>JAFMOC010000070.1:2200000-2640000 GCA_019802505.1 Corydoras sp. C115
CGGTTCCATTGGTGCCTTTATAAATTGGTCCAGCGGGAGACCTGACTTCAGCTTCATCAGACACCTTTGCGATAACCTGGAGCAGGGTTGTAAGCTCTTGTCCAACATGACAAGTGTTCTGGATAAATAGGCACAGGCAGACACACCAAAATCTTGTAAAAAGACTTTACAAAGGTGTGTAGGCTCATTATAATGCGAATAAAGGATGGCATCATAAAACCAGTATGTGCAATGTGTCCACATCTTAGTACTTTTGTCCACATACATTTTTTATGTCATATAATTACGTCTACACGTCTAAAAAATAGGCCAGATTCGGAAACTACATTGTTAAAAATCCATCCATCCATTATCTTCCGCTTTATCCTCTACTTGGGTCGTGGGTGGGTTCCCCATGCCCATCCAGGGGAGTTTTGTGCGCTGGGCAGATACACCCAGGACAGGGCGCTAATCTATCACTGGACACACTCACTCACACAGACAAACTCTATTCGGGGCAATTTGGAGAATTCATTTGACCTTTCTCCAAGTTTTTGGACTGGGAGGAAACCAGAGAACCCAGAGGAAACCCACACGGACACGGGGAGAACATGGAAACTCCACCCAGATTGGGATCAAAACCGGGAATACCTAGTGCTGAGAGGAGAACATGCTAACTACTAAGCCACCATGCCGCCCTATTGTTAAAACCATCAAATTTAATTAGTCTACACAAGACACCTGCCATCTTATTCAGTAGGTTAGTTATTTCTAAAGTTATGGTTAACTAAAGTTATTATTATGTTACACACACAAAGAGGTTGTGTATTGGAACTTTCTGAAGGTCACTTCAAACTGTTGTCCTAATTTGGGAGTTAATGCATCGTAACTCACTCACGCCACCGGCGCGGCGAGGCGGCAAATCCCAAAACTGTAGACGCAGCAACAAGATTTAATTAAAATAGCAAGTCCAGCCAGGGAAATCATCTACGTTTTATCTGTTGCTTTATACTTACTGAGTGTGAAGTTGTTTCATGCCAGTGATCCGCCCTGAATTTTGCCAATTGGAAAAGACCGGAGATCAAATGAGCATTTAAAATGCATTTTAAACATTTAGCGATTAAATCGTCTTATTAATTAATTAGGTGACTGTTCTTGTCTTACTGCCAGTTTATCAGATGGCTTAATTATTTTTTACACCAGCTTTGTAAACTGCCTATTTTAAAACCATGGACCATGCTTTTTTTAGTTTAAAAATATTTCCTAACACATATAATCCCACATAAATAAATTTTTGAGTTTAACGTGAAAATGGTGGAAAGGTTCAATGTGGTAGGAAGATATTTTACATGTGCTGTAACTGATACAGTGTATTATATTTAAAATGAATTGCAGGCTATAGAAGACGGCAACCTGGAGGAAATGGAGGAGGAGATCCGTCTAAAGAAGCGCAAGCGAAGGAGACATATAGACAAAAGTGGAAGACGTGAAGATGGAGATAAAGCGAAAAAGAGGAGAGGACGACCCCCAGCTGAAAAGCTTTCCCCCAACCCTCCCAAACTCACCAAGCAGATGAGCGCCATCATCGAGACGGTTATTAACTACAGGGACGGGTAAGATTCTGAAAACCATGCGGGTCTCTGTCTTTCTGTGCAGTATTGGGAAAAAAAAAAAAAAAAAAGGCGGACGTGCTAAACCTTCCCTGCAAGACAATCTGTAATTGGTTAATCCAATTCCATACATCCATTATCTTCCGCTTTATCCTCTAGTAGGGTCGAGGGGGGAGGGGGTTTCCCATGCCCATCCAGGGAAGAAAGTTTTGGGCGCTGGGCAGATACACCCAGGACAGGGCGCCAATCTACCGCTGGACACACACTCACTCACACAGACACACTATATGGGGCAATTTGGAGAATTCAGTTGACCTTGATCCATGTTTTTGAACTGTGGGAGGAAACTGGAGAACCCGGTGGAAACTCACACGGACACGGGGAGAACATGGAAACTCCACCCAGATTGGGATTCAAACCGGGAATCCCTAGCGCTGAGAGGAGAACATGCAAACCACTAAGCCACCGTGCCGCCCTGGTTAATCCCTAAAAAAAGTTTAATAGCAAATAAATAAATGCATGCAACACACTTAACAAAATGTAGCACCCATCCATCCATCCATTATCTTCCGCTTGTCCGGGGTTCGGGTCGCGGGGGCAGCAACCGAAGTAGGGAGACCCAGACCTTCCTCACCCCAGCCACCTCCACTAGCTCGACTGGGGGAACCCCGAGGCGTTCCCAGACCAGCTGAGAGATATAATCCCTCCAGCGTGTCCTGGGTCTTCCCCGGGGCCTCCTTCCAGCTGGACTTGCCTGGAACACCTCCCTAGGAAGGCGCCCAGGAGGCATCCTTACCAGATGCCCGAACCACCTCAACTGGCTCCTTTCGATGCGGAGGAGTAGCGGCTCCACTCCGAGTCTCTCCCGGATGACCGAGCTTCTCATCTCTAAGGGAGAGCCCTGCCACCCTGCGGAGAAAACCCATTTCGGCTGCTTGTATTCGGGATCTTGTTCTTTCGGTCATTACCCAAAGCTCATGACCATAGGTGAGGGTCGGAACGTAGATCGACTGGTAAATCGAGAGCCTTGTCTTGTGGCTCAGCTCCTTCTTTACCACAACAGACCAGTATAGGGTCCGCATCACTGCTGACCCCGCGCTGATCCGTCTGTCAATCTCAACCTTGGTGTAGCACATTTGTTCTTATTGTTGCAGTTTTGCAGGTGAACTTTGGCTTGACTTGAGCTGCTCAGCTGTGTGTGGTTGCCATTACCGGATTCTCCTCTTTATCAAAAAGTGACATGTTTTCTATTAGAGTGACTTGAATGACGTTATTTTTTCAGGCATTGGTCCACCATCCTGCTGTTAAGCAATTAGCACCTGTTGTCTTGTTAATGACTTGGTGAGCGTGACGACTGTCAGCTGCATGCGTCATGTTCCTGCTGTTTGCCTCATGTGAGCAGCATAAACATGGTATCACTTCTTAAAGATTTAGAATATTAGAATATTGACAATTTTTAAATGCTCATGCATAATGATCATGCATCCGTACTACATTGTCACACGAGGAGACGATTGAGGACCAGAGACAGGGTGTCACAAACGCAGGACTATGCTTTATTAACACTGTTTTAAAAGAGTCTTTAAAATAGAGTTGCATCTGTGTTCTTTGTTGTTGTTAGTCCCCTGTTGGTTCTCTGTTCTCTGTTGGTCAGGAGCATCACAGAACAGGTATCATTTGGGTGGTGGATTGTTTATTGTCAGTTCTACAGTGACACTGATGTGGTGAGGGGGTTTTAGTGCAGCAGTGCTGCTGGAGTTTCATTTAAACACCTCAGTGACACAGCTGGGATAGGAATAATGCACCAACCAAATTATACGTGCTGTGTGGTGGTACTATTGGGGTTCTGACCATTAGAACAGAATAAAGGGGACGTACCCAGTATGTACTGCAGAACACAAACAGATGGACTAAAGAATGGAATTGTAGCACTACAAAGTCCATCTTTACAGTATGTGGAGCAAAATCTTTAAACACTGTTTACTGTGTATGTATAAATTAGTATTGATCTTAATTTGAGAAGGAAACCAGTCCCATCTTATTTGTTCTACCTCATCCAAATGTCCAGTGATTAGAAAATTAAGTTCTGCATGGTGAATGTGCATCTGCAGACGTCTTCCTATCCCTCACAGCAGGACGCTTTCCAAAATGAAATGATTACTTTAAATGCTGTGTTTTCATGTAGTGTGATAATTACAGCGGACACCCAGCCTGGCTTATTGGCTTGTAAACAAGCGTTCCTCTCTGCAGGCTCCTGAGATCCAGGAATGCTTAAATGTATTCAAGTACCACTATCTAAAACGAATTTTCAACAGGCTAAGTTGTTAAATAATTCTGTTGAAATCCTGAGGACATGCTGAATCAATTCAAATTGTGTGCTTTATTCCTCCGAAAGGAAGTTACTTGAAAGTTCTCATAAAAGCAAGAAATCTCAATAATTCACGTTTTCAGTGCAGAACAGTTGAATGTTTTTATAGTTTTTTTGTCTTCTGCAACTGATTTTGTTTGCGCTCTTGATTCCTCTGTGTATTTATTTGCTTATATATTCTTGTAACTTAAAACATTTTTAATCCTAACAGCAAAGTCCCAAAAACTAATCCATCAAATAGGGCGCTGGGTAACTACACCCAGGAAATGGTGCCAATCTATCACTGGGCACACTCACTCACATACACAGACACACTCTATATGGGGCAAATTGGAGAATTAAGTTGACCTTGATCCATGTTTTTGGACTGTGGGAGGAAACCGGAGAACCCGGAGGAAACCCACGCAGACACGGGAAGAACATGGAAACTCCACCTGGAATCCCTAGCGCTGAGAGGAGAACATGCTAACCACTAAGCCACTGTGCCACCCTGTTTTAATATAGTTCTGAAAGATACTGATGTGTCTTGTGTGATAACCAATAATTATTGGGATCTTTTTATAGGAAAGGTTTTTTTTTTCGTTTTGGTTTGTGTGTTTATTCGCTTTTCGTTAAGTGAGCATCAGGATGGACCCCAGCACGCTCTCAACATTAATTATATAATGTGCAGTTCTTTATTATAATTGCTACTCATTTGCTTTCACCCTCTGGCTACCATTTATATACTGAATAATGTATACTGAACAATGCATCTTTCAGGCTTCATAATCATTTTATTAAGTCTAAATTGTTTACCTAGTGGGCGGCACAGTAGCTAAGTGGTTCACCTCTCAAATCCCAATCTGGGTAGGTCTGGTCCATGTTCTCCCCATGTCCAGGTTCTCCAGTTTCCTTCCACAGTTTCCTTCAAGGTGAACTGGAACTAAATTGCCTCTACTAAAGATGGACTCTCTAAAATAGGTCCCGTTTTCATAAACTAGTCCCTGAAACATGGTTCATCAATATAACTTATAGTTTGAATGAGATTCCTTTAATCTCAGAATACTTTGATGCATGTTAACAAGTTTAAACACTTAATTGCAAGTTGTCCTAACAATAGATTATATACATTTTTTTATAATTTAGCTAATAAATTGCCATTGAAACTTTTGTTGTATTGATTTTAGTGTATGATTTTGTTCCTTTAATCGCAGCACAGTCTGAACGGGTCTGTATTTTTTTTAATTGCATTTCTGCTCAACACGTTTCTCTTTTATATCATGAGTGTCCTGTCACCTTGAGCTCTTCCATTCTTAACATCAAGGCCATTAATTCTGAAGAATCGGAGCCCACTAGACTAGATTTTTCTTTTAATTTATTGAAGGATTCGGTGTAAACTAGAAATTCCTCAAAAAAAAAAAAAATCAGCAGTTCTAGGAAACACAGACCAATATAACTAAGACCAACAATTATGCCAGGGTCAAAATCAGTGTGCTGGAGAGAACGTCAAATGCGGGGTAGATATTCTTCTTGCTTAAACATTGCTGTACCATCAAGTACTTAGAATTTCTATGCACAGAATACTGAACGGTACACTCCAGCCTTGACTCGCTTTCCTGAATTCATTATTGAAAGTTAAATTACATTTAACTAAAAAAAGCCAAAGTCAAATTTCAATTACTGATGCTGTCAGAATGGAGAAGCATCATTAAAGTATGTGCAGGGATATAATCCATATGGCTTTGTATAAACATCCTGCATGGTGCTCTGGGTGGTTTTATAAATATTTAGTACGAGTCAAAAGTTTGGACACGTGCCCTTCTTGTTCCATTATCTATTTCCTCCACTTACCATATAGATGGACTTCGTAGTTTTACAATTAGAGACTGTAGTACAGTTTGTGGACATACTGAATTAGTCTTCATTACTCTGATAAGGACCATTATAGAACAGTGTTTTTTTGTTAGTCCCCTGTTGGTTCTCTATTCGCTATTGTACAGAACTATCACAGAACAGGTATCATTTGGGTGGTGGATTGTTTATTGTCAGTTCTGCAGTGACACTGATATGGTGAGGGGGTGTTAGTGCAGCAGTGTTGCTGTAGTTTAATTTAAATACCTCAGATACTGCTGGAATAGGAATAATACACCAACCCAATAACCCCTGCTCTGTGGTGCTACTATTGGGGTTCTGATCATTAGAGAACAGGTACAGGGGATGTACACAGTTTATTGTAGAACACAAACAGATGGAAAACAGTCTGCAACTGTAGAACTACAAATTGGAACTCATATTGTTTATATTATTTCAAATTGATACCCAATTTTTAAGTTTTCTCTTTATTAAAAATGAGCTTGTTATTTATTTTTTGGCAGGTTGAAATCAGGTTGAAATCTGCTTTTGATTTGTTAATCAGAATTTAGTCATTTATCTGATTGTCCTGGTTTAGATATACCGGTTTTAGTAATTACAGTTAAGCTGTCTTAATTACCCAGTTTTCAATACTCATTAATATTCATTTCCTCCTGAGGCAGCCTTTTAAAGCTCCCGTTTCACATCTTGTCACAGATCAGGCCGCCAGCTCAGTGAGGTGTTTGTCCAGCTGCCCTCCAGGAAAGAGCTTCCAGAGTACTACGAATTGATTAGGAAACCAGTGGACTTCAAAAAGATCAAGGTAAAACATCATAAGCAGGATTTACCCAACCTAACCCAACTCTGTGCACAATTACATCCTTTAGGACATAATTATTTTAAATAATAATGAGTGGATTAACTATTATGCAGAACAATATAATGAAAAGGCACACAAGTTTACAGTGCAAGCTGGACTATAACAACTTTTTTGTGGGCTTTCAGTTTACATTGTAGGTCACATTTGTTCTTTCTAACATTCAGCATTTCGATTGATGCTGCAGCATGAAGGCTGTGAAGGGGATTCAGAAATATATGTATTTTGCATATTTACAGGAGAGAGTGCGCAATCATAAGTACAGAAACTTGGGTGATTTGGAAAAAGATGTGATGCTCCTCTGTCACAATGCTCAAACGTATAATCTGGAGGGATCACAGGTGAGTGAATATAAGTACACACCATTGTTATCTGTATTTAATCAGTGACCTCATTCTGCGGCGTATACAGGTTAATGTACGTAACATGTAAACGATGCTCAGCCCACATTTACAGGATCTGCATAACTTTGCTTTTGTCTTAATTTGCATTTAATTACATTCATTCATTCATTCATTATCTTCCGCTTTATCCTCTATTAGGGTTGCGGTGGGGTTCCCCATGCCCATCCAGGGGAGAACATCTCAGGCGCTGGGCAGATAGACCCAGGACAGGACTCCAATCCATCGCTGGGCACACACTCACTCACACAGACACACTCTATATGGGGCAATTTTGAGAATTCAATTGGCTTGATCCATGTTTTTGGACTGTGGGAGGAAACCGGAGAACCCGGAGGAAACCCACGCAGACACGGTGAGAACATGGAAACTCTACCCAGATGGGGATTCGAACCGGGAATCCCTAGCGCTGAGAGGCGAACGTGCTAACCACTAAGCCACCGTGCCTCCCATTTAATTACAGTATGTCACATTTGGAAATTTGAAGAGGTCAGGATATGATCTTACAGAACCTTGATAAAGTCTTCATACCCCTTAAACTTGTCCACATCATTCATGTTACACTCACAAACAGACACAAAGCAGCAAGTAATAGTTTTGCATGATGTCAGTTCTCAGTGGCTCCAATCATAACAGATGCATTTTCTGGAATGCACATCTGTATTCCAGTGCGAGGTTGGTTAAGCTCTGTGAGCAGTAAATTAAAAGTCTCACCACGCTCCCAACTTTTAGAGACGAACTGAAAGGCATTAATATTTTATCATAAAGCAAATATTACCACTTTGTGAATCCTTGTATATTATGGCTTCAGTCACAGAGCATTATATTTTAAAGTAATAAATTATTTGTTTCCCTTTTTTTAAGAACAAAAAGATCTGAGTGTCTAAATTAATCTGACATTGTTTGTCAAATCAGCCATGTTTCTTAAATAGCATCAGGGCAACATGAGAAAATAAAATAAAGCCTTTTAAACAAGGCTGACATTTCAATATCATGAAATATGTCTGCATGCTTTGATTTAAGACAGATTTTTGATTTTCAAAAAACAGGGTATATTTTAAGGAAATATTTCATTGCTAATCAGATCCAGAGTAGCTATATCTAATAGATATATCTTATACGTTGTGGTTAGTACGTCCGCCTTCAGTGCTGGGGATCCAGGTTCGAATCCCGATCTGGGTGGAGTTTCAATGTTCTCCGTGTCCGTGTGGACCATTTCCTCCGGGTTCTCTGGTTTCCTTTCACAGTCCAAAAACATGGAATCAAAGTGAATTGGCGGTTTCAAATTGCACCTATCTATGCCCCTATATTGTGTGTGTGAGTGAGTGAGTGTGTGCTGAGTGATGGATTGGCACCCTGTCCTGGTGTATCTGCCCAGTGCCCGAAACAATTTCCCCTGATGGGAGAAGCAGAAAATAATATGATAAGATGAGATAACTAAATAAATAAACCCTATTAAACATATTTAAGATGAGCGAAAATAGCAATTATGATCAAAATTCCCATAAACACAAACAATTATAGAAAACCTTCTCAGAAGAATGGAAAGTTTTATTCTAGGTCTGGGGTGGTGACTAAGCATGGGTTGTCATGTGATGAGTAGGTGTCTGAGTAGTTTTGTCGATCTATTGTACAACGAAAATGAAAAAACATTCTGGGAATAAAGCATGGTTTCTTTGAAAGGCTTTTAAAGGCCCTGTTATTGTCCTTTGTCCTTGATATGCTTTCTGCTTTCTTTAGATCTATGAAGACTCAATTGTACTGCAGTCTGTGTTTAAAAGTGCCAGACAGAAGATTGCTAAAGAGGAAAGCGAGGATGACAGCAATGAAGATGAGGATGAGGAATCCGAATCGGAGTGTAAGATACAATGATGGATTTTCTGCTCTTACTGTCTAAAAAAAAAAAAAATCCCACATTAATATACCAGTGCATTTGTACTATATTAAAACATTAATACATGAGCGGGGGCGTGCATTGTTGTGAATAAATCACGGGAAAGATTTGATATTTGGCATGACACGAAGCGTAGAGTTACACTCTTTCCCGTGATTTATTTACAGTAATACACAACCTTAAGTGCTTTATTGATTTTATAGATTTACAAGTTACAAACATACTATAGTAAAAAAAAAAAAACAAGGTTAGATTCATAAATACGTTTATTAAAGCCAAAATTATTAACAAGCTGGTCCGGTTTTAAAAGTGAACGCTGACCCAGAGTAACAGGATTCCAGTTTATCTAAAGCAAAAACGGCCATCTAGTGTCCAAATTACAGAACACAGCTAATTAAAAAAAACATTGGGTAAAAAAATGGAGAGGGTGGGTATTCTATTGAATAAATCGTGGAAAAGAGGTGCTGTTAGGCACAACACGTAGCCAAATACAGTTCCACCTCTTTCCCAAGATTTATTAACAGTAATGCTCACTCTATTTTACCTAATTGCTTTAATATATCACACACTGATACGAATGTAAAGCAGTCAGCGGTGTGCATTATTGTCAATTTTATCATGGCTGGAAACAATGCCCATCCAGCAGAGAATGTTTCGAGCACCGGGCAGATAAGTAAGTCATTTATTTATAGAGCGCTTTTTACAACAGTATATTGTAACAAAGCAGCATTACAGAGTTAAAAACCTTTAAACCCCCAAAGAGCAAGCCGAAGCGACAGTGGCAAGAAAAAACTCTGTTATGTTGTTATTTTAAGGAAGAAACCTTGGGAGGACCGAGGCTCAGTGGGGGACTCCTCCTCTTTGGACAGATACAGATAGTGTGATGATAGTATATAGTAGATATTGGTACAGATAGTGTGATGATCAGGTGACCTGTATTTAACAAATGGAAACCTATAACATCTGGAAAACTATATGTAAGTCCATTAAGGGGGGCCTGCAGGACCGACAGTCCAATTAATATCCAGGTTCCATCCAGTAATCGTCGTTACCGATACACACACTATATGGGGCAATTTAGAACAATCTTTTACCTCGAATCCATGTTTTTTTGGACTGTGGGAAGAAACTGGAGAACCCAGAGGAAACCCACACGGACAACGAGAGAACACGGTAACTTTTCCCAGATCGGAATTCAAACCTGGTTCCCCAGCACTGAGAGGGGAACATGCTAACCACTAAACTCAGGAAGTGTGACCAGTTTTATTTCATTAACATTTGAACTAAAACCCGCATTTCTGACTGCAGCCAAGTCCGTGAAAGTGAAGATTAAGCTGAGTAAGCGTGAAGATCGGAGCCAGGAGCGAGGCAAGAAGCGTCTGAGTCGGGCCAAAGCCAAACCTGTGGTCAGTGATGACAGCGATGATGATCAGGAGAATGTAGGTTCACCTCACAACAGAACATTCATTTAGAACATCACACACAGGCTTTAGTACTACATACATGCAGTGAGAGCCACGTCTAGCACATATTAATTCTGATTGATGGTTCTGAAATTACCTACGACTGATTTGCATAATACAGAGGAGTTTGCATGTTCTCCACATGATTTGTACAGAAACATCAGTGTTCTTCCACATTTTCAAAACACATGCAGGTTAGAATTAGGAGAATTGAATTATCTTAAGTGTACCTCGGTGGGAATGTGTGTAAATGTGTTTGGGTGGCTGATCTGTTAGGGCCTGATCATTTGTTCAGGGTTTCCACTAACTGCTTATGTGTCACAAAAAGTTATCAGAATTGTTGCGGAGATGAACAACTTACACACCTTTTTTTTCTTTTTATTAATTTTTTTTTTGTTTTACCTCAAAGTTCTCTACTGACTTTTCCTAGTCTTTGTTCAGTAAGCTCCCAGTAGACTCTGACTGGAAGTCTTATGGGACAGACTGTGTCAGTCTGTCTCATTAACCCATCCTGAGCGTGATCTGTCTTGACAGAGCTCAAGATCCTTCACTGAGTCTCCTCAGGCTAGCTGTCAGTCCTTGGGTGAGGGCTGTGGAGATCAGGGAGAGTCCTGTATTTCATTGTGCCATCACCCATTCCAGCATTTGTCTGTTTCACAGGGGCAGTCTGATGGCAGCCAAACCGAAGATGAGTGAACAAGAACTTTTTATTTTATTTTTTCTTGTTTTTTGGCCAGCACTTCCACTCGGCACCTTTCCAGCTAGTTTGTTTTGCGTCTTTATGAAATCATACTTCATTCTGGCTAAATGTCAGTAAACGTTTGGCTTATGTAGTAGATATGCTGTGTTGCCTTCAGTATACTCAGTGTACTGAGATGTGCATGTGTCCGCTTTTGCCTGATGCATTCAAGAAGTTTTATCTGCGAAGAAATCAAAATATATTAGCATATACAAAAGTCTATACTTAGAATTTACATATATGCGATGTATAAACTATTTTTATCCACAATTTTTTTTTCTTCCTTCAGTTCTTTTAACATAGATGTTCAAATTATTTGCGTTTTCTACTTCAGAACTCAAAAAAGCTAATGCCCTTATATAAACATATAACAAAATGACTATCAGTAGCAAAGTAAGAATATAATATAGATTTTATTTTACTTTAATTGGCCCATTGATAAAACCTTGTGACGATTTCCTTTTTGTATTGCTTGTTTTTGGGCCGTAAGATTATCTTGACTTTAATATCTACCCTCATTTTGGATGTTTGTAATCCCTAATGAACAATTTGTGCATTTTATAAAGCAAAACATGTCAGAAAAATCTGGACCTGAATTTTAGGATTAATTTTGAATGCTTTATTTTATCGCTTGCACATGAATTTACAGCAGTATTATTGTTTCATCTTGCTTAAAGATTGTCTTCATATATTCGACTAATATATATATATATATATATATATATATATATATATATATATATATATATATATATATATAGTGTGTGTGTGAACATAGCACTGCAACGCTGGGGTAAAGGTAATTAAGAGACGCCCGGAGACTCTACTGATGAATGTGTGCAGCTTTTATAAGCTGGAGCATCTCATGCCAGAGAGAAACAGATGATGTGGCAGGAACGCGGTGGTACGCCAGTTACATCAGCCAGCAGATGTATTTTAACTTGCTTTAATACATTCTGTAAGTAAAGCCCGTTCCAGTGCTCACCAAATCCTATTTCCGGTTCGCTTTGTGTCCTACCCCACCACATTTTTCTCATTATCCGGGTGATGGCATGTCTGACCAGTGACGTGGAGAGGCACGATCTCGTCCTCAATGGCCTGAGGTGTTTATAAAGACTGCACATGATTATCAGCGGAGCCTCTGGCAGGTGTGTTAACTACCTCTATTCAACATCTACGGCCGTTCACTTTGCCCTTACCCCTCGCCCAGCGCCACTGTGTTCCTGCACACATATATTGATTATATACACACACATACACACAACAGCCTCTTATTAGGCACATAGTCATTGCTTCATTATTCATTGCCCAGTTTCTACTTACTATGTAAATGTACTTTGTAGTCCATTAGACTGTAGTCCATCAGATTCTCTGCATACTTTGTTAGTCCTTTGTTCTTCAGTGATCTGGACCGCCGCAGGACACACACAAAGCATGTATTATTGAGGGGCTGGATGATTCTGAGCACCGCAGTGACACAGGCATGGTGGTGGTATGGCTGTATGTAATGTAATCGATATAAAATCTAACAGCTCATTAGTTGTTGCACCATTTGTATTGGGCATCTAATTCTTTACTACTACCTACCTGTCAAGCAGTGTTACTGAGGTCAGAAAATTTAAAACACGCTGCTGTGTCTGCCACACACTCCCCTCTGCCAGCAATAATGCCCATTATAGAACGGATAATTCGGGTCCTTAAATCTGATTGGCTAAGCCGTTTGTCCAGCCGTGACATTATTGACAATAAAGCACACCTTTGACCACTTAATTCAAATCAGTGTGCCAGGTTATTAAAAAAAGGGATATGATTTCTATAATAAACCACCAAAGTGAATCATCTTCGCATCATAGAGCATCCAAACTGACTGAACCAAAAGACGCTGGAGTCACATTCACACGACCGTGAACATCCATCCATCCATCCATCCATCCATCCATTATAAGATAAGATAAGATAACCTTTATTTGTCCTGCAATGGGAAATTCACATTTCTCAGCAGCAGATACAGAGGAGGGTGAAAAGGTATCCAGTCATTAAAGAGATTTAAAATGGGAAAAATGTAAATAGAGTTAGAAATCTATATATACAAGATAAAAATCTAATTTTAGTTATTTACAGTCCTACAGGAATGAAATGAATCAAATATCGCACCTGTGGTGTCTGATTAAGCAACAGACAGTTATTATATACATTATCTTCTGCTTTATCCTCTACTTGGGGTCCCCATGCCCATCCAGGGGAGAACATTCCTCTCCTGCATTATTGCTTTATTAACACCTCACCTCCACATCAGTGTCACTGCCCTGCTGAGATCCCACTTGCTTTTCGCTGGTCCTGGTTGAGTCTTTGATCATTAACAAGCAAAACAAAAAAACAAAGGACTGCAGTCTATGATTGTTGATCTACAAAGTGCATCTGTGGTACGTTGAACTGATCAAATGGACACTGAGTGTATAAGCAGGAGGTGAACCTAGTTCCTAAGTGCTCAGTGTGTGTGTGTGTGTGTGTGTGTATACACGTATGTATGTGCTTTTTCCTAAGTGTCATAAGTGATGCTTTCATTGCACACTATCTTCGTGGTTGTATTCCGTAGCTTAAAGCAAATAAAATCATGTATGTTTAAAATGCTTTTGTTATTTTTCAAGTAAATTGATGTTTTGTACCCCTGCCAGCCCCTTTCCTGTGCGGCTTTGCCCGGGCAAGTGGTGACGCTTTCTGCAAATGATGTAAACGTTGATTTACGCATAATTGGTTGTGACAGGAGTTTTTTTTTTATTATTGTATGTTTTTGGAAAAAGAAACTTAATTAACTGAGATCTGACATATTGAGTTGCTTTTTGGTCGTTGTAAAGAGTAAGTATATTGAATGTTGTGGTAATCGAAGGAAGGGTGTGGATTTGTATAGGTATCTCACACACACACACACACACATAGAATACTTTAACATTTATTAATAAGAAAAGATGGTAGTATGAAAAGTATGGCTAATATGTGAGGACATTACCAAACTGCTTTAAACAGAAACCACAAGAGACATATAATAGATGCTGTGCTCTGATCAGTGATAAACACTTGCCATCAGTGATCTATAAAAAAACAACGGACTGCCCGCAGGGTGTTGAATGACTGAGGCTTATTGTGAGCAGATTGAAGGCAGGCCATCATATCTTAAACTAATAATGGAAAGTGTTAAGAATATAAATAAGGGATGCTGTTATATAATTCTTTGTTGCTGGATTGGTTGCGTAACACAGAGCTTGTATCACGGCTGACAAATATTCATTTTAATGGATCTGCGTGCTTTTTATATTTATTGGGTCTGCTGATAATTTTCGGATCCAATCCCTAATTAATTAGTGGAAAAAAGCGCAAATGCAAATGCTGCTCAAGATAAAATAGATATAATTAAAGATAAAAGCTTTAAATGGTTCAATCAGCTCAAATTCAGTTCTGCTACACCGAGAAACCACTTGTGTTTTCTGATAACACCCCATAATTCCCAAACTTTATTCCATGTCACACATGTGGCTTAGGCTTTGCATTAATGTGAGATTTTCACGCGGACTCGAGGCAGCCATTCGCCGAGCATTTAAAGTGAGGTCACTTAAGCAGCCTCAACCCTACAGCTGGAGTAATAACTGGCATATGCACCGTGTGTAACGAACGACAGACTCCACCTTCAGCAGAATGAGCAGGGGGGATTACTCTCACACATACAGCGCTGATGGAAATCTCAAAAGCTCAGATTTTAAAACCAGTGTTAAAAATATCAGCCTCCGTCATTTAATTATTGAATGTAATCTAATATTAAATATGAGTGGGTAGCAAACTATGTGAACCTTTAGGATTTGCAGATAATTAGAAGCTCGTCAATAAAACTGCTAACAGGTGTAAGTGGGCACGCTGTTAAATTAAAGAACTGAGATCTCACATTTATATTTTTACTCTAATCTTTTAATTAAACAATGACAACTAAACAATGACAAAGTTTAAGCTATATTTTTTTCTGGCATAGTGCTTCTCTGGTTTTCTTCAACAGTCCAAAAACATGGATTCAAGGTGAACTGGTTTTCCCAGCTATGGTTTAGTGCCATGTCCCCTGAATGAGCATGGGGAACCCCCTCCCCCCACCCCCAGTATAGGATTAAGCTGTAATCTATAGACCTAACCTGTATGTTATAGATCTTTCTCTTTATCTTTCTAATGCATCCATCTAACCCAGGTTAATAGAAGGGTTGCATCTGGAAGGGCATTGTAAAACTTTCAAGTCGAACATGCAGATTCTCCTCTGTGGCGCCCCCTATCAGGAGAAAGGTCAGAGATGTAGAGGTTGTAGCTTTATGTAAAGTATATACTGATGTACAAGCTGCAGGCTTTGTGGTAACTGTACAGAGAATAACATTTATTATGGTCTGATTATTTTATAATATATTATGATTATACAATGTACATTTTAAATATAATTAGATGAGATAAGATGATAAATTCAGATGTTGCTGCAGCATGTAAAAGTCAATTACACAAAGGTGACATATATACACAAGATAAGGTGCATCCCGGTTCCAGCACAGTGTAAAAGAGATGAACAGATGTTTACAGATGTGCCAATGAGCGGTCCTGAGTGGATCAGTCTCTAAGGTCTATGTCCTGGCACAGAGGTCGCTGCTGCTCAGAATGATCTCCGGTACTGTTCTTTGCTACAGTAGAGAATGAGTCTGTTACTAAATAGACCTTCTTGTTGCACCAGCAGCTTTTTTAAGAGACGGGAAGAATTATTTATGATTTCCATTAGATTTCAGAAGGTCCTTTTTTCCACAGCTGTCTCAGGTCCCTCCAGTGGGCAGCCCAGGACTACACTAGCCTTGTGGGTCAGTATCGAAATAAAAATAATTACCACATGGCCACACGTTTCTTTGCTCTGTGTGGATTTAGATAGATAGGTTGTGGTGGTAGAGAATGAAAGGAAGAACATTTGTAATTTACCCAACAGCGGGTGAATATTCCTGGACATGCTTCAGTGTGTCTCTCTGGTTGAAAGGTGTCTCATTAGTGTGAAGATTTCCATTTCATTTTCAATCTTTCTCAGTATAAAGGGGCTCCGGTAATGTAATGCGAACCTCTCCTCACAGCATCGTTCATTCTGCAAATGCAATCGTTTTTGATTAATGGAAGCTGCGTTCACGTTGTTCATATTGTAGATTTCTGTACCGAGTTAAACCGCCGTCTAAATCCATCTATTTTCTGAAATAATGAAAGGTTTAGCTACAGCAATATTTAACCTCTTTGTCGTATCCATCTTTGTAATCTATATATCTGATTATTCATTTCTTTTATTCCTTCATTGTCTTCTGCTTAATTCTCTACTAGGTTCATGGGGGGACTGGGGGGGCATGACAAAACCCACATGGACATGGGGAGAACATGAAAACTCCAACCTGGAACCCCTACACTGAAATGCGAAAGTGCTAATCACTATGCCACTGTGCCACCCCTCCATCCACTCAACCACCAATCCATTCACCCATCCATCTAACCATCCACCAGACCAACTACTCACTGATCCAACCACCCACCCTGACACTTTGCATCTGGAAGACCATCCAGTGTAAAACTGTGAGAACCCTCTCTGGCAGGGGATTGGAAATTCAAGGACTAAAGATACTTTTAATTAACTAAAATTATTCGTGAGACACGGTGGCCTAGCAGTTCAGACGTTCTCAGCACTAGGGATTCCCGTTTGAATCCCAATCTGGGTGGAGTTTCCATGTTCCATGTTGAAGTCAATTGTATTCTCCAAATTTCCCCATATGGAGAGAGTGTTTGTGTGTGTCTGTGTGAGTGAGTGTGTGCCCAGCGCCCGAAACGTTCTCCCCTGGATGGGCATGGGGAGAACGCGACCCTAATAGAGGTTAAAGCAGAAGATAATGGATGAAAATTATTGTCATGATTTTATGCAACTGAAAAGGGACACACAGATGTAAACACGCCGCGCAGCGTTATAACAATGGCTTTTAAAATGAGTGTAAAGAATGAGCATTTAAAGTCCTGACTATACACACGCCCCCGTTCAGGTCTGACATTGTGAGGTAATGCAGTTTTTTTTAAGCAGCATGAAATGAAATACCTTAAAGTCTGTACATTTAAGAAAACACTGTCAGCTTAGCAAAACGCATATTATAATCCATGCTGAGACTAACAGAAAAAAGAAAATGAAAAAAGAAACCTTGAAAGAAATCAGGTGCAAAGAAAAGGACTGTTCTTCTTTTTTTTTTTTTTTTTGCATTATTTCTAAATGTTTGGTTTAATTTCCATCCATCCATCCATTATCTTCCACTTTATCCTCTATTAGGGTGGCGGGTGGGGTTCCCCATGCCCATCCAGGGGAGAACGTTTCGGGCGCTGGGCAGATAGACCCAGGACAGGACGCCAATCTATCTCTGGGCACACACTCACTCACGCAGACACACTCTATATGGGGCAATTTGGAGAATTCAGTTGACCTTGATCCATGTTTTTGGACTGTGGGAGGAAACCGGAGAACCCAGAGGAAACTCACGCGGACACGGGGAGAACATGGAAACTCCACCCAGATTAGGATTCGAACTGGGAATCCCTAGTGCTGAGAGGAGAACATGCTAACCGATGTCACCATTTCATAAATTATAAATATTAGGGAATTAAAGATTCCTAAATCATTTTTTGTATGAGAAATCATTGCCTACAGCAGCAAACAAGAAGCTCAACAGACCATGGTCAACATTGATGGATTTTACACTCTATATGGGGCAATTTGGAGAATTCAATTGACCTTGATCCATGTTTTTGGACTGTGGGAGGAAACCCATGTGGACATGGGGAGAACATGGAAACTCCACCCAGATTGGGATTCGAACCCAAGAGAGGCGAACATGCTAACCACTAAGCCATTCGCGTTTTTTTTTTTAATCTATAATTCGTAATTAGGAGGCACGTTGATGAATTGGTTAGCATGTTCTCCACTCATTTTTCCCCGTGTCCGTGTGGGTTTTCAGTTTCCTTCCATAGTCTACAAACATGGATTCAAGGTGAATTGGCTGCTCAAAATTTCCCCAATTTTCCCCTAAATGTGTCTGTGTGAGTGAGGATGTGCATAGTGATGTATTGGCGCCCTGTACTGGGTGCATCTGTGAAACATTTAACTGGATTGACATGGGAATACCACCCCCATGACCCTAGTAGAGGATTAAGCGGAAGATAATGAGATGACATTTAAATTGGTCAGTTTCAGCAGTCAGCAGTCTGGGTTGACTGTTAAACAGACTGTTGCTATGACTAACAAACCATTGCTGTGCTATTGCAGAAGGATCAAGACTGGAAAGCGAGAAGGAGAGCGGTTAATAATTTCATTCGAGAACAGGATGAGAAGGTACAGCATGCAACGGTCGCCTCACAGTAAACAGCAGCGAATCAGATAAGAAAGCAAGAGAGATTTGTGGGCGATGGATGTGGGTCTCGGGGAATTTCTGCCTGGAGTTACTTATGATGTTCTTCTAACCTATGAGACCTCTCCTGTCTTAATGTGTCTGAAGAAAAATGGATGCCCTTATTGAATTTGACATACGACTTTAGTCAGTGAAATATACCCCCCCTCTCTTTTCAGACTGCATGTAATCAGTTATATTTGAGCCTGAGAGAATCTGTGTAGGACGTGGAATATGATTAACAACCTGTGGCTTTGCTGAGCATCACCAAGTTCTGTAACTTGTACTTATACTGTCACCTAAGCGGTGGAATGGGGTGATGAGTAAATTTTGTGTCCATATATTCTAAAATTCATATACAGTACCAGTAAAAAGTTTGGACACACCATCTTATTGCTTCATTGTATATTTCCTACACTTATTATATTGATGGATGTTGTAGTTACAGACTGTCCCACAGTCCAAAAACATGGAACAAATCAATTCATCCAAATTGCCCCATATAGAGTGTGTATGTCTGTGTGAGTGAGTGTGTGCCCAGCGATAGATTGGCGCCCTGTCCTGGGTGTATCTGCCCAGCGCCCGAAACGTTCTTCCCTGGATGGGCATGGGGAACCCCACCGAGACCCTAATAGAGGATAAAGCGGGAGGTAATGAATGAATGAGATCAGGAGTACAAATTGGCTCTTTGTTGTAACTCCTGCAGGAGGCCTAATATTGTCTCACTGAAACAGACACAAAAACAGTGATTCTCAGTAAATGTCTCTCCTTACCTTGCAGATCAGCCACGTCTTAATTTTAATGCACTTCAGTCCCAATGTATGCTGTTTTTCTTAATCCATAACATCATCAGAAATGGTCTGCCTCATTCAGTCAGACCAGCAAAGTGAAAAGAACTTTTAATGAGAAAAATTCTATTTCATTATTCTGCATATAAAATAATTATAGTTGATTCTTTTCTATTGAATCAAGGCAGAAATGTATTTTTCTGAAAATGACATATAATTACCAAAATACATTTTAAGTTGCACGGAGCTATGATGTATAATTAAAGGAAGAATTGCATGAATTGCTTTAAGGCAGATGTGCGTGAGGTAAGTGCCGAGATTTGTACTTCATCTGAGGGATTTATAGATCTGAGACCCACAGTAGACTAAATTGAGCTCTCTGATGAAAGCCTTTTTTTTGACTGCTTTGCCTAATTTAAAAGCAATTGCTTCAGTTCACTAAAGCGGAGCGGCATATATGATTACAAGACATCACCTCAAATAATCTGAAAACATCATATAAATCGATTCATTCATCATCTCGCAGCTGATCAGGGACCCCTTGGTTCCAGAGGCCGTTCGTGTACTGTCATGTTTTTAGATTCCGTAGTGAACCCAAGCAGAAAGAACATGCAATGAACCAGACAATGACAAGAGCAGAGGGAGTTCTGCCCCAGTGGCAGAACGCTATACCTTCCAACCCTGTTACTACTGCGTTAAACCTTTAGTTCATCATTAAATCGATTATTTTACCACAAATGGTGGATTACAGAATAGTCCATCTGTGTTCTTTGTTGTTGTTAGTCCCTGTTGGTTCTCTGTTCTCTGTTGGTCAGGAGCATCACAGAACAGGTATCATTTGGGTGGTGGATTGTTTATTGTCAGTTCTGCAGTGACACTGATGTGGTGAGGGGGTGTTAGTGCAGCAGTGCTGCTGTAGTTTCATTTAAACACCTCAGTGACACTGCTGGGATAGGAATAATGCACCAACCCAATAATCCCTGCTCTGTGGTGCTGCTATTGGGGTTCTGAGCATTAGAACAGGGTACACAGTATGTACTGTAGAAAAAGACCCTTAACCCTCATTGCTCCAGGGATGTTGTGATTAACCCTGTGCTCACCTTGTAAGTTGTTTTGGATAAAAGCGTCCAATAAATGACCAAATATACAGTCTGGAATTGTAGAATTACAAAGTCCATCTTTACAATAAGTGGAACTGAGAACATGGACATTAAATTGAGCAAAAAGGAGGCGTGTCCAAACTTTTGACTGGTACTTTATGTACTTCAGTAGAACACATGACATTTAATGTAATTAAATATTGCTTTTTTAAAATGAGGTCAGGGCTTTTTTGTACCTGTTTGCAGTGAAGTGTGTTTCTTTTTTCCCCTTAAGTGGATGTGGATGACCTAATGATGCCTGAATTATTAATGGAAACGTCCCTGGGATTCAAGTCATTAAGGTTCTATGAAAAATAAATGTAGTAGGATGGATTCTTTTAGTTCGAGTCTTTCAGAGGGTCCCCTCCCAGCATACAGACCACACAGTGCTATAGAATAATGCATTTCTGGTAATAATTTGGAGGATCCTAAATGAGGGAGGAAGTGTTTCAGCAGGATTCATTGGTGTAGCATCCTTGCATCCTTGAGCATGTTGCTAGAAGGGATTCTTCCATGACTTTGAGACAGAGAAGACTTTGAATTCAGTACTGTGACATGAAGCTTCGGGCCTCTGGGCATTGCATAACTCAGCCTGCTGTGGATCTGCTCAAGAGAAGGACCAAAATGAGCGTGTCAGGATGTATTGTGGTGCTATTTAACTGGAGAAATGAAAAGAAATAAAAGAAATGCAAATTGGATCATCACTGCACCATGCAGCACAGACGAACCGAGCAACAGTAACGGAATCAGAGCAGTTCAGTCAGAATGCATTCAGCTCAGTCATTACAGCAAATGCAAATATACTCCAAAATTTATTCTAATAAGATAACTTAATAAATAAGTTAAGTTAATAAATTAAAAGTTCAAATAATATCATTTTATTAATATTTAAAGAAGTCAATTAAGAATTTAGGGGCTTAGTGGTTAGCACGTTCGTCTTTCAGTGCTAGGGATTCCCGGTTCGAATCCCAATCTGGGTGGAGTTTCCATGTTCTCCCCGTGTCCACGTGGGTTTCCTCCGGATTCTCCGGTTTCCTCCCACAGTCCAAAAATATGGATCAAGTCAATTGAGTTTTCCAAATTGCCCCATAGAGTGTGTTTGTGTGAGTTTGTGTGATCTGCCCAGCGCCCGAGACGTTCTCCCCTGGATGGGCATGGGGAACACCACCGCGACCCTAATATAGGATAAAGCGGAAGATAGGGAATGAATGAATATTGGGTGTGGGCGGCATGGTGGTTTGAATCCTGATCTGGGTGGAGTTTCCATGTTCTCCCCATGTCCACGTGGGTTTCCTCCCATAGTCCAAAAACACGGAATCAATGTGAATAGGCTGCACTAAATTGCCCCTATATAGTGTATGTGTTTGTGTCTGTGCTCGGCGATGCCCTTATCCCCGAATGCAGATAGTTTTGTCTGTTTCATGTTGCAAAGGCAAAGGCTTCACACATACATACAAGGTAAACTGAATTCTCTAAATTGCCCCATATAGAGTGTGTGTGTGTGTGTCCAGCGATAGATTGGCACCCTGTCCTGGGTGTATCTGCCCAGCGCCCGAAACGTTGTCCCCTGGATGGACATGGGGAACCCCCCCCCCACGACCCTAATAGAGGATAAAGTGGAAGATAATGGATGGATGAAAATGTCTCTAAAGATGGTACCTTCAGCTGAACCCAACTAAAACATTTTGTAATGGACCAAAATGTAAAATCCCAAATTAAACATTCTGAAACATCCTCCCTCACCGTTTTCATCTCGCGCAGCAATATTACATGGTTAGAATAATGATAGTCAGGAAAGAATAATGATTCTCAGATTTGCTCATTTGTACTCGTGTGGTGCCAGTCAGTCATGTTTTGTAGCTTGGAGCTTTGGCTTTAACGTCTGCACCGCTGTATTGTGCTGATTTATCATTTTACAATGCCTTTATTACACTCCCCCACAATATTCTACATGTTGCAGAGCCATCTGTGAACTTTTCTCTGAAATCCCCTGTTGATTATTTTCTTTGTTTTTAAGATATTTTTCTACTGTAAGTTATTCCAGTAAACAGTGATTAAATAAACCAATGAATTATTCATTAAGCCACCACCAAAGGCAAGATTCTAAATGTTGTGCTTAAGTAAATACAACATGTATTTGTTAAATCCATCAGGTCTGTACAGGAGAATTAGAACTTTCACTGTTGCCGGACAAATATTTCACCCCACAGTTGTACATTCTACCCAGCACATTGGCGCTTGGGGATCTGGGTGAAGATTCCATGTTCTCCCCGTGTCCGCATAGTTTTCTTTTGGGTTCTCCAGTTTCCTCCAACAAACATGGCTTCAAGATGAATTGGCTGCTTTAATTTGTCACTATCTAGTTTGAATTCAAGATTAAGTTCATTCATTCATTCATTATCTTCCGCTTTATCCTATGTTAGGGTCGCGGGGGGGTTCCCCATGCCCATCCAGGTGAGAACGTTTTGGGCGCTGGGCAGATACACCTAGGACAGGGAGCCAATCTGTCTCTGGGCACACAGACACGCACACAAACACAGTCTATATGGGGCAATTTGGAGAACTCAATTGACTTGATCCATGGTTTTGGACTGTGGGAGGAACCCGGAGAAACCCACGCAGACATGGGGAGAACATGGAAACTCCACCAAAATGGGGATTCGAACCGGGAATCCCTAGCGCTGAGAGGCAAACGTGCTAACCACTAAGCCACCGTGCCGCCCTCAAGATTAAGTTAATCTATTAAGTTAGTTTATATATTCAATTATGCTGATCAACGTCGTTAGCTTCGCATTTCCTCTCCCCGTCATCGCAATCACACACGCTTTTAACAACAGTATATTCACAAAGCAGCTTCACAGTTTTATGATCTTGAACCGCCAAAGAGCCCCCAAAAACCTCCCTGTTACATTGTTTTATCCAAATTGTCCCTTTATAGTGTGTGTGTGGTTGTGTGTGTGATTGTGTGTCCTGCGATGGATTGTCGGCCTGTCCTGGTGTATCTGCCCACTGCCTGAACTTTTCTTCCCTGGGTGGGGATGTGGAACCTCCTGCGAACCCAGTATTGGATTAAGCCATCAAGATAATGAGATAAGTACATGTAAATATCTTTTTATATATTTGTAGTGTTCTAACTAATTATTTCATTCTTTTGAAAAAAAATCTGTATGTTTAAAACGACAGCTTGCAGGTTTGAAGAGAATGAAAGATCACAGAGCATGAACACCAAACTGAAAAGTTGCAAAACCTTTCAAATTAATTCTTGGTTGTATTTTTTTAATAACCAGTGGGTTTTATGTTTTACAATTATAGTGGCGTACATGGCAGCTCTGTTGTCACACCTGACTGAAGAGGAAGACACTCGCAGATAAAAACCTGTTCCATCCCAGCACACCATGAGGACCGGACACGGGATTTATTAACACACCGCATTTACATCAAAACTAATGGCTGCTGGGGCTGCTGTCACACTGCATACCTGTCACTGCTGTGAACTCTCTTCACCCTGTATGTCTAGCTTCAGCTCATTCAAGATGCAGACAGAACATTAGTGGAACCTCCAGCAGGTGCGTTAATTATCTATTTTTACCTGTTTATCTGTTGCTGTTGGTTACGAGTCCCTATATCGTTCCTTCATCCCTGCAACAAACAGTTAAGAGTATTTATTTATCCAATGTGGATTTATAAGAGAGGTTGATAAAGATTAAAACTGAATAGAATTAATCACTGCTATACAAAAGCAGAGAAATAACAGACAATGAAACATAGATAATTAAACGTCAAACACAGGTGAAGTGGACCTATGTGGCTGGTTGTGATTGGTGGAAATGGGACATGTTACTGTGATGTCAGAGTGCACAGGTTGGTCGGAGACATTTATACGTATACTATCATATACTTAGTTTTAATCTCATCTCATTTTCTTCGGCTTAATCCTATACTAGAGTCACGCAGGGGTTCCCCATGCATCCAGGGGAGAACGTTTTGGGTGCTGGGCAGATACACCGAGGACAGGGCCAATCCATTGCATCACTCACTCTCACACAGACAGACACGCACACAAACACACTCTACATGGGGCAATTTGCAGAACTCAATTGACTTGATCCATGTTTTTGGACTACGGGAGTAAACCGGAGAACCTGGAGAAGACCCACGCGGACACGGGGAGAACATGGAAACTCCACCCAGATGGGGATTCGAACCTGGATCTCCAGCGCTGAGAGACGAACGTGCTAACCACTAAGCCACCGTGCCGCCAGCTTTTAATCAAGTTAAAAAATATAGACCTCAGATTAAACATCCTGCTCTAGAAAAAGGGGTTTATTCATCCAGCCACACCATCCACTAATTACTGAACCATTTATCCTGATTTTACAGGGAGCTGGGAAGTCTATCCCGACATGCATAGAGCAAACAGCAAAACACTGAACAGTTTGTAAGATTACAGACACACACACACACACAGACACACGCACATTTGCACCCAGGGGTGGTTTTGTACATATTCACCCACTAGCATGTTTTAAAAACGAAGGAATGAAAGGCGACCTCCTGGAGGAAACCCACACAGATATTAAAAGAACATAAAGACTTCACACAGAAAAAACCTCGAGCTCGCTGCCTGGGAATCTGATCTAGGCCCTTCATGCTGTGAGACAGAGGTTCTCTCACTGTGCCACCGCACTACATCCTGTGTCTACAGGATGGAATTATTCACATTTTAATCTTGCAGCCTAAAAAAACTTTCTTTAGTGTAATGAATTGAAAAATTTTAAAAAGTAGAATACTAAAAAAGTGATTAGTCTCCTAAATTAGTCATTTGTAGAGTTATTATTGACTTTAATTTGAGACATGGGGATGTTTTAATATTTACTACTCTACAGCTCTTGTCAGTTATCTTGTCATACATATATATATATATATATATATATATATATATATATATATATATATATATATATATATATATATATCATTATTCATTCATTATCTCCCGCTTTATCCTCTATTAGGGTCGCGTGGGGTTCCCCATGCCCATCCAGGGGAGAACGTCTCGGGTGCTGGTCAGATACACCCAATCCATCGCTGGGCACACACTCACTCACACTGAAACACTCTATTGAGGGTCGCTTGATCCATGTTTGGGTTCCCCATGAAACCCATCCAGGGGAGGGCAGATACACAGGGCACCGGTCCATTACTGGGCACACACCCACACTATTTAGTGTCAATTTACATAGGGGCCAATTCACCTTAAATCCATGTTTTTGGACATATCTTTGAAATTTCCAGTCGTCTGATTTAATGTTTCTTGGTGTAATGTCAAGATTGAGCAATGTAACCAGATCCTCAGATTGAAAGCTACGCGATGTAGCTGATCGTTTTCCACCTACTAGGCATCCACCTAAACAGAGCGCTCAGATTCCAATTATAGATCAGACTGATACGTTAGGTAAATCTTTCCACAGCTGCCTTTAGGGAAAAAGTCCCAAAGTATTACAAATAAGAAAGTTAGTGAATAGTTCCCCCTTCCCATCCAGCGCCTGGGCAGATCTATCCATCATTGGGCCAACACTCACACATTATATACGAACAATTTATATATGAGAAATTTAAAGCAGCCAACTCACCCGGATTCCTTGTTTTCGGACTGTGGGAGGAAACCTGGGAACCGGGAATCAAACCTGGATCCTCTGCAAATGGATGTTCTGACTGCTAGGCCACAAGCTCTGTCCCATACATTTGCACAGATGAACATTTAATACGTTTTTTTTTAGAAGTGTTACATATGACAAAGAGAATAAAGTTCTCAAAGTACTGAATTTATGGAGCAACCATGCTGGATTTCGAATTCTGCTGAGTCATCCTCATCTCAAATTGCCGTAGATTGTCCTGAGGTTCAAACTGTGAATCTCAGAAATACTTGGGTTTACTGCATTTTTGTTGTTGTTGTTGTTGTTGTTGTTGTTGTATCTGTATCCATGCTTTCTGAACAATTTGTCTTGCATAAATGGGGCAAACTTATTTTCTGAACTTTGAGATAGGTCTGTTCACTTGACGTTAATTTCTGTTTTTTGTGAGGAGAGGAGTCTACTTTTTTTTTTTTTAGGAAAAGCGCTGAGAAATGCACATCTCTTCTTAACCTTGGTTTTCACAGCTGGATGTTTCCAAGAAGCTGTAAAAGCGAGTGACAGAAAAGACCACAGTTATTACTCTATTCAAGCTGCTTGAGAGGATTCGGATGCTTTTCGCTCTTTGTTGCACACAAACCACATTTCTGTGCTTAATGGATGTGTTTCTAGGTGATGCACTTTTGCTACTTGTCTATTAAGATGACATTCTAATCCGGTCATAAATTTGAGTGCTGTCTCTGACTTTGTGTCTCACAGATCAGTTTAAATTTAAGGCGGTTTTATTGCGATCAGTAAAGTCATTTTGAATTGAGATAATGTCTGACCTCAGTCTTTACTAATTTTCTGAATGGTGTTGATACACTGGATTGTGAAGACTAATACATAGTCATGGAATTTTCACCCATCATGCACCTTGTACAAATGTACTGATTCCTGGGGCAGTCGTAAGGCTTGTGGTTACGGAACTAGCATAGCAACCAGAAGGTCCCCAGTATTGACTCACTGAGTGCTATGGCTTGAGTGCCTTTGGGCAAGGCACCTAACTCCCAATTGCTCTTGAGAGCCATTTTCACTGCTGAGATGGGTTAAATGAGGAGGAGAAATTATTTTGTGTGTACAGCAGGCAAAATAGACCACTCACTTATATTCAGAAGGTTCAAAGCCCGATCTTGGTGGCGATTTCATGTTCTCCCAGAGTCTGCATGGGTTTTCACTAAGTTCTCCTGTTTTCTCCATTGATTTTTGGGTCTATTGACCCAGCACCTAAAACATTCTCCAATGAATGGGCCTGGGGAACCCCTTGAGAAGATGATTAAGTGACAGATAATGAGATTAGATGAATGTTGGAATATCATTTCTTGTCATTTGTAAAAATTACCTGTAAATAACTTTTTCAAAAACCAAATAAGAAAATTAAAGTGGATAAAATATATTTAAAAAACATATTATTAACATTTATGGATGGATTTTTGGATTACATAGTTTTTGACTACGCATAATTGAAATTACTGATGAATACAGATATTTATTATGTTTTGACTACAGTAGTGTTAGACATTATTCATTTCAAAGCTAAAGGCTGACACAGTTACAGAATACAGATGAGGTATGTGTCAGCAAGCCTTAAATATTCCCACTCCCCACTGTTAAAGGTAATGGCCCATCATTCCGGAATGTCATTGTTGCCCCCTCTGCCCCCTGGAACCATCAGCTTGAAAAGAAAAAATGACAAAAGTCTCTCTATAGTTTTTTGGAAATGGTCATTTTCATTCAAAACATGCAGTGAATAGAATTTTGGAGAACAGAAAAAGCAATCCCATTATAATACTGGAATAATACAAAATCAGAAATGAACAAATACATAATTAAATACACAGTTACTCTTGACAGGAATTCCAAGCTTCAAAAGAGTTTCTTGTTAAAAGAAAGGTGGACATCACATACATCACATGCTGTACACATCCAAGAGGTGTTTGTTGTTCTGTGCATACTGTAATATACCTGGATCCTGTGTCCAGTGGTAGCCTTCATCATTGTTCCATTATTTACATTGCTGTGTGCACTGCATAGCAAATATCTACAAAGGTCTCTGAGTTGTTGCAGTCAAATGAAATAAGCTGAATGAGAAAATTACCAGTTTCCAATACATTTATAATTTATTCACTAAAAAATGATCCAATATTACGTAAGTGTGAGTGGCATAAGAGTCAAAACCATTGGGATTAGCAAATCATTTGAGAGTGAAATTGAGTTCCTGTTAATGTGAAATTGTATATATATATATATATATATATATATATATATATATATATATATATATATATATATATGTGTGTGTGTGTGTGTGTGTGTGTGTGTGTGTGTGTGTGTGTGTGTGTGTGTGTGTGTGTGTGTGTGTGTGTGTGTATATATATATATATATTGTATATTTGTAAAAGGTAGGATTGGAAAAAAAAAAAGTTTGGACACGCCCCCTACCTGCTCCATTGTCTATTTCCTTCAGTTATCATATAGTTGGACTTTGTAGTTTTACAGCCTGTTGTCCACCTATTTTTTTTTTTGATAGTCTCTCTCTGATTCTCTGGGTGGCATGGTGGCTTAGTGGTTATCACCTCCACATCTCTGTGTTCTCCCCGTGTCCACATGGAATTTCTCTGGTTTCCTCCCACAGTTCAAAAACATGGAATTAAGGTAAACTCATTCATTCATTATCTCCCGCTTTATCCTCTATTAGGGTCGCGGTGGGGTTTCCCATGCCCATCCAGGGGAGAACGTCTCGGGCGCTGGGCAGATAGACCCAGGACAGGGCGCCAATCCATCGCTGGGCACACACTCACTCACACACACACTCTATATGGGGCAATTTTGATAATTCAATTGACCTTGATCCATGTTTTTGGACTGTGGGAGGAAACCGGAGAACCCGGAGGAAACCCACGCAGACACGGGGAGAACATGGAAACTCCACCCAGATGGGGATTTGAACCGGGAATCCCTAGCGCTGAGAGGAGAACATGCTAACCACTAAGCCACCGTGCTGCCCTAATATTAATATATATTATAGGTTTATATAATATATAGGTTTATATTATAGCCCATTAAGGTAAACTGTCTACTTTAAATTATCCCTACTGTATGTATTGTGTGAGTGAGTGAGTGTGTGAGCAAAGAGGAGGTGTGTCAAACCATTTGACACTTAAAAAATATTCTTAAGTGCATACTGCCATGTTAATTTAAAATAGCCAGCAACTCAGCAATGGCCATGCGGATGCTACAAGTAAGAATTTATTACATATTGTTCTAGTACATCTCAACTTAAGGGTGCGGCAGAGCAGGAGTACCAGTCTTCTCTTGCATCATCCTTCTTCTTCCTCAGAGATCAAAATGGTATTCTTTTTTTTGTGATCACACAATTTAAATGGAGCTAGACTAAGCCAATTTGGCCTGAAACTCCTGAGCCATCCATAGCCGACACCATCTTTTGTCACACACTTTGAAGTGACTAGCTGTTTAGATAGCTGTAAGCCTCTGGAAAAAAGAGATAAATTGAACAGTAATCCTTGTCTCAGAGCCAGAGATGTCAGCTGGAAAGTTAGGTACCCATGCTATTCCTGCTATTCCTCTGTAGCCTTTGTAAGTCCTTCAGATTGATGGGGAAAATAAGTCATGTATGATTGAGATGAAAGGGCCAGGTGTTCTCTATTATTAGAAGTGCTTGCCTAAATCACACCTTTGTTTTGCTTATTGATTTCACTGCACAACTTGAAAGAGTCCTGGAAAAAATGTTATCACAGAGGAACTTTATAGTCTGTAGCTGGATGGTGAGTGTACTAAGAAAGGTCTGTCCCTGGAATGTACAGCAGAAATCATACAATCCCACATTAATGGAAGAGCTAGTATTGACATAATCTACTAATGTACACATTGTCCTTTCAAAGTCCTGACCATAGTAATATTTAGCTTTGTAGCTTCTGTTTGGGGAAGGCCTTTTCTGTTTCAGCATAATTAGACAACACAACAACAAAGCCGAACTCCGCCTTCTTGCTCCATTGACTTACCATATAGATGGACTTTATAGTTTTACAATTACGGACTGTGGTCCACCTGTGTTCTTTATTTTTGTTAGTCTTCTGTCAGTTCTCTGTTATCTATTGGTCAGGAGCATCACAGAACAGGTGTCATTTGGGTGGTTGATTGTTTATTGTCAGTTCTGCAGTGACACTGATGTGGTGAGGGGGTGTTAGTGCAGCAGTGCTGCTGGAGTTTCATTTAAACACCTCAGTGACACTGCTGGGTAGGAATAATGCACCAACCCAATAATCCCTGCTCTGTGGTGGTAATATTGGGGTTCTAACCATTAGAACAGAGTAAAGGGGACATACACAGTATGTACTGTAGTCCTCACTACAGTCTGGAATTGTAGAACTACAAAGTCCATCTGTACAGGAAGTGGAACTAAGAACATGAACAATAAGTGGAGCAAAAAGGAGGTGTGTCCAATCTTTTGACTGGTACTATATATATTCATTCATTCATTCATTCATTATCTTCCGCTTTATCCTCTATTAGGGTCGCGGTGGGGTTCCCCATGCCCATCCAGAAGAGAACGTTTCGGGCGCTGGGCAGATACACCCAGGACAGGGCGCCAATCCATCGCTGGGCAACTATATATTATATATTATAAATATATTATATATTAGTGTTCATGTCTCTCTGATTTTATATATGTATATTTATTTTGCTTATGATTTAAGGTCTTTTCCTCTTTTATGTTCCATAAATGTTTTATGTTCCATGCCGTGGTCACAAAAGCGAAGTTTATGATGAATGTAAGCAATTTTTAATTTGTTTTAGACATAAGCAATTGGAATATAACATTAAAAAGCTGGGAACAAAACTTGTGTTACATGGTGTAATTAATCCCAATAAGTGATGGAGAAATGGCATAGCTAGGGTTAAATAAGTGTTTTGCATGTAATGGTTTAATCAGCATGCCTCTGCCTCTTACTGAGTGGCAGAAAGGCATCACTGTGAAATGAAACCCCTTACAGAGAAAAAGGGAGTTGCCTGCGCAGAATGCAGACATACCTCCACATCTCTGTCTCCTGCTGCTCATCAGTTATACTCATTAGAACAAAACATAGGTCCTTCAATACCTACAATTTTCTCTTATATATATTTAATCAGATCTTGTGAATTATAAAATCAGGTGGTGCAGATTGGCACCCTGTCCTGGGTGTATCTGCTTAGCGCCCGAAACATCAGTAAACATGCAATATGTTCAAATAAAGAAACTAATCTTTAGACTTTCACTTAAATTCTATAAAAATGTTTTAACACTGTAGCAGGTACACATGTTTCCTTTGTTCACACACAAGAAAATCTATAAACACCTGTGCTTACTCACCCCTCTCTTTTGTATGCCATAAACATCCTAACTCTGAAATAGCCTTCAGACTGACTGACTTGTAATTTCGTTTCCTCCTCAGTTCAGCAAAAAAGTGCAGAGAAAACACTAGGGAGCGAGTGTTGATGCAATGTAGATTATTGATGCAATGTAGAACCGTTCTGAAAGAACCGAACTAACAAAAAAGAAAATCTCAAATATAAACCCCGTTTTATTGCAGGCTGCACGGACTGTCTCCACTCCACATAACCAATGTTTGAAGCTGACTTTATGATGCATGTTATGGGTGTATATTCTGTATATATTTTATATGTGATATATGTATATGGTAGGTTAAAGGCAAAATGGTGGAAAGTGACATTTTTAATGAGCGTATGGTGGTCAGTTAAAGCAACGTTGTCTGACCGCATGGCCAGATTTTTTAGAACAGGCTTCCGGCTCCGTTCTGTAAAGTTTTCACGTTCTCTCAGTGATTTTCCTTTACTACAGTTTGCTTTCACATTGTAAAGACATTTAAGTGAAGCTTGCTTATTAGTCCTGAGGTGTGAATGTATCCATAAATGTCTTTGCTTAGATGTTTTTTCACCTTTTGCCAGAGAAGTGCTAAATGAACTCCATCACTGTGTGAGCCAAATATAAAAAATGAATGGAAAAAACAATTAACCTAATCGGTTAAATTGGGCGGCACAGTGGTATAGTCTTTCTGGACACACTTAACATGGATTTAAGTTGAATTGGCTGCTCTAAATTGCCCTATATAGTGTGTGTGTGAGTGCCCAGCGACGGATTTGCGCCCTGTCCTGGGTGTATTCCAACACGTTCTTCCCTGGATGGGCTTGAGAAAATACCTTCCCCTGTCACTGTAGTATAATATCAGACAGAAAACAACTAAGCAAAAGGTGGTTTACACCTAAAGATGTGCGTTATGGTTTAGAAAATAAAACAGGGCGGCACGGTGGCTTAGTGGTTAGCATGTCCATCTCTTAGTGCTGGGGATCCAGGTTTAAATCCTGATCTGGGTGGAGTTTTCATGTTTTCTGCATTTTTACTTGGGTTCTTTGGGTTCTCCAGGTTCTTTGGTTTCCTCCCACAATCTAAAAACATGGATTCGAGGTAAATTGGCTGCTCTAAATTGTCCGTGTAGTGTGTGTCTGTGTGAGTGAATGAGTGAGTGAGTAAATGTGTGCCCAGTGAAAGATTGTTGCCCTATCCTGTGTGTATCTGCCCATTTTTTTCCTGTATGGGCCTGGGGAACCCCTGTGACCCTAGTCCCTCATATAGGATTGAGTGGAAGATAAGGAGATGAATTGATCAATAAAACATGAAAGTTGACCAGGACTGTCCAAACTATTCCACATTTACATTTGTGCATGTTAATGTGAAAGCAATACTGGAATAGGAATTTTCCTACCACAATTTCATTCATCTACTTATTTAAATACTGCCTTTGGTGCAATTAGTCTGATGAAGCTGAACTCTCCGTGGTGTAATGATGGATCATGCATGCAAAGTGGTCATGGTTGGCCTTTTTGAAATACAAGTGCAGAAAAAGATGCAGATTAAAACACTTGGCACGGAGTTGTGTGCATTGGTAAATTGGATTTAGGGCTTTATATTACAGCGTTCTCTTGCTCTCGTTCTCTCATACTCACACACATACACACACACACACACACACACACACACACATGTTCAGATCTTAAAAGGCATTCTTTGCACAACCTTTTAAAAGGACAGGATTTTGCTGTATACACACACTGTCACGTTTCAGTGCTGAAGCAGGATTTGATGAATTGAAAGCGATGCACGCTCATTTGCAAATCTTGCCAACATGATACTATTTATTTAGCGCTTTTCTAATGTTCACCTTGTTTCGCAAGGATGCTTTTGTTGTTTCAATTTTTTGGCATGTGTGCTATCACTTCACTTTGTGGCAAACCAATGACTTTTTCATTTTAGTCCTCACAATCTTCCTAGCTGACTGATTGATAGGCAGATAAACAAGGTTCCTATAAACAGTACCTAATTTAATAAAAGATCTCATGCTTCTTTAGAAAAACAAATTTCAAAATGCTAAATGTCTTCAGTGAAAGCACATTTAAGAATTTAAGAAAATCAGATTCTTCCCTCCTTGTTGTGTATATATAAACTGGCAAACAGATCATATATGTTCGTGCTTTGTAAATAAAACACTGTTAAAAGAAATTTAGATATAAATAGTGTTGTGTGTGTGTGTGTCCAATACATGTGTGTCTATGTGATAAGCAGAACTGATGGAATGGACAGTGTAGAAACAAATTGGTGTCTCTAATAAAGTGGCCGGTGAATGTAAATTGTCTGAGTGATTCGAGGCATGATGAATACTTCTGCACGGCACCGTAGACGCTCCATTTATTAGTAACTGAAAGGAGATGAAGGCAATTAATCAAGACCAAATTAAATTCATTTTATTAGAATCTGCCATATGGCACCTGGTGGGTGAGAGAGGCATACGATTCAGAATTGACATACACGAAGAAATAAAAATATACACAGAGTGAGATTTTGGTTCCGTATGAAAAATTACAAACAGTTTTTCTTTCAATATTTACAACTCAACAAGACCATCACATGAAAAGAATCTGCCTGTATGACTGCACTCACCATTTCTAATTCATTCATTCATTATCTCCCACTTTATCCTCTATTAGGGTCGCGGTGGGGTTCCCCATGCCCATCCAGGGGAGAACGTTTCGGGCGCTGGGCAGATACACCCAGGACAGGGCGCCAATCCATCGCTGGGCACACACTCACTCACTCACACTGAAACACTCTATATGGGGCAATTTTGAGAATTCAATTGACTTGATCCATGTTTTTGGACTGTGGGAGGAAACCGGAGAACACAGAGGAAACCCACGCAGACACAGGGAGAACATGGAAACTCTACCCAGATGGGGTTTCGAACCGGGAATCCCTAGTGCTGAGAGGAGAACATGCTAACCACTAAGCCACCGTGCCGCCCCATTTCTAATTAATTTAATAATTAAAACGCAGGCGGCACGGTGGCTTAATGGTTAGCACGTCCAACTCTCAGCGCTGGGGATTCAGGTTTGAATGCTAATCTGGATGGAGTTCCCATGTTCTCCCCGTGTCTGTGTCCGCATGGGTTTTCTCTGGGTTTGTCGGTTCCTCCCACAGTCCAAAAACATGGAATTTGTTCCAAATTGCCCCATATAGCATGTGGGTCTGTGTATGTAATTGGGTGCCCAACGATGGATTGGCACCCTGACCTGGGTTCATGTGCCCCTGGATGGGCTTGTGGACCATCCCTGCAAGCCTAGGATTAAGTGTAAGATATTAAGATGAGATGGAAAATTTAAAGACAAGAAGAACTTTATGGTCATTCTGTTTTTAACAATCATGTTCGTGAATCATGTGACATAGTGACGTTCTTCTGTTTATTTTTGTATTTTTGTCCAGTTAAAAAAAAATGAATTAAGCTGTAAAATGACGTGCAGTTATTATTTTTACCAGCAGGTGGTGACAAAGAAAGCACTGCGGACCTAAATCACAGCTAAGATGTTGGATCTGAGGATCTTGTTTAGTGTCTTTCTCAGAGAAGCATGTCATCAGATAAATAATATAAAATAATATAAAAATTATTAAATTTAAAATAAATTTTTCACTGCTCAGTTATACTAATTTCATTCAATTTCTTAATAACGGTAACCATGGTTTCTCTTGTACAAATTTATGGTTCCTTGTCCTTTAATTCCTTTTTAAATATCACGGTGCCTGATGTCAGATTGATAGTAACTTATTATTTTACTGGTAATTAGCCCTGCTTCCTTATTGGTTCCATCCATCTTGCCTTTACACTGATAAGTTTTACAGACTCTTCTGATTATACACAGACAGACAACACAATCCTACCAGCACCAGGCTTAATACTACAAAATATATATTAATATTAATAATATATATAATATATATTAATATTAGGGCAGCACGGTGGCTTAGTGGTTAGCACGTTCGCCTCTCAGCACTAGGGATTCCCGGTTCGAATCCCCATCTGGGTGGAGTTTCCATGTTCTCCCCATGTCTGCGTGGGTTTCCTCCGGGTTCTCCGGTTTCCTCCCACAGTCCAAAAACATGGATCAAGTCAATTGAGTTCTCCAAATTGCCCCATATAGAGTGTGTATGCGTGCGTGTCTGTGTGAGTGAGTGTGTGCCCAGCGATAGATTGGCGCCCTGTCCTGGGTCTCTCTGCCCAGCGCCCGAAACTTTCTTCCCTGGATGGGCATGGGGAACCCCACCACGACCCTAATATAGGATAAAGCGGAAGATAATGAATGAATATTAATATTAATATTTCATTTCTGCAAAATGTAGAAGGTCCAAAAGTTAACTTGCTTAAATATTTGTAACGTTTAGACATTATTCAGATTAAGTCAGGCGTTTAATAAAAATTGATTCAATATGAAGCGCATTATATATTCATACCAAAGGAATAGATCTGAACTATATTTAAGAAGTCAAATATCTCATGCATATTTATCTGCTATGGACCCCTTAGTGCCTTTTCAGTTCAATATTTCTGGCTTTTTACACCACCTGAAAAATAGGTACTCTTATGGGATGTGGTTGTTTGACCAGCTTAACTGTCTGAAATAAACTGAAATAGAGTTGCACCTTTTTACACATATTTATTTTAATATGTATTTTCTGTAACAAGTGTGTACACTACCTCAAATACTTCAAGAAAATCTGTTTGGACTCAGCAGTTAATTACAAGTTGTGTTGAGGCAGTGTTTGTGTGTGGCGTACAAGCACATACATACACAGTTCCACCCACACACATGCCACACAAGAGCCAGAACATTGCTGGAAAATTGAGAAATAGAGGAAAGTTCACATCATCTTTTACAGACTTTACATCGATCATGGAGTAAATAACTAAATGGATTTTTTTAAATTGACCTTAATTTATTGGTCATATTGAAATGTGAGTAAACAAGACCTTGTGTACAGCAAATAATGATTTGTACTCAGCCATATAGCTCTTTTATTAATTCATTTTAATGTGCTTCCCAGAAAAGGAAAACACCTGAAACCAGTGTCTGCTTCCAAAATAAATGTACAGCAGCAAGTTCCTGGGTGGCTAAACAATGCTGTTAACTGTTACTGGAAAAAGAGCTTCTGGTTTTGGTTAAGTTCCAAATATAGTGTAATTGCTGACTTCATGGATTGCTTAGTTAAAATTCACATTAGATAATTACCTGAGTCGGTGCAATTAAGGCAGTCTCCTACTGTTGACTTATAAGAATACTAGTAAGAAAGGATGTGTGTGTGTGTGTGTGTGTGTTAACTGGTATACATAACATTGTGAGACTCACTCACACTCTCGGGACCTCATGTTATACGATGGACCATAAGCTGGTGTGAAATCATGTTGTGGTTATAGTTATGTCCAGGGTATCTCTTTATGTGAAGTCTAACACAACTGTAAATAGAAGTCATTATTGTTCTTACACATTTATGACCTGTTTTTTATATAAAAATGTCTTTTATATAAAATAGACATATTATTGTATGGGAAAAAAGAGAATTTGTACGTACATGTGTGTGTGTGTGTGTGTGTGTGTGTGTGTGTGTGTGTGTGTGTGTGTGTGCGCGTGTGTGTGTGTGTGTGTGTGTGTGTGTGTGTGTGTGTGTGTGTGTGTGCGTGTGTGCGCGCGTGTGTGCGTTTCCATGTATATACATATAACATTGTGGGCACCAAAACTTGTTAACTCACTGACAGTGTGTTGACCTCATATTATAGTGGGGATCGCAAGCTGGTGTGATATCATGTTTTAGTTTTCATTCTTATCCTAAGGTGATGATTGGGGTATCTGACTATGTGTGTGTCCTAGGAAAGCAACCACTGTGTGGGTTCTTAAGCTCATGTAGCAATCCAGTACAAATCCAAGAATACATTCTGTGAAGAACAATGACATGCTAAATTATGTCAAACCATGTACTTCCCACTCTTTTTTTTAAATACTCTTTGCTTTTTTCTTTTGCTTTTTCTTTTTTTATGGCTGTACCTCTTTTCTTGTAATGACTCTAATGACGTCTGTAGAGGAGCCTTTTCAGCTTACGGGTGCATAGGTCATACCACCAGGAAGATGCACCATTGTGACTTTGGTATGTCTTTAGTTTCTGCCGTTGTCTGTTTTTTTTGTGTTCTAACACAATGATGGAGGTTTCACAAACGCGCAACATGACATTCATTTGCCTTTTTTTTTTTTTTGCATCTATTCAGATTGAATATCGATGTCAGCAGGGTCAGATGCATTACTATGTACCAAATACTCCCTTATATCCTAAGATGCTTAAAACAGTTCAACAAAAAAAGTTCAAGTTTAATATGAACATCCGGACTGAACCCAGTATGCTTTGTGTTTTTGACACCTGAGGATTTTTAAGTTGTGACAAACACATGCGACTATATTAACCATTAAAATGGAAATGACAACTCACTTAAGAATAAATCGGTTTTAACAAAACAGTCAATGCCAACACTTCCCCCAATACTTAGCCTTTTGTTGACTGTTTTACGGCCTATTTGACCTGCAGGAAAAGAAATACAGGAAACAAAGATGTAACTGACATTCAGTTTAATTCCTCTATAAACTCTCATGGGGTTGTGCTCTCATGTGGGGAAGACAGATTCTCAAGACCTTAGAATGCCCTTATTTAATCAAAGATAACAATACTGCTGGAATGCCATCCCTGCTTTAAAAGTCTAGCAGGAGCATGGTGAATGCCAAGAGGGAGACGTAAACCATACATGTTTCTTTTTTTGGATACACCAACCCACAAAACATTTAGGAAGCCAGAAAAACTATTTTTTAAGTTAAATTATCATTATATTGTTTTGAGGTGTTTACTACATTAGCATTTAAAATAATCAGGGTGAACATGTAGAGTAGCTAACTCAACCACAAATGAGAGATAATTTGTTCTTGCACATTTATGACCATTTATTGTATGACGAGAAGAAAAGTTTACACATTTGCACTAATTAATTGATAATAATAAAATCTATAAGTCATTTAGGATATATAACTATGCACGGTATGATGGTGAACATGGCCATGAGACAGAAAACCACAAGACACAAATAATCCATCCATCTATCTATTTTCCGCTTTATCCTCTATTATGGTCACAGGGGCAGCCAGGGGAGAACGTCTCGGGCGCTGGGCAGATACACCCAGGACTGGGGACACACTCACTCACACAGACACACTCTATATGGGGCAATTTGGAGAATTCAATTGACCTTGATCCATGTTTTTGGACTGTGGGAGAAACCGGAGAACCCGGAGGAAACCCACGCGGACACAGGGAGAACATAGAAACTCCACCCAGATTGAGATTCGAAACGGGAATCCCTAGCGCTGAGAGGGGAACATGCTAACCACTAAGCCACCATGCCACCCGACACAAATAATAATTATTAATGTATATTTAAAAGGTGGTAGCACCCTGGCTCAGCACATTGGCCTCTCCATGCTAGGGATCCAGGTTCGAATCCCGATCTTGGTGGAGTTTCCATGTTCTCTTTGTGTCTATGTAGGATTTTTCCAAGTTCTCTGGTTACCACCCAGAGTCCAAAAACATGGATTCATGGTATATTGGCTACTCGAAGTTACCCCTATCTAAATTCCCACAGTATAATGTGTGTGTCACTATAGTGAGTAAATTTATCTCGCTAAGATTTCTTAAAATAAAAAACTAGGTCATTTATCTTACCTAGAAATCTCTTAGAAATAGAAGTCAGACAAAATTTGTTACACTTTTTAAAGATTATCCGACTCATTAAGATTCGATTTTTTGCAGCATGCTAACAGCTGGAAGTACGCACGACTGCTGTACCAGGGCTTTTGCCAGGGGTTTAGTGTCTTACAGTGTGGCATCCACTTTAGCAGAGTGTTCTGTGGACAGCCAACACTCTAGTTCTTTTGATCCCCGGTTAGGCAATAAAATGCCAAAGAGGCAGCCAGCGCAGGACAAATAGGGCCTTATGCTTACAATGCAAGGTGGCAGATGCACCTTTCCAGAGATTGCAAAGTGTGGCAGTGTCTCAGCACTGATGCTCATGTTCTCGGAGCTCATATGCGCCCAGCCCTGGGAATGATACAGATGCAGCCATGGTTTCTGCATATGACCTCTGCTCACATCCACATTGTGCTATGTGCAGATCATTGTACATTGTGCAGATCGTGGCAACACTGCCACGATCTGCTGTGCATCTTTCAATTATTCATTCATTATCTCCCGCTTTATCCTCTATTAAGGTCGCGTGGGGTTCCCCATGCCCATCCAGGGGAGAACATCTCGGGCGCTGGGCAGATACACCCAGGACAGGGCGCCAATCCATCGCTGGGCACACACTCACTCACACAGACACACTCTATATGGGGCAATTTTGAGAATTCAATTGACTTGATCCATGTTTTTGGACTGTGGGAGGAAACCGGAGAACCCGGAGGAAACCCACGCAGACACGGTGAGAACATGGAAACTCCACCCAGATGGGGATTCGAACCGGGAATCCCTAGTGCTGAGAGGCGAACGTGCTAACCACTAAGCCTGCTGCGCATCTGTTACATTAAATTTATATTTACAGCATTTACCAGAAATATTTTCCAGCGCAATGTATAGTATATTATTACAATGAAAGGAATTAAGTGTGAAGTGCATTTCTCAGGAGTCCAGCATCACCTTTTCTCTGTTCACACTGCAGTTCATAATGAGCAGGCTCATTATGGTTCTTAGAACTGGTGATTCATGCAGTTATAACAGGCATAAAGCATGATTTCGCAGAACTCGATGGTACTCTACAAATCCTCATTGGCTTTCTATGTCACTTTGTTACATTAAGCATTTATCAAAGTAGCGTGTATAGTGAGCTCACAAAGAGAAATGCATTAAAATAAAACAACTTTATGAAAGATATGCATCGATCCAAATACATTACCTTCCAAGTATGGTAATAGTACGGTAAAAAGTAAGGTAATTTAGAGCAGCCAATTCACCTTAAATACATGTTTTTAGACTGTGGCAGGAAACTTGAGAACCCAAAGAAATCCTATGTAGACATGGGGAGTATTCCAGTTTGGGATTTAAACCTGGATTCCCAGTGCTGAGAGGAGAACATGCTAACCACTAACCACCTTAAATATGATTTAAATAACAATGTCCATTATAAGGCTGACATGTGGAAGTGCAGACATAATAACACATGCGGCATCTCATGCATCCCTCTGTCTTTATCTCACTTTTCATTCGATTTTTAACAAGACATTTCCTGTCTTCGCCCCTCTTTTACAAATCTGCATTTAATGGCAGCCTTCCTTACTGAAGGTTCATCACATGATCAGCAAATGCAAAATTTGGCTTTTAAACTTCTTTATATTTCTTAGAACTACTGTTAAAAGTAGTTTTGCTGTGTCTGCACTGCAGGAACTGGGAACTATTACAGTTTATTGCACCTTTTTACTGGGACCTTATGTAGCTCCTACTCCAAGACATACCTCTGAACTTATGAACCATGAGCGGCCCAGACACGACGGTATAGCAGTGCGCAGAACCCATAGACTCACTTTTTGATGATCTGCATTCAGCTTTAAACTTGTAAATAATGGCTTAGAACAGAAATGGATACAAATCAATGATCAATGAAGAAAATTCATTCATTCATTATCTTCTGCTTTATCCTATGTTAGGATCGCGGTGGTCCCCATCCAGGGGAGAACGTTTTGGGCGCTGGGCAGATACACCCAGGACAGGACGCCAATCTATCACTGGGCACACACTCACTCACACAGACACACACGCATACACACTCTATATGGGGCAATTTGGAGAACTCAATTGACTTGATCCATGTTTTTGGACTGTGGGAGGAAACCGGAAACCCACGCAGACACGGGGAGAACATGGAAAACTCCACCCAGATGGGGATTCGAACCGGAAATCCCTAGTGCTGAGAGGCGAACGTGCTAACCACTAAGCCACTGTGAAGAAAATGTGATTTTAAAATTGTGTCATTTTGAAAATGTTATAAATCCAGACAACGCAATACTGTTTAGAAAGAACATAAAGGATATTCTTTTAAACACCTTTGCAGTGTACACCAACAGTTTTGGAGTTCTGGATTGTATTTTGTAATTTATTTATTATTTATTATATATTTTATTTTGTTATTTTGTCTAGATATAGTAATCCAATGTTACTGTGTATATTTATTATCTTTTGTATCTCATCTCATGTTATTATCTTTCCCTTATTCCCTCTATTTAGGGCAGCAGGGGGTTGAAGGTAGAAGTGCTAACCCTGTCACCGTGCCATTCTTCTTTATTTATTTTTTATCATTGTTTTAAATATATTAAACCTTATTCTTTTTTCATTAATTGTCTTTCATATAATTCTCTACTAGGGTTATGGTGGCGTTCCCCATGCCAGAATGGGAGAATGTTTGGGGCGCTGGGCAGATACACCCAGGACACACACTCACCCTGGGCATACACACACATACACACACATACACATTCTATATGGAGCAATTTAGAGCATTCATTGTACTTTGATTTACTTTGATTCATTTTACTTAATCAATGTTTTTGGACAGAGAGGAAACCGGAGAACGTGGTGGACACCCATGCGAATACGTTGAAAATATGGAAACTCCACTAAGATTGGAATATGAACCTGAATCCCCAGAACTGAGAGGTGAATGTGCTAACCACTAAGCCACCATGTTGCCTAAACCTTATTCTTAATTCTTAAAAATATTGTTTTGTATTTTTAAAAGACTTTATAAATACTTCATGTTATAAATAGGGTGGACAGAGGGTTTTCAAAAGTTTGGATCTGATTATAATTTTTTTTCTCTCGATTGTCTGAGTTGGACTTTCCATCCTTTATGTTCATCTAACCTCAGATCCAAGTTAAATACGTCACTGTTCATTATAAGAACTGAAAACGAACTGGAAAGGACTCGGTGGATTAATCATTGTTTTCGTTAACCATAATGAGAACATCTGAGAGCTGCGCTGTGTGTTTAGTGATTACTGCACATGGTTTCATTAAGAATGAAACATTTATTCAGGGTGGAAGTGGTGCTCCAGCCTTTCACCTTTAACTGCACACAGTGGAGGCACCATACCTGCTGGTGAATGGAGATCTCCAGAAAAAGTGTAACCATGTGTTTTTTGTCCACTTCAGTTCCTCCCCCTCCTCTGTGGATTTCGCTCCTAACGGCCAGCAAGTGACGTCACAGTGAGGCTCTGCTCTGGAGTTTATTAGCTCTCTCTCTCTCTCTCTCTCTCTCTTTCTCACTCACTCACGCGCGCTCCTGCGCTCACACACGCACACACACATACACACTCACTCACACACACACTCACATACACACTCACTCACACACACACATACACACTCACTCACACACACACACATACACACACTCACACACGCATACACACTCACACACACACACTCACATACACACACACTCACACACACACACACACACACACACTCACATACACACACACACACACACTCACATACACACGCACATACACACGCACACTCACATACACACACATACACACGCACACTCACATACACACACTCACATTCACACACACTCACATACACACATATACACACACACACTCACATACACATTCACTCACACACACTCACATACACACACACTCACATACACACACACACACACACACTCACATACACACTCACATACACATTCACTCACACACACACACATACACACACACTCACATACACACACACTCACATACGCACTCACATACACACACACTCAGATACACACTCACACACACACATATACACACACACACTCACATACACACACGCACGCACACACACATACGCGCACTCACACGCGCGCACATACGCGCACACACAAACGCACACCCACACGCGCGCACACACAAACGCACACACACACACACACACACACACACACACACGCGCACACACACACACGCGGCTCAGTCCAGCCAGCGCAAAGACTCCAACACAGCATTTACAACTCCAGCATTTCTCTTTTCAAAAAGAAAGTAAACTCGAACACTGACCCGAGTGTTCCAGCCTCCGACTGACGCAAGTGTCCCTACTTTTGAAGTAGGCTTGTTCGCGAAACACTTCATTTAGTGGCTAGTTTGTAGTGTTCTTTGAGCACTTGAACTTAGTTTCTTCTCTTCAGGCTGAACGTTGCAGCAAAGCGGACGCGTGATGGGTGCACTGTCACTCAGCTTACTTATTGTAGTAGGTGTGACGTCAGCCGCATTGGTAAGTCAAATTTGAGTTTTTCTGCAATAACCAGACGAAGCCAACAACTCTGAAAATGTTAAAGAAACGAGAAGAAGATCGGGCACTTGCAGCCTGACAGCTTGGCTGTAGTAGGAATATAAAAACACAGTGCTGTTGAGAATAAGAGGGCCATTGTGGTTATATCCACCCCATAATAACACGTCTTTTAATGCTCACTAATAGAAAACGATGACTATTAATTAAGTAAAATTAATAACTACAAGCCAATCTGATTGACTTCATTGGCATTTTAATGGGCAAGTGAATTAATTAATTGCACTTATAGCAGGAGCCAGTTGCTCAGTTCTACAAGACTGACATTTATTTATTTGTTTTTTAAATATAAACATTTTCTTTACAAATACATGTTTACAGTTTTTTTTTTAGCTGGCACACCGCTCAGCTCATTAATAAAAGATCTTATATTTTTGAAATTTCATGTATTATAAAGTTTTTATTGCAAATAGTTTAATAAACAATAATCTTATTTAATTATTACTTTTCCAATGTTTTTAGATTTAGGATTTTCCCTCTTTGCAATAATGACAGTGTCACTTACCGGCATGAACCCCACTTATTGTACATACTTCATAATCGGACATACTTTCTTGGACATTGTGAGGTATTACTACAGTAAATGTGACATGTGTTGCCGAATGCCCCATAAATGTTCATTGGGGTTCAAGTTCATGTTCATCACTGCTTGACTTTCTTATATCTTAGTAGCTGTGAGATGCATTTTGGGGTTAATTATATAGTACGAGTCAAAAATTTTGTTTTAAAATTACAGACTGTAGTCCATCTGATTTCTTGTTTTTGTTAGTCCCCTGTTGGTTCTCTGTTCTCGATTGGTCAGGATCATCACAGAACAGGTATAATTTGGGTGGTGGATTGTTTATTGTCAGTTCTGCAGTGACACTGATGCGGTGAGGGGTTTTTAGTGCAGCAGTGCCAACGAAATAATCCCTGCTCTGTGGGGGTACTATTGGGGTTCTGATAATTAGAGAACAGAGTAAAGGGGACGCACACCGTATGTACTGTAGTCCACAAACAGTTGGACTACAGTCTGGAATTGTGGAACTACAAACTTCATCTTTACAGTAAGTGGAACTGAGAAGTTTTAGTGTATTAACTTGTTCTTTCTATTTTGTTTCAGGCTGGTAAAACAAATAAAGAAGGTAAGGTTATCCTGTTTCTCCTATAGAACTGTTCTGTGAGATTTTTTTCATCATCTGAATTGTGGCTTTACTTTAGCACATGAGTGCAGGATGAAGCCAAAGCTAAAAATCCTAAGGTGATGTAGATGTTTGTGTCAGTTAAAATGAGAGAGAATAAATGGGCAGTGGCAGCAGAAATGAGATCCTTAATCCTCAGCACCTCTGTACAGAATGGTGTCTATAAAGTGACCTGTCTCACCTGAAGCACTTTAATATTTGTCTCCAAATGTGTTTGTCTTTAGTGTGCTTTAGTATGTTCTTCAATGATCAGGACCTTCACAGAAGAGGTAATAGCGTGGTGGATAATTCTCATTACTGCAGCGATACTGACATGGTGGTGGTGTGTTAGTGTGAGTTGTGCTGGTACGAGTGAATCACACACAGCAGTGCTGCTGGACGGAGAACAGTACATCAATCAGAACATACAGGTGTTTGATCCACTCGTACCATCAGCCACCACCCTAATAATACCTGCTCTGTGAGGGTCCTGATCATAAGAGAATAGAGTAAAGAGGACTAACAGAGTATGTAGAGAAACCGATGGACTACAGAATGGAATTGTAAAATTACAAAGTCCATCTATATGGTAAGAGGAGAGAAATTTGACTAATTAAGATCAAATATAAAAAAAAAAATTAAAGGCACAACAGAAAAGTTTGTATAAATGAAATGAGTTAAACCAAATATATTCAAAAAAGAATTAATAAACACTTTACAACACTATGACAGAAGAATGGAATCCAAGCGCTCTTAAAATTATAAAAAATATATGTTGAATTGTATGTATTAAAAAACAAAAATTCGGACAAAATCACTTAATGGAACCATGCACTGGGGATGACCAGCTGAGCAATTGGTGATGGATGGGCACCCTGTCTTGGGTGTATCTCTTAAGCACCCAAAGCATTTTCCCCTGGATGTGTATGGCAACCCACCCCACGTGACCTTAGGAGAGGATTAAGCTGATGATAATGGATGAATGGATCCATAAATATTTCTAATATAGTTAACAAGTAAATAATGCTTTTAATCATTGCATAATTAGAATTCTAATAAATATATGTATATAATTAACATAAACAGCATTTAACAAAAAGTATATATATGGATTGTGCCTGAAACCAGACTGCACTGGGAAGCAAAGCATGCAATTATGTTACACTTAAAATGTGTGTCAAACAATAACATCTGCTTTTATTCCTCACATTGGCAACAATTCCGCAAGCAAATTACAAGGTGCAGATCCTTTGGCTTCAGTTATAGTATTTCCCATTCGAACCCTCACCTGTATTCAAGCCATCATTCAAATGTTTATGAGGCAGAAAATTGTTTTTGCTAATAGGCTCTTTAGTGTTTTTACATTTCTTTTCCCTATTAAACAAACCACAAATAATAATATGATGAAATCTTATAAATAAGGTTAAACGTTTTCCAAGAAAAAAAACACACACCAAGAAACGACCAGTTACACATGAATGAACATTTATACCGTTTGCAGGAAACGGCATCACAAACCCGGCGAGGCCACGCTGAGTAGACTAGAGGCTAGTAAATACGGCTGTAAACTTAGAAAACAACAAAATGAACCTCTTAGTTCTACGTTTCTTTCCTGACTGGAAGAAATATATGAGACATTTGTTTGTTAGTGACCTGAAGGTCCCCAGTTTGAGTACTATGTAAGTACATAGTGTGCAAGTACTATGGCTATTAGGACTAACCATAATTGCTTCCTGGGTGCCATATACAAGGCTGCACACCGCTTTGGGCATGTGTGCTCACTTCACTCAGTGTGTGTATATGTGTGTGTTTCACAGCACCGATGGGTTAAATGTGGAGGAGAAACACGATATAGCAAAATATGTCACTTTATAGATCCATCCATCCATTATCTTCAGCTTTAGCCTCTTTTAGGGTCGTGGTGGGGTTCCCCATGCCCATCCAGGGGAGAACGTTTTGGTCGCTGGGCAGATACACCCAGGACAGGGCGCCAATCTATCACTGGGCACACACTCACTCACACAAACACACTCTATATGGGGCAATTTTAGAGAATTCAATTGACCTTGATCCATGTTTTTGAACTATGGGAGGAAACCGGAGAACCCGGAGGAAACTCACGTGAACACGGGAAGAACATGGAAACTCCACCCAGATTGGGATTCGAACTGGGAATCCCTAGTGCTGAGAGGCAAACGTGCCAACCACAAAGTCCCACTTTATAGATTTAATAGAAAAATTAAGGATTATGAGGTGTATAGTTGTGGCTAAGAATTTGAGGTTTGAATCTGTTACATGTTGAATGTTAAACAAATTCATACAAAATAAATTGTTAAAATAAAATCTAAGCTGTGTTCTCTGTTTTTTTTTTTTTTTCTTCTATTGCTGCAGACTTCTTAAAGAGCCGCCTGAAGGAATATGGCCTGGTCACTCCTATTAGCACTGACTCAGAGGGCCATTTTTTGTCTCACCTCCTGTCAGCCAATCATAAGCAGCGTGTTAAGCGCAACGTGCTCTCTGGCTCAAAGCCAGAAGGTGAGAAGCTCTTTTTCAATGTAACTGCCTTTGGTAAAGAGTTTCACCTGCGTCTGTGGCCTAATAGCAGGCTGGTGGCACCTGGTGCCATGGTGGAATGGCATGATGAGATGGAAGAGCCTGGAAACGGCACAGAAAATGGCACTGTGAGGAGCCTGAGGAGAGAGCTACTTAAGACAGACTGCAATTTTATAGGAGACATCACGGAAATGCCTGAAGCATCTGTCGCCATTAACAACTGTGATGGCCTTGTGAGTCTGAGTTTTCTTAACTTTCAGAATAAAACATTTTCAAGACCAAGTACATACTATAAATAAATATATATACATAAATATATACACTGACATTTTATATCACTGTATTTTAATACCATGTTTTGACCCCCAAACCATCCATCTATTATCTTCCGCTTAATCCTATACTAGGGTTGCGGGGGGTCCCGCATTCCCATCCAGGGAGAACCTTAATCTTGAGCCCTGGGCAGATACACCCAAAACAGGGCACCAATCTCTTGCTGAGCACACATTCACTCACACAAATATTAACACTATATAGGGGCAATTTAGAGCAGCCAATTGACCTTAAATCCATGTTTGGACTGTGGGAGGAACCTGGAGGAAACCCACAAGGACACAGGGAAAACATGGAAACTCCACCCAGATTGGGATTTGAACCTGGATCCCCTGCGTGGGTTGAAGGGATTAGACACAGCAGGGCAGCTGGACCTTTTAAAACATCTCAGTGTCTCTTGATAGAGAAAAATCCACCGACCAAAAATATCAAGCACCAGCATCCTGTAGGCAGCATCCTGTGAGCACTGATGACTAACTGTAAGAGCATGAGTAACCCAAACTGTGTAGCAACACATGAGCTACTCTCTGACTTTCCATTTATAATTTGGATCAATAAGGTAGATGAACTAGATTAGGGATTGTGGGCCAACATCAGAAATATATCCGATCTCACAGATGCTCTTCTGGATAAATAAGCAAACGGTTCTGTAATTCCCATATCCTGTAAAAAGGTTTTCAAATGGTTTTAAAGTTGTTATAGCTCTGAAAGGGAAATCAAAAAAGAGAAAGCACTAGTGTGGCTCAAGTGGGTGCAATGTGAATGTGTCCCAATACCTTCGGCTATAAAGTGTATATATGTAAGAGGGCCACTCATGTGCTGCATGATGGTCTCATCACACAGGATTGGCACAGTCACAGCACACATACACCCACCCACACACACACACACACACACACACACACACACACACACACACACACACACACACACACACACACACAGAGCAACTGTGATCATTTTTAAATCACTGCTGACCAGATGTTATGTTGGTGATGGCCCACTTTTAGCTCAGCAGAGACACTGACACGAGCATGTCTGGACAAGCAGTATGCCAGGCCATGTGTGTTTGTATGTGTGTGTGTGTACAGGTATATATAACACCGTAGGGACCAAAGCCTGTTTACACTTACACATGAGCAAATCTACCATTGTGAAAAGTGCTATATAAAATGAATGAACTTAAACTTGAAACTTCACACTTTAGTCCTGGTTAGGTTTTTATTTGTATTTATGGTTAAGATTTGAGTAATTCTTCACAAAATGAATGGTGGTCTATATAAAGTCCCCACAATTTATAAGAAACAAATGTGTGTGTGTGTGTGTCTGGCCACCCCCTTGCAATTGTGCGGATGTGTTGGTCAGTGTTCCATGTCTACAGCTTTAGTTTAGGTTGGTTAATCCAGCTTTGTTTTATGATATAAAATTTTTACACTGGTTGTAAAATATCTGACATTTATCAAAGTAATCATGATATTCTAAAACTTTATCCAAACATCCCACAAGCAGCCTGTCAGCCATTTTCTCTGCAACAAAGTAAGCAGTCTGCAGACTAAACTTTCTCTACGCAACATATACCTTTCTTGTTACATGTTTTTTTGGAGCTGGGGGCTTTTTGCTCGGCTCAGTCACGCGTGAAGCTGGCCTCCAGAATCCAAACATCAGATATTTGCACAAACTTAAATAAAACAGCAGAGAATAGCATTTTACTCCATTTCATTTTTATTTATATTATTAACAATAGACATTTTATCCAAAGTAACCATTTTTTATGTAGAACTGGACTTTATTCCCAATATATCAAGCCCGAAAGATCTTGTTATTTAAAAAGGTGGACTGTTTTAACAAGACAAATTTAAAGCCTCTTTCCAGTCCTCTCAACCCATTGACTTCAATTACAGCAGGATATGGGGGCCCCAAGCATGTGTCTAAATTAATAGAGTTGGGTTAACACAAGGTAACTTAAGGATTCAGATAAATGAGATGTAGCCCTCAGTTCTCTTTGTTGAGCCAACTATGGGCCATGCACCCTCTTCCCTGGGTAAGAACTAGCCAAAAGCAAAAAAGGTTCAGGTTTCACAAGGAGGATAAACTTTGCCAAAGTGTGGTTTGCCAAAGATTCAGAGAAGTACCAGACAGAAAAGACCTAAGATTAGTGAAGAAAGTATCAAATGCTGGTTATATGCAGACCTTACAACATTACATTTACATTAGTATATGCTTTTATTTCAAAGCAACTTACAAGTGAGAGATTATTACTTTACTTTATTATTTACCGATCTGGTTTTAATGCTCATCTCTTTTTTTTCTCCTTTTTTTATTAATTGAAGAAAGTGCTTTTGGAAAAGATGTGTCTTCAGTTGTTTGCTAAAAATACTGATAGTCTCACCATTGCAAACAGAGTTAGGAAGATCATCCCACCATTTAGCAGTAGTGAAGGATATGGAGTGGGAGCTGCCACCACAATGAGCAGTCATCATTAGAGCTGGTGGAACAAGCTGGGGTGTATTTTTAAAAAAAAGAGTGTAGGTAATTGGAATTGTCCTATTAGCGAGAGTCAGTACCTTGTAATGAATGCTGGCAGCTGCAGAAAGCCAATGGAAAGAGATAAGTAGTGAAGTAACATGGACTCGCTTGGTACTGATCATTAGAACACAATGTAAACTGCAGAGTTCTGGATCAGCTGGAGAGACTTTAAAGGGGCATGCTGGGAGTCCAGCAAGCAATGTGTTGCAAAAGTCAAACTGGAAGAAGATGAGAGCTTAACGACAGATTAGATATCAAATCAAATCAAATCAAAGTTTATTTATCACATACATACATACTGTAGTTTAATATGTACCAAAAGCTGTGAAATGCCTTTTAATGTCCTCTCACAATAAGAGCAATAAAATCGAAGCAAGAATGAACACAGGAAGATGGTAAGATTAAAATAAAAATCTGACTGGTTTATGTAAATGTAAAAGTGTGAAATGCTAAATGTGGAAGTGTCAGTGTGCAACATGCTGCTGTGCAATTACACTGTGCAATTAAACATGATGCTGTGCAATTAAACATGAGGATGTAAGTAGTACGTACTGACGATCGAGTCATTCGAGTCAGCAGACGAGCTTATGTGGGCGAATTAAAAAAGAGTCCAGTGTGATGGATGTGTGTGATTTGAGGGGGGAAGGGGGGTGGTGGTCCTAATTATTGTACCCGGGTTTGGATATGAGTTATTTTATATTAACTTAAAGACTTGAGTCAATGATTCTATATATAACAAAATCGATTATTGATGCAACTGAAAGTCATTAAGACTGAACATTTTTCATGATTTTGCTTGTTGGATCTGGTGGTTCATTTAAGGACAGTTCTGTTTAGGCATAAATTACAAACAGAAAGTTATGATGCATGCATTGATTAATGCACCGTGTCTATCCCTCAATGCTGATGTGTTTAATGCATGAGTAATGGGCAAGCAGCAGAATCCAAGTGACTTTTAAATTATTTACAGTAACTTTAACCCAGATCTTGTAGAGTATTTATTTATTATTGTTGGTTGATGAGGCTGCGCGGAAAATGTATTTCAGAAATGACTTTATGTTCTGTTAGTTTGTTAAAATCATTTGTGTGTGGATTTAATTAATCACCAAAACATAATCAACATGATAAACATCAGTTTCTCTGCTTTATGCGCATTTGCAACACGGTTTCATAATCAAAACAGTGCCGCATGAGCTAAATTAATTCATTTAAAGACTTGAGCATTTTTATAGAAATTGTATTTTCAAATGATCTCCTGCAACACCTGAATAAATATTGAAGTTTAATTAGAAGAATATTTCAGTATGTTTCGTATGTGCACATAGTTCTCTAAGGGAAATTGCCAAATGAACGATAATGCAACTTTAGATTTAGGTTCATCAGTCCTGTTTTAATAAGGCTTTTGTCAGAGTCTTTTTACTGTTATGCAAGCTGCTGGGGTATATTCGCTGCCCCAAGCAATTCCCAGAAGAGTAGCTGAAACAGTGGGAACTTGGGCTTTGAAGTTAAAGAGCGCTCTGTCTTTGCTAGGTGTGTGCTTTACTGGTCTTAATTTGTGTTACTGCAGGTCTGGAAGTCTTTATACTTAACTATGTTTTTTGGGCTTGTGAAGTCTGTGGGGGGTACAGGTAGATTTTGAGCTCCCGTGGTGCGAAAAAGACTAGACATGCTGAATTTTAATTATTGTTCAATTTTCAAACAGTCATTTCAATAAGGAAATATAATAAACATATCTTTTTGATTTTCAAAAGTTTAACTAATGAAAAGGAACGGCATGACTTCTGCTCTGTTAATTGCCTTGACACTAATGTTAAAATAAGATCTTTTTTTAACTAGCTGGTTGCCTGCATGTCACTCTTTTAGTGGAGGAAGTAGTATGAAAAACAAATGCAGCAAACAGCAAATAAAATTGTATATTACAAATAAAGTCCTGCAGAAAGGATCATTTTTAAATATATGAACATAAGTATTAGCAGAAATGTATTACATTTAATTTCTTGTTTTAGTTCCTTAGAATATTATTCCAGCTGACATCTTTAAATTAAGAATAAAGAAACATCAGTGTTGAAGAATTATTTACAACAGAGTTATATTTGCAAAGTTTTAGTTTGTGAGTTTTAACCTGATTTTTAAATCAGTGAAATGTTGGAATGTATTTAATAATAATAATAATAATAATAATAATAATAATAATAATAATAATAAATGGTATAGCATGTCTGCCTCTCAGTGCTGGGGATCCAGGTTCGATTCTTGATCCGAGAGAAGTTTCACGTTCTCCCCGTGTCCACATGCGTTTCCTCTAGGTTTTCCAGTTTTCTTCCAGCTGCTTTAAATTGCCCCTTTATAGTGTGTACTTTACACCCTGTCTATGGGTGTATCTGCTCAGCACGCGAAACGTTCTACCCTGGATGGGGAATGGGCATGAGGACCCTAGTATAGGATTAAGTAGAGAATAATGAACGGATGGATAAATGGATGGGTGGATGGAAAAATAAATAATAATAAAAATTAAAAAAAGGGAAAATCTAGGCATTGATTGGCTAATGATTAAGTTTGATGATGTAATTAAATCTGGTTTCTCCTTAACTACTAACCTCTGTTCTCTCATTTGTAAGTCATTTTGGATAAAAGTGTCTGCTATATATAATGTAAATATAAAAATATAACAAGCTGGGACAGTAAAAGGGACAGCAGACAGGCATTACCAAACCTGGATCAGCTTTTTATTTATAGAGTCTGGCATTTTGGCCACAGATACACACACACACAGACATTAACATAATGGCTTTTCAGCAGCATTGTCTCATCTTCTCTTTTTATCTTTCTGTATAGAACACAGACAATAATCTGTATAAGCAACAGAGTCCATTACCTCAGCTGCTTCACTGGCCTCACCACCCATTTAGAGATATAAATTGTTAATCCAAATAATATCTTACTCTTTTGGGGGGTAGTGAGACATGAGTCCATAGAAAACAGGATCTGACACATTACCCACAACACCGACCTGGACACTGATCCTGACACGTCCCCTTCAGTAAGTGCAGCTATAGGACATCAGCCAGTTCACCATACTGCCTCATTCTGTTTTGGGTTGGGTTCTTTTTTTTTTTTTTTTTAGATATTTTATTTTATATTTTCAACAAGCATAAGAACAGTATTTCAAAACCCAAGCCCCAATTGGGTTGGGTTCTTAATGGGTTGCCGGTGCACAAAATCCTCAGTGCCACTGCACCTATGCACGTCAAAATTGAAAACTCCAATTTGATCCAATTAGAAAAGATTATAGATAACTAAAATTAAAACGAGCCGTGTCCAGTCAACCAAAACGTTCTTCAATACCAGGTTAAAAAGAAGGGTCTATTTTAATTTGCATCACAAGTGGACATGTACTACCTTCAACACCTTCCCTGATGCTTTGTAGTTCCCTGTGGAGTTGGTAGCAGCTGGCGACATTTACATTTAAAAATAGACTTGTGCATTTTTGTAGGCATCTGGAAGCAGTGTGTGCTGCAGTCCTGGTATCCAGGTGAGGGTAGATCGTCCCTCCCTGTGGCAATCCGCCTCTCCACTGCACCACACTGGACTTGTTGTCAACCCATTGCATCCATTGCTTTGGGGTCATCAAAACTCCTCCATCTTAACAAGGCTTAAGGCCTAGGCAAGAACTGACAATGTACTAGAATAACCAGGTCAATACAGGAACCAACATTCTTACTAGAATAACCAGGCCCTAAACCGGAACCAACATGCTTACTACAGTAAACATGAGTACAGAAACAAGCAGGTTTCTTAGAATAAGGAGCAAACAAGTTTCCTAAAATAAACAGACCTGTTAACTTGTTCTATAACAGCAAATTCAAAAGAAGAATGTACATTCTGTTTATTTGTGCAGAATCTGTAAATGGGATTGATTTTATAAACATTTCCAGCCTAATTAGCAAAAACATGTGGCCAGTGATAGATTGGCACCCTGTCCTGTGTGTATCTGCCCAGTGCATGAAACATTCTCCCCTGGCCCATAATGAATGAAGGAATGAGAGCAAAAAGGAGGTGTGTCCAAACTTTTGACTGGTACTTTTATGGATTAGATTAGATTCGATTCGAATTTATTGACATTGTGCAGAGTAAACAAAGCCAACGAAATGCAGTAACATCCAGCCAGAAGTGCAAGATAGAGCTTATTTACATATAAATACAGTAAAGTGCAAGGTGGGCAGATAGTTGGGCAGATAATTGTAGTTTTGCACAGATACTGTTGATTTAATCAGATTTTAAGCAGATAATCAAGAGAACAATATATTAAGAAATTTTTACCATGCATTGTATAAGGTAAATAATTGTAATAAATATTTAGATCATTTTGGGTAACAGATCAGAATATATACAGCAGAGTATATAAGTATTGTAGATATGTACTATATATACTGTACATTATTGCTGTTAGTGTAAGTGGTGCACCAGTGCCACGTGCAATTTGGTTTAGTGATTGTGATCTGGTTTGGTGAACTAAAATATAACGTGAGTAAAGCAGGTATAAAGTCACCTGTAAAGGGATACTGTCAGTTTTAGATGTCTGTATGTGTCACACTCTGCCTCTTGGTGGCAGTAATGAGAACACTAAGACACTACAAATACCCTGCAGTAAGCCAAAGAAGAAGTTTGTTACCAAACACAAAGAACACATGTACATGTGGAAGTTGGATAAAGTGCAAACAAAGGACTAAGACCAAAACTAAATTTGGAAAGCAGCACCAGTGACCCATGAAGCGGGAGTGTAGATAATAATATGTGAGACCAATCTTGACATAAACTCAAATAGATGCAGTTTCAGATCATGAGTGCTTGTGTAAGTTTTATCAGCTCATTACATCACATTACATTGCACTTAATCCTTTAGCAGACACTATGACTTACAAGCATCCCAACTTGATGGTTGAGGTCAGAACACATGGTTGGCCATGGCGCAGCCCCCCTGGAGCAATGAGGGTTGAGCGTCTTGCTCAAACACCCACATTGGTAACTTCAGTAGACCTGTTCACTCTTACAACAAAACTCTCATTGGTTTCAATGTATTTACCTAAATTGTTTCATTCCATCCATCCATTGTATTCTACTTAATCCTATAAAAGGGCGGGGAGGGGTTCCCCCATGATCGTCCAGGGGAGACAGTTTTAAGTGCTGGACAGATACACCCAGCACACCTGGGTTTGACTCCTTGCTGGGGTGAACAAAGGTCCTATCTGTGCCTGAGTGGGTTTTTTTTCTGCAATCTTGTGGTTCCTGCTACTTTCTAAAGTTGTGCTGATGGATAAATTGGAGATATTATATAATCCTATGACTGTTTTGTTTGTAACTTTTGTAGGAAAATTGCCAGTGACATATGACATACTTTTACATTTACAGACTAGCATGTTTCCCTGCATTCATTGTTGGTTCTCTTTATTTTGGACAAGGCCACCACAGATCATTGTAATTTAAGTTCTATTGATTCTCAGCATTGCAGTGACCTTGTCTGAATGTCACATTGGTGCTTCTGGAGTTTTGAACACTGTGTCCACTTACCGTTCACTCGGGTTGACATAAAATGTAAACACTTTAAGTACAATTACGATACAGAATACAAACATTATTCACATCTATACGGATTTGTCTAGAAGGTAAATACACTGTATGTAAGACAGAGGAAGTAATAGTTTGCTATTATAACAGGAGTGACTCAAAAGTTCATTAATAAATAATAAGTTGGTTTATGTCAACCTCTAGAATTTATAAATGTATGTTTGTTTATTTGTTTATTTTTTATTTTTTTATTATTATTTTTTTATTTTTTTTACTGAAACCCAAAAGGAACTTGTGGCTGGGAGTTCTTTTTTCAGAAGGGATGAAAATGGAAGGGAATGATGACGAAGGTTTGCACACATTTCGAACTCAAACACAGAATTAAATGCAGAGGGTGAAAGGTGGCAGTGTTTTTGACTGAAGTTATGTTTTTTTTTTCCCCCCTCAAAGTTGGCATCAGGTTTTTTGTAAAGCACGTTCATACCGACTGCTCAAAATTTTAGACTGCAGGGCTGTCTTAGAAAACTGGACTTCTTCAGCTGAATCCCATATGTTTGGCTTGGCTCGAAGAAGCTGTCTGCTTGGCTGGCCTGTATGCTGGGGATATTAAACCAATGGAACACAGAACTCTTGATCCTTTTTCGAGGGTTTCTATTTACGTAAACGCAGGGCGCTATCAAATCGCCCGCCTTTGTCTGCCATGTAAAGCAAGTATGTTATTGTTGCGTATAGCAAGATTCGCCAGCAGATGCGAACCCATTTGTTTTTATGACCTACATGTTAATCCTTTTGTGGATTGTCATTTGCTGTTGTTGTATTTCAAAGTGTTTGTGCAGGATGACTTTTCTTTATGATTCATGCAAGATGGTGGGCTCAGGCCAGGCTCAGGCAGTGAGTGTGAATTTTGAGAAGTAGTTATTAGATCACCTGCCAGTCCTCAGGCGGTATGGTTGACCTATTGAATTTCTTCTCCTTTTTTTACTGTTTAGTCAAAACTTCAACAATCTACACATTTATCTCAGCCATTTATCATTTGTTGTTATTAAGGCATATTATTTTACAGCATAATGAAGGACAATAGGCAGTAATTAAAGTGCATCTGCTAGAGGTTCTGCTAGTGGTTGATGTGCAGTCTATTTAACCTGGTGACGGGAACATGGTGCTACACCAGCCAAAGAATAAAGGCCGTTCCTGTGCTTTATAATTCAGTCATAATTCATCGTGTCCCAGCATGTGACATTATTACACAAGTAAATACAAAAATAATGACTTGTATGGTTTTGTAAGACTCTATATGAACAAAAATATATCTATTTTTAAATCATGTATAAAGGTAGGTGGACACTGCATGGACTTGAAGCCATGCCATAGCACTACACATGCAGTGTTGTACAACAGTGCATCCAGGAGCTGAGATAAATGGAAAAAATATAAATATATAAATATAATAGCTTTTATAAGCAGTTAAAAATAAAATGTGCAAATCTTTAAAGGACAGAGTTTGCACTTTGAACCAAGTGCAGCAGCTCCGTGAAAACAAAAACAGCGCATGGATCTTGGTTGTCTGCTTACAGTGATAGCACGCTGCTGACAGAACTAACAAGTATTCAGAAACAGGGTGAAAATAACTCTGGACTGAGACGCTTAGTAAAGCTAAACACAAAGGCAAAAATGCATCTTTTTGCACCACACACACACACACACACACACACACACAATTACATAAGGTCCTCATAGTGTGAGTGTGTGAACAGGTTCCGTTGCCACAATGTGATGTTACTTGGTACCAACACACACAATTACATGAGGTCTCCACAATGTGAGTGTGGTTCCCGGTGCCACAATATTATTTTACTTTCTGTAATTTAGCAGACACTTTTATCCAAAGTTACTTACAAATTGAGCACAGGGTTGATACAGTATTCCTGGAGCAGTGTGGGTCTTGCTCAAGGAGCCATATTGATAACTTCAGTCGGCCTGGGATTTGAACCCACAATATACAGATTGATAGCCAACACCCTAACCACTGAGCCACCACACCCGGAAGAAGTGCTATATGTTGGGTGTATAAGCATACACACACACATCAAATTACGTGAGTGTTTGAATAGGTTCTGGCTGCCACAATGTTATATAATTTGTATACACAAACACACACACACACACAGACAAAGATAAGATGACAGAAAAAAATTGTAAAATTTAAATGTAAAAAACTGGACACAAAAAACAAATGAAGGTAATATTGCTTTTCACGTCATGATATGTGAATGTAAAATGTGAAATGCAAAAATGAAAGTCTTTTTAACTTGGTCTTTTCAGTTTATGATGGTATTCAATGTTGCCCTTCATCATTTGGTCATTCCAGCACTCAATCTTTATCTTTAAATGAGAGATCTTTAAACAGTAGTGAGTTCTATTGAGGATTTATTTAAAGATACAACTCGGGAATCTTAAATTCACTGCACTTAAAACATGAACAGACAAGAACTCTTCCTGACAAACAGCACTATAAACAAGTTCTGCACTATAGATGATGACTGGGAGTCACTAACCATGAAAACATTCATTGAATAGAGTATCCCACATGGTGATGTTGGTTATCCAATCAACCTGTAACACTTTGGGTAATGATGTCCAGCAGGGTTCCATTTCCACATGCACCGCTGCCATCCAGAGGGTGGAAGGAGTGCAGCTCTTCAGAACGGTCAGGGGCAGATACAGAGATAAGAGATGACTCTGCTCCCTCCCTGTGCACACCTCTGCCCCTAGCAGATGGTTGAGATATTACACCCAATTTTAATACCTTACCTTAGTTCCAAAATACATTAATATCTGCGACAGCCATGTTACCCACAGTGTCACAGGTTGATTGGATAACCAACATCACCTGTGGAATTCTGTATTCAGTGAACTTGGCCATGGTTATTGACTCCAAGTCATCATCAATTGTGCAGAACTCATTTATATCGCTGTTTGTCAGGAAGAAATCTCTGCTTATCTTGTAAGATATTTTTTATCTTCTGCCTAATCCTCTACTAGGGTCATAGGGCAGGGGCTTTTTCAAGTCCATCCAGGGGAGAACATTTCAGTTGTGCTGAAGGGTGCCAATCCATCAGTGGGCACACACTCACACAGGCACACGTTAAACAGGGGCAATTTAGATACGGGCAGCCAATTTACCTTAAATCCATGTTTTTGGAACTGGAGAACCCAGAGAAAACCCACACAGACACGGCAAGAACAAGGAAACGTCACCCAAATCTGGACATTTTTAGTTACAGTTTAGCACTTGCAATTTGCTCAAAGGCCTAAGACTACAACTAAGCTTTTGTATAAGACTTAGAAAATGGGGCAATTTATGAAATGCATCAACTTTTGTAGTTGCAGGGAATGTCATGGTGATATCATGGTTCATTGCCTAGCCACCAGCAGATGTTCTAGGACGAGGGAAAAGCATCTGTAAGTGGTCCCTGGCTAATGACACTGCAGCAATTATAGCTTCACTTGTGAGGAAACAAAAGTTTTCAAAAGGAATTCTGTTTTTATATACTCCCAGAGTTCAAATACTTTCTGTTGGTTGTGTGTTTGGTGAGACAGGTGAGGCATCAGTGGTGTACATTGTGAACCTGATGGTATTAACTGTGCCGGTGGATTAGGAATTGAGGAGGGTGTGGTACTGGTGGTGTAACTGACCATACAGTCTAAGCTGTATTGAGCTTGGATTAATTTTGCCAGTGGGGATTTGTACAGCCCCAGACATGGTGGTGGTACAATTATACTGGTATATAGCTTTACGCTGTGACGATTTGTGCCAGAGTAGATTTATACACTCAGGACCTGGGAGCAAAATCATACGATCCAAATTATTAGTGCAAAGCTAAGCTCTATATTGGCACGCTGATCAAAGATTCAGACCAGATGTCAAGTTGCACTTCAGGAAATAATATTTGACACACAGCATCTTTGCTGTTATTACAGAAATCGCTTCATGTAATATCAGAATATCAATAAATTAAAATAGTTTTTTTTCTCTATTTTACTTGTAAAATTCCTAAATAAAATGTTAAAGATCTTGGCTCGTACTGTGAGACGCAAATATTTTTTATTATCTGACATCAAGAGAGGAGAATAAAGGATGAGTGAATCTCACAGAAAGCTATGACATTTTTATCGATCAGTTTTCTTATCCTTTCTACTCACGCCTCAAGTCTTATTACCAATATCAGCTTGACTTTTGAAAGGTTCTTTGGCAGCTTATAAAATTCAGCATTGCCTTTTTTCCTCTATCGGTGACACACAGTGCAGTGGTGACACTTTTAGGCCTTTATGCAACACAAAGGCAATAAATGAGTTGATTTACCCAATGATTTTGATTGGGCTTAAACGTTCTCTTGACTCCATTGAAGACATGTTAATCCGTTTAGTTTACTATTACTACTATTACTATTACTTAGTTTACTATTACTGTAATAGTTTACAGTAATGTTACGTTAAATCCTACTATTTCCCAGGTATACTTTTGCAAATGAAAACCATTGGAAAATTTCCTGAGTGTAGATGTCATACTTGCAGGATAGCCGGAGGAAAGATAAGGCCCACAATATGAAAGCCACATGTTCTCTTTTGTCATGCTCACCTTGACCTCAGATTTTAAGGTTACCAGTCACTAGGGCCTGACCTTTAGCACAGCAAATCTGCAATGAATGGTAAAATGAAAGCTGCGGATGCTAGGAATTAATATTTCCCAGGAGCTTTCAAACAGAATCAGTCAACCTCCTGCATTTCAATGTCAGCTGTTGTCATATGTCATATATATATACAGTGTGTGTGTATATATATATATATAACACAGTATATGTATATGTATATGTACATATGTATATATGTGTATATATATATATATATATATATATATATATATATATATATATATATATATATATATATATATATATATACACACAATTTATTTATTTATTATATATATATATATATATATATATATATATATATATATATATATATATATATATATATATATACACACAATTTATTTATTTATATATATATATATAATATTAAATATATATATTTTTTCTTAATTACTATGCAGGTGCAATGTAATGTCAGTGATTCATATTACAGTTTGCTTTTCTAATATGTGGAACACGTGTGACACAACTGAAAAGGGCCAGGCGCTGGTGCGGAGAGAGGCAAAATCTTAGAAATAGAGAGGTAGCAGAGTGGAGGTCTCCTATCACATTCCAAAGCACAGCCTTGAGAGACTGGTCTGTGTACATGAGGCCGGTTCTGGGGTTGGAGAATCTGGCTACAAGAGCTGCTTTAAAAGAGCAAGAAGGTCAATGCGTACAGACATACACACATCGTCACCTATGCACACTGACACATACATTCCACTCCGGCTTCCTTAGAACACACCCAGTGGCACACACCTCAATTCACCTAAAAGGGACATTTGTAGATGCAGCATGCAGAGGCACGGTAGAAAACAAGCTGCTTAGGAAAATAATCAGTGTGCTAATGGTTAAAAATTGGAGTTTAAATGTACACGTTTATGTTGAGACTGGTAATTATTGATAAAAAAAATGTTTAGAATTGACATACACAATAAAAAAAACACCTGCATTATATATGGATTAGAAGGATTTTGGAATATTTTTGCAATATTAATGTTAAAAATATTGAAATATGAGATTTTTTGAAAAAAATGCCCTAGTATGGCACTGTAGGTGGCAAACACGGTACACACAAATAACTGGAATACAACAGCGCATTATAAGAAAAGAGAACCAAACTTAAAGATGACTTATTAAGTCAGAAAAGGGCAGAATTAAAAAAATGTTTTCTTCATATCATCTGTGCAGTGTAACACACACATTCAGACTGAGTGAAGTGTGCCCTGTATATGATGCCTGTGGAGCAGTTGGGGTTAGATGCCTTGCCCTAGAACACTTCAGCCATAGTACCCGGTGGGAATGGGAATCAAACCGGGGACCTTCAGGTTGCTAAAGCTGGTTTCTTAACAACAAGCCTTCTCTCTGACCGTCCAGGGGAGAAAGTATCAGGCGCTGGACAGAGAGCCAATCCATCGCTGGCCACATACACACAATATATAGGGAGCAATTTAGATTCAACCTGCATCTTCATAGTTCCTAGGGATCTAGGTATCCTGAGTATACATACAGTCATGGGAAGATGCAAGGCAGGGATGCTGGGCTAAAAAATACCTGCTGTCTGATATAAAGCCCGACCCAGCGCTGTGAAAAATAAAACAAATTCTTTTTATGATCAGTCAGTTCGGAACTGGCAACACAGTCAAAGTGCTGCATTCCATTATATATAGGAAAGGCTGAAGTGCAGTGACATTGCAGGGAGTGGGCGTGATGCGTGGCACGGCTGGAGGAAAGCTCACTGATCCACATGCTGGAAAAGAAAAAAAATGAACTGCCATGGATGAAAAAAAAGATGGATGGGATAAAACAAACAAAAAAACTGATTGCACCTGGCAGTGGAGACTATCAAGAAATCCCACTTCAGGAGGCGACTAGTGTCATAAATGTTTCAGGAAGAGTACATACAGCAGATACAGATAGCTAACCTTAAGATGGGAATGAAAATGTACAAGCAGAGGTGATGATCAAGATCAGCAAGAGAGTAATATTTATTTACAGTCAAAATAACGCAATACAAAAATATATGACAAACCATAATGAAGAATAAAAAGGAAAACAAACCGGGAAAAAAAGTGGAAATTAAAGAAATCTGATACAAGGTAACCTGGAAGTATGGACATACAGTATGACGAAGTGATTAAGTGCTCTATTATGCCTGCTGTGTTTAAACACAGAGAATTTATCCTCCATATTTAATCCACCCATGCAGGGAAACACACATTTACACACTGGTGATGTGATAACACGTGCCTAGAGCAGTGGGCAGCCCTGTATACTGCACCTGAGAAGCAATTGGGATTATGTGTTTTGCCCAAGGGCACTTCAGCCATAGTCCTTGTTGGGACCAGGAATCAAACCGGAGACCTTGAGATCACAAGGCTGGTTTATTTACAATGAATGTATTTAGGCTTTTTAATACACGTGCAAGGCTGCATACAAAGAACGAATGCTACAGAACGTGGATGACAACCGGATTAGTAGTTAAGGGGAGGAGGAGGACGGCGCGACTAGATGACGCTGATATGCACGCATTTGCATGGTGTTGCCATAAAAGTATTTTAATAATTGCTGATTACCCCAGATTTTCCTGCTTGACAGCCTTTAGACTCTAAAGTGGTGCAATGAAAAAAAAAACAGTCTGTGGGCAACAGTTCTGTAGACAGAAAAAAGATTGTTTCAAGCTGACAGAACGGCTTCAGTACCAACACACCAACTGTGGTGAGCAGAAAAGCCATGAGAGCAAGAGCAACAGTATTTCCATAGTGTCTAGTATAGTACAATATTTCTCAATGAGCCACATTTTTTATTTCACTGGACCTCGGATTAAAACCCATAACCTTCAGAATAATGCCCTGAATAAACACCTGAACTACTGAGTTCCACACCCTTTAAATATTAAAGCAAACAAACCAATAAATTGCTTTTTGCAGATGTAATATCATGTTTTGTTTTATCTTCATTTAAAATCAACAACATTTTTTAATAAAAAATATATATTTTAAATATACATATATAAAAAAAATAGGCTTCCAAATAACAGTCTCTTGTTCTTCAAAGGCCGGCATGATCCGTACTGACACTGATGAATACTTTATTGAACCTCTGGAACATGGAACGCAGGAGCATGAAGAAAATGGGCGCATGCATGTGGTATACAGACGCTCCGCTCTCTTACAGTCATCTCCGGAGACCCTGTTGGATTACCAGCCTTCTGGTAGGTACCCCTGTATCAAGTGCATGTCTTTACTTTTGGGTTTCAAAGTAGTTAACTAATTGGTCACAGTTCTATTGCTTGAAATTAGTTCTATTTAATAAATATTTCTGCCTTTGGACTGCTTGGTCCTAAATCCTGAACCCTTTTGTCAGTGGTCCAGGTCTTGGACAGCTGCACCTGTAACTGATTCCAGTTGCTTTAAAAATAATGTATTTAAAACTGTATGTATTGTAGGTATTTAATCTGAGGTATTTTTTAACATATTTATTTAAATACAATTTTATTGTGGTTTTCTGTATCGTATGGTTGGATCCAGAATTATGCCCACAATTACCACGATGCTGTGCCCCATGACAATTAATATACATTTTTATATTTAATTTAGATTGTCCTATAAGTTGGCAAAACCTTTCTTATTAACAAACTAATGTAGTGTTAGCAACTTTAAATACATGGCGATTCATTTGCATAATTAGATAATGTGCAATGTTTTGCTAGTTTTGCCAAACTCTAAAATATGCAAAATGATATTAACTACAATATACATTTCTGTTTCCATTAACCATAAAATATATATATATAAAAAAATAAACACGATTATATGGTAAAAGTATTAGTTTTCCTTTTTTTTTAGCTGTATATGTTGTTTGTGTATATGTCTGTTCTCATATCTTGTTTATTGACACTGTGGAAATATTTTCATACATTTATTGAAACATTGGGAAAAAAAGTTCTTTACGTTCAAAAGGAAAATGCATTCCTGGTTGCTATAGCGAAGTCGTGGCATGGCATTGTTCTAGGCTTCAAGCATGCAGGAGTGAGAAATAATTAGACTCTCTGTTCGGGTTGCTTGGAAATCCAAGCCTGCTTTTTATAGGGTGAGGAAAGGGTTCTTACTAGTTGACACTGAATGAGTCTGCCATCCTGATTAAAATAAATAGATTCTTGTTTTTATTATATGGACACAGCATTGTTTTATGTATTTGCTTCTGTCTGTTTTTGGACTGAGATCAATTCTAAAACAATTACACATAAAGTGAGGTTTAAGAAGTACTCGTGTAATTCCTACTGTTTGGTGGTGAACAAAATTTCTGCATGGCCTTAAGAGAACAACTCCGGCCTTTCAGCAACTGTGCAAAATGTGTCCATTGAACATGTAGTACAGACTTGGCGTCAGTGTTCTCTAGTGGGTCATCTGAGTACAGTAAGTAATAAAAATCTCTCTTGTATCCTGTTCATTTAAAATCTGTTGTTTGGATAGTTTACACAACGCTCAAGCCAGTGTTCTTCCAGTTCTTCATATATATTTTATAAATAAAATAAATGACATCACATTAAGTCATTTGGCAGATGCATTTAATAATATTAATAATATTATGAAACTGGATTATTTTCCATTCTAAAGTCTATATTAGATTATTGGTGCCCTGTCCTGGGTGTATCTGCCCAGCCTGAAACGTTCTCCGCTGGATGGGCATGGGAAAGCCCCCCGCGACCCTAGTATAAGATAAATTGGAAGATAATGAATGGATGGATGGATGGATTTTATTTATTTTACATTTTATTTACATTTGTTTTTTGTGCTTTTTCAAATGCTTTTAGAAGGTATGTGTTTTGGTTTGTTTCTTATAAATGCTAAAGCATTAAATATAAAGTTGGGAAGATCATTCCGCAAATGTTTCCTATTTAAAAATGTATTTTTTTAAACTTGAACTATATATGTGTGTAAGTACAACTAAATAAATGGATATTTTAAAACTGAAGCTTTGATAATAATAACAACAATAATGTATAATTTTCTGTATTTGCTTTTTATTACTTAGTATATTTTGTCATGGCAAGGCTTTTTCATGATCATTTTCATTACTTATAATGACACACAATACCAGTCAAAAGTCTGGACACAGTATTCTTGCTCCATTGTCTTTTTTCTCCCTTTCATAGATACAGAAAAAGCAAAAACAGATTTGCACATCAGGGAAAATAAATCATGTCATGACACATTAGAAAGTGAAAGCAGGTGTCTACGTTACTGCTTTATGAAATCTGTAGTTTCAGAGAATGAATATCTCCAGAGTACACATCAGACCGTGTAAACATCAGACGTTAACAATAAAAATGCATTAAAGTGGACATGATCTAAATCTGCATTCATATCCTTTGTTTGTATTAGAAAACAGACTAAAAGAGGTTACTACAGTACATACTGTGTACGCCCCTTTACTTTGTTCTATTGGTCAGGACCCCAATAGAACCACCACAGAGCAGGGATTATTTGATTTGTGCATTATAGGAATAATTGGTGCATTATTCCTATCCCATCAGTGTCACTGCAGAACTGGCAACAAACATTCCACCACCCAAATGATACCTGTTCTGTCATGGTCCTGACCAATAGAGAACAAAGAACCAACAGCAGGGGACTAACAAAAAACAGAAAACAGATGGACTGCAGTCTGGAATTGTAAAACTACAAAGTCCATCTATATGGTAAGTGAAGGAAATAGACAATGAAGTAAGAAGGTGGTCTGTCTATATGTGTATAATTTCGTCACCAGTAAGGACTGTTATATGAGATACAGTACTTGTAAGCAGGTTTAACGAAGGGTAAACAATTAATAAAGGACCTTTTAGATTTCTTGTATAGTGTGGTAGGAAAATGGGTCTAGTGATTACTTAAAGGAAAAAATCCTCATTTTCCTATTTGTAAAAAATAAAAGATTCAATGCCTCATACATGTCACAATTGAGGTTAGACTGAAAATCTTGGCCAAATTTAGTAAACTGAATGGAATGAGAATTATTCAGTGCTGTCAAGTAAATCAAAACAAAATTAGTTAAGGCAAAAGTTTTCAATCTGGGAAGTTCAGCGTGTATCTTAAGAACTGGCAGGTAGTAAGTGACAATAAACAGAGCTGTGTTGAGAGAGAGGATGTAAACTGGCAGCCAAGGCATTAAGCTACTTATCTCTGCGTTGTTCGCTTCCTCCCATCTCCAATCGGAACTAATTAAATACATAACAGGCACCTGAATATTCACTACAATTCTTTGCTGGAATGTTTAGAAGGAATTGCAATTAATTTAATTTACTTTTAATTTAAATGATTGTGTTGCTCGTTTTTACCTCATTAAGTTATAAATAAATCCATCCATCCATCCATCCATTATCTGCCGCTTTATCCTATACTAGGGTCGTAGGGGGGGGGGTCCCCCATGCCCATCCAGGAGAGAACGTTTTGGGCGCTGGGCAGATACACCCAGGACAGGGCGCCAATCCATCGCTGGTTATAAATAAATGTTTTTATTTATTTGTGGTTTCAGGCAAACGTTGAAGGAAATCTGAATAAGAATCAGAATATTTATTAATCCACTGGGGCAAACTGCAGTAGTCACAGTTGCACCATTTACATATTTTTAATATACTAAAAAGGAGTACAGGACAAAGGAAGAATTACTAATGAATGAAGCTGCTATGGTGTTTCATGTGATAATTGGTAGCTGAATTTTTAATGTTGACTATCTTGGAAAATTGAACAAAAACAGGGATCAAGGGTCAGACTCATCTATGTTCTCCTGAATGCCATAGCACTTGAACCCACAGTCACAAATCAACTGAGCACAATTGCCCTTCCAGTCACATTATGGACGTAATGGCCCCCACTTGGGAAGTGAACCATTGTGGTGGTAGTGACTTGATTGTGAGTAATTGTAAAAAAGCCCATTGATTTCCTCCGTGATGGTGAATGGTTGAGCATTCTTTATTCGAAATAAAAAGTTTTAAGCTTCATTTGTTTAACAAAATACAGTCGATTATTTTAGCATGCCTCATTAAAATATAGACGTGGGCAATAATGCATGAAGAATACTTAATCACTGTAGTACATATGAGCAAGAAAACTAAAAAGAACCTTTTTTTTTAAAGAACAGAATGTATCTTTATAAGTATTTTATTTGTTTAGTTCTATTTGATGATTAATTAAAAATAAAAGTGGAAAATTAATACTTACTATCAAGTGAAGTTTGTTTAAGATGTAAGTGAACTTAATATACAATTGAGCTTCAACTGGTTTGATCTTATATATTATTTTCATCCATCTCATTGCCTTTCACTTAATCCTATATTATGAACTACCTAGTCTAGGATTAAGATCACATGAACACAGGGAGAACATGCAAACTCCACCTAGATCCTTATGGTTTTTTTCGTACTCTCTCTATATTTTTTTTACTCTCTCTATATATATTTGTTATTATTGCAATCTTACATTTTTTGTATTTAGTTTTTAGATTTCTATTTTTAAGTTGTTGTTAAATTTGTGCAATAGCAGCTGTTGCCCTAAATGTCCCTTTGGGATAAATAAATTATCTATCTATCTAGATTGGGATTCAAACCTGGATCCCCAGCGCTGAGAGGCGAGCATGCTAACAACTACACTATTGTGCTCCCCCATAATAAATAATGAAAAAGAAATAGAAAAATATAATGTTTCTGCAACAATGTGTCAGTGTTTATTACTTTAATATTTTAGCATATGCTTTCAGTTTCAACCCCCTCACAATTTCATCTGTGTGGATTAGAAAGTCTATGACGTCTATGAGGCTCCAGAGGTCTGGTTTCCATATTGGACTACTTTACACCCTGCACTTTGGCCTCTTACTGATCCCCTAGTTTGGGAAATAAACACCTCCCTTGCATTTTCAGTCATGACTTGACTAAATAATGCGATATTAAGATCAATTTGAAAATAAATCTATACATTTATAATCCTTGCACAAGCTTGGGTTCAGGAGATCAGAGATATTACTTTAAAACATTTACCATTTTGCTCTTTATCTATATTGGTGGTCCTGACCCGGACCATAGTGAGGGAGGTTTGCACAGCTTTGCATGTATGTATTTAAAAAAGGTCCTTTAATTTAGCATGTGCTATATAAATGCCCATGTCAGCCACCAGCGAGGAAAAAGATTGAGCAATGTGCGAGTATTGTGCTCATTGCAGGGGAATTCGTGCTTGAATTAATTGTGCATGAATCATGAATCACAGTTATTTCCATGGACTCCGACAGAAATATAGTGTCATAACTGTGGATCTGCCTTATGAAATCTTTCCATGAAATATTGCAATATCCCTAATAGTCCTGGCCGGCAGTTTTGAACAGCCTTATAGCATTATAGATCACGCAAACATAGCTGAGCTGGCCAGTTGAACTGTGAGGACTTCTTCCATTGAATCATGTCTTAACCATGCCATCTGGCAGTAAAACAGGAAGTGCTTTATTGGTATGCCACATTTTTCTTCTTCTTCACTGTCTTTGCAAGTACTGCTTGCATAAAACTCCATCTCTAAAAAAAAAAAAAAAAAAAAATCAAGGATTCTAGAAATTCCTGGTCTGAGTATGATGCCATTACTAGGGTGTAGTATTTCACAGATAATTTATTAACCGGAGTTACAGGAAAAGTGTATGAAATGGTTTTTCAGCTGCAGATTGATGGTTGAATGCCTCATTTAAACAACAAGTGCTTATTACGTGTTAATATTTCATTTGAATGGCTTGTTTATATCTCATTTTTTCATTGGTACATTTATCTTCTCTTAGAAGGATTTGGAACTAAACCTGCTAATAGTTCTTAAGAGTCTGTTTAAGGTGAATTTGCTTGTGCAGGGGCTTTTATTTGGTAGGTATTCAGTGATGCCCGAGGCTCAAGATCATTTCAGGGCGGCTAGATTAGTGGTTCTGAGGTCTTCTTGTCGTAATTGGTACCAGTGCCTGTCGGGATATGTCGCTGGCTTTCCCAGGCACCAGGATTTCCTCTGTACTTCCTATTGATGCAAATCTTAGTGTTATTTGCAAAGCATAAGAAATTTCACATCCTGCATGGATATCAGAACCAGATTTCCCCTAATTCTAAATATCCTTTAGCGTTTTGCTGAAGTTTGTGCTAAGTTGTGCTTTTGGTCTGCACCACGTGCTTTTCTTCTCACCGAGCACCTGGCTCGTTTTATTCAGATGCTTAGTGTTAATACCTCTGCTTTTCCATTGATGCGGCTGCATCTGTTTTGGTTTTAGGAAACAGACCTTGGAATACCGCATCGTTGTTTGGGTTTGTGATAGATATGTTGTATATTTTGGTAGATATGGAATCGATTTATGTGAGTAATCCAAAAACCCATAAAAGGTATTGATAAAATGGATTTTTTTTGCATGTATTCATATAGTTTGTGATTGTCGGGACCCACTAAGAACTGAAGACCGGATTTATTAAACACAGCCTTTTCATAACGTAAAATAAACACAAACAGTTGGCTGGTGTAGATACCAACATAGCCACTACGAACTCTCCAACCTTTTCAGCTCACACTTATTATATTGGTTGCTTTTGATCTAGATATAAATATTTTGTAGATTAACATTTACAGAGCTGATGATTAACATAATAAAACTAGGTGGGATGCATGGTGGCATAGTGGTTCACACGTCTGCGTCTCAGTGCTGGGGATCCAGGTTTGAATTCAGATCTGGCGTGGTAGCTCAGTGGTTAGGGCGTTGGGCTATCAATCTGAAGGTTGGAGGTTCAAATCCACTGAAGTTACCAATGTGGGTCCTTGAGCAAGATCCTTAACCCTCATTGCTCCAGGGATGTTGTGATTAACCCTGTGCTCATCTTGTAAGTCGCTTTGGATAAATGTCTGTTAAATGACCAAATGTAATGTAAATATAGATCTGAGTGGAAATTTCATGTTCTCCGCGTGTCCATGTGGGTTTTCTCCATGTTCTCCAGTTTCCTCCCACAGTCCTGTTGTCCTGTTTGTCTGTGTAGCTCTGTAGTGTAATTGTGTGTCTGTGTGTGAGTGTGTGTGCCCAGCTATGGATTGGCGCCCTGTCCTGGGTGTTTCTGCCCAGGGCCAAAAAAGATGGTCACCAAGGGTAATTAATGCCAGATCTCTCCTTTCGACTTTGTCAGCTAGTGCAAGACATACAACTTTAAGAGAAATACGTTTAAACGTGAATGTTAAACATATACCCTGAGGGTACTGGGGTTTATCCCATCACTCAGTAAACAAAAGACAGAGAAACTTTATGGACTAATGGCCATGAAAGACCCAGACACGAACACATTCACACACGCATTTAGACCCGGAGGCAGTATAATATCTCCATCTCACCTGACTGGCGCTATTTGAGAAAATCCAAACAGACTCAGGAAGATTATGCAAACTCCTCTAAGTTTAGATCCAGACTTCTCTACCTTCACGTCTTCACAGCTTTACTGCTCTGGGATAACAGTGCTACCCACTGTGTCACCTTGCTTCCCATCCTTACCACATAGTTCATGTAAAATATTCACTTCGCAATAAAAACGCTTTAAAAGGTTTATAATCACAATTCTAGACTCCCTATTGTTACATTTTGCTAGCACAGCTTATTCCTTTTACAAGGACTTCCTCGAATGCTTATAAACTATTACAGCTGTCCATGCTGCTTTAGACTGCTGCGTATATGTCGAGTGCCACGTAAACTCTCATACTGTATTTGTAGCTCGCCTTTTTCAGTGCTACTTAACAGCATGCTGTTCGAACTTAATGGCTGATTTTAGTAGGTTGGAAAAAAAGAGCCACTTTCAGCTCTTAAAAGAAGGCTTGTTAATCCGGGTTTTATGTGTGGAAAGCTGATAGACTTGTTTCCTCTAAAGGAAATAAAACATGGTGTCACTGATTAAGTCCAGTCTTGAAATCCAAATTTACTAAATTGAAACTGATTAACATCTTCTCCTTTAAGTGCCAGTATAGTTTTTTCATATTCAGATGTTTACAGAAATGTCTAAAGGGTTAAAGTTGCTGGATTGTTGACTATAAAGTTGGAAAACTACATTCTTTTTATTGCTAAAAATAATCACTTATTGCAGTTAGCTGGCCTACTTCCTTTTTTTTTGTCTTCAGTAGGAATGAACACAGTGAAACACACACATTAAGTGAAGTGAGCACATGTGGCAATTGGGGTTAGGTGCCTTGCTTAAGCGCTCTTCAGTCAAAGTACTTGATGAGACCGAAAATCGAACCGGTGACCTTCAGGCGATGACTGTCCCCCACTGGTTATGGTTTTGGACTATCAAGCTGAAGGTTTGGGGTCCAAATCCCAAGTCCACTTACCATTATGGATCTTAAACCCTTATTTCTTCAGGCTGCTGCATCAAGGCTAACCATGTGCTTTGACCCCTGTGACATTTCTTAATCATAAAAACCTAATGCACTTGGCTAATGTAACAACCGTTCTGTTTGCTTGTAACTGTACATGTGTAATAATGTATAAACACAATTGATTTATTCTAATGCAATCTAATCTTGTCTAAATAAACATGTTAGCCTGGTTGGGTCCAAAGTCTATTTCACCAAAAATAATCTGAACAACCATTTGTAATTCAGAAAGTCTCTGCATCAACCATAAAATCGTCATTTTCCCCATCTGTCCACTTACTCTTTATCCACTTATGTTTACTGTTCAAGATTTTTCAACAGATTTATACGAACAAATGGATTCTGTGCACCATCAGCATATTTCCTTGTGTACAGTTGTCAGGAGGACATGATAAACTCTGATTCCCTTATGCACCATTTGTTCATAAAAAGCCATTTGAAGTCCATTTTGAATACCAGTGCGGGTAGACATATTTAACATATGTGCTCTGTTTTTTGCATCTCCATCACAGCAGTGGATCAGCGCTCTGATGAAGAAGGTGTTGAGCCACTGCGGTTAAGGCCGCTTGAGCATAGACACACAAGCAGTCTGTGAGTCTTGACCGTGAGGGGAAGCCCTGTGATTTTTGAAGTGCAACCTTAGAAATGATGTTTACTCTTTGGGACCTGGGTAGAGCAAGAATGTGTGTGTAATGATAGGATGCATGAGCAGAGGAATGTTCCTCACAATCACGACACTGTAGGAAAGAAACCCAAAGCACAAGCCGCTTAAAATATTTATATTAGTGCTGACATTTAAAAAAAGGACAGTATGCCATAAGCTGGTGAATCATAACGGAAAGGACGAACGAGATCACCTGGATGGAAAGATTGGTGGACTGGATCTTTAATATCATAATGAATTTTGCACAATAAACTTAACTGATCATATATGTAGAATATATTCTAGTTGTCACAGTATATGTCAAAATTTTAAATGACTTTCACAATTTGTATTTATGTCACAGAACCTGAACTTAATATGCCAGGAGGACTAGTCAACATTGCCAACCAAGTAAACCGCACTACTCGCAGACGCCGGCATGCCGGTGAAGAAGACTACAACATTGAGGTGCTTCTCGGTGTTGATGACTCTGTTGTTCGGTTTCATGGAAAGGAACACGTACAGAACTATCTGCTGACCCTCATGAACATTGTGAGTGCTCCGTTTTCTATTGAATACCGTAATGCAACTGACTAAATAAACTATCACGCCCATATGCAGACATGCTGTACCCCATAAACATACAATCATGACACTGTACGTTAGTCAAATATTACATTATTCAGTGTTTATTAGCACATTATTCAGCAGGTAAGTGGATTATACATAAAATATATAAATACACTGTATTGTTATGAAACTCAGTCTATTAAACTGATAGTATTGTTTGGTCGACTTTATAATGACTTATTTGTTATCCTGATTTTAAGGAGCCTGAAATATTTCATGCATATACTGTATTTAAACAGCTCAGTACCGATTATACGAAATTTCAGCTTTTATTTCCTGGTACACACTGATTGCACTTCCAAAAACATTTCATGAGTTTCTCACTATATAACAAAACATTAAAGGGTTAATCTATATTTAAGAGATAAAAGAACAAAGCAAATAATTGCTCGATTTTATCGACAAATGTGTTAATTTAGAAATGATGCTTTGAAAACACTTGAAATAGAAGAGTCAGAAACAAATAAAAACTGCTGCAACAGATGAGTTGCTGTCTCATAATACATCTACTTATACATCACGCATATATTGTGGTGGAAGGGCGTGATGGGTGGAGTCTGTAGACAGGAAACAACGCACCATGCCCTTGCACCGCAATATATATAAATATATTTATACACCATAAATTCTAATGCACCACCTTGATATAGTATGAGACAGCAACTAATCTGTTGCTGCACAGTGTGTATTAGTTCCTGAGTCAAGTGGGTTACAATATATAACTTAGTATGGCTTAGTAGTTAGCAAATTCTCCTCTCAGCGCTCAGGATCCAAATTCGAATCCCAATCTGGGTGAAGTTTACATGTTCTCACCGTGTCCAAAAACATGCATCAAGTCCAATAGGTTGCTCTAAATTGCCTCTATCTAATTTGCCCTTATATAGTGTGTGTCTGTGCGAGTGAGTGTGTGCCCAGCAATGGATTGGTACCGCATCCATAGTGTATCTGCTCAGCGCCCGAAACGTTTTCCCTTGGATGGGCATAGGAGATCCCCTCCACTAACCTAGTAGAGGATTAAGTGGTTAGTGTAATCACTTCAGTATATTTACAAGATTCTATTTTGTGTTAGGTGGAACTAAAATACATAGTGGCCATTTTTATTTTACCTTTATGTCTTAAAACTCTTAAAAGTGACTTAAATAGAGACATAAAATACACAGGTTGGCCTACAACAAGTTTTTTTTTTAATCCGGTAGATGTCTCTGCTGTTCTGTCAGCTAGGTTGCCAAGGCTTAATGTTTAATGGCCCGTCATCTAATGACTTTCTGCTTTTGTGCCAGCATGCTTTCTATACTAGTTTCAGATTTCTTAGCATTTGCCTTTTTTTGCCTTTATTCTGGTTTCTTCCTAGAAGCAAATAATAGTGTTGATTGTGGGCGAGAGAGCCGTGTTTTATTTAATCCACTTTCACGTATCTTACATGAAACAGGGTTTGGAACTCGAATACCTATTTTTTTCTAATTAGTTATATTTTCAGTCATTTATAATGTAAGAATGTGGAGGGGTGCAAATGCAGTCTGTTTTTTCCCATCTGAGTAGACAAAGCAACAGGTGTGCATGTACCAATTAACAAGGTATTCATCAGAGGTTCTTTACTGTACTGTTTTCGTCCAGGCCCAAGCATTTTTGTTTTGGTATAAAGTGTTGGGATAATGACTACTCAGGTTTCTTAATCCAGCATTATTTACCCATAAAGCTGAAATCTCAATAAATTTGTTATTGGGCATTAGAATAAAATGAAATCTAGAAATACACTTATTTCTCACTATTGATTAATCATCTCATTATCTTCTGTTTAATATTCCAATAGGGTCGTGGAGGGGCAGGGTGCCAATTCCTCAGTGGGCACACTCACTTGCACAGACACACACATATGCATATATACTATATAGGGGCAATTTAGAGCAGCCAATTCACCTTAAATCCATGTTTTGGACTGTGGGAGGAAACTGGAGAACTCTAACCAAGTCATGATTTGAAATATATATCCATATCTTTAGCGGATGTGCTAAGCAAATATTGATAAGTGTCACTTTAATATTATGCATCAAGGAATCAAAAAACTTTATTAGCGCTTAGCCTAATGCTTCAATAAAAAAAAAAAAACATTGAATAAATATAAGGTTTTTGCTATAAAGAAAAAGTTTGTAGTCATAGAAAAATCTAAAAGAAAAACAAATGGTCTAATGTTATAGAGCGGAAAATATACAATGACTTAAAACAAATAATTTTAATTCTAAAATAAAAAAAGTCTATGAATCACATTAAATAACAATTTTGATATATTAGCTTTTGTAAAATAATGTCCGAAAACCTCGGGTTAATTTGTGGAACAGCATTTGAACATTTTTAAAATCGATGCGAGTATGATTCAGATCACAATGAAATGGGTTTTTTTTCCGTATTTTCTTTATTTTTTAGTGTTGTTCTTTTTGCTTGTTAGCTGGCCCTCAGCAGCAAGCGTTCAATCCTGTCAGACAGTTCTTAATTGTTTCATAGAGGAACATCACACCCCTTTACAAACACATCAGTAAGTGTGGATGTTGTTGAGACCTTTCTAATTTCAACAAGACATTGTGGAGTGTATGGTTTAACATTGACCGACCCTGTTCTTAAAAAGAGTTGTCCATTTATCTGTCAGTCATACACTCAGTCCATAGTCTCTTATAGAAATTACATCCTCTGTTTGACACAGAACACTGCTACTCGAGGCAGAACTGACATTCTTTGCAGTAAGCAGATGATGTCTTTCACTCTAGTCAGGGTGTGGTAGCTCCATGGTTAGGGTGTTGGACTATCAATCTGAAGGTTGTAGATTCAAATCCCAGGTCCACTGAGGTTACCAATGTGGCTCCTTGAGCAAGACCCTCAACTCTCGCCACCCTGTGCTCTGACCCCTACCATCAAGTTGGGATACTTGTAAGTCGCATTGGATCAAAGCATCTGCTAATGTAAATTTAATTTACATATCATTTTGAACTGTATCATTAAAACCACAGTCATTAATTTATTCATTTATTTTAGCCGAAGTAAGTAATGAAGGTTAAAGCCCATAATTTACATAACTTTCTTGGTAATCAACCTTGTTACTCACCCTCACACCCTATTGATGGGTGAATATTGTATTTAATGAGACCTCCGCCGAAAGGACTGAACATCTGATTACTCAGAATACAGGCCTTCTGATTTGCATTGGGATTAAATTGATAACATTACAAAGAAGCTCATTTTCTATTTTGTCTTCTGCCAATGCACATCACTCAGATTTTTTTTTATCGCCATTTACTTCATATCCTGTTATTGTACTAGTGATCCTGCTTTCCTTAGTAAACAAATTGTATATGCATTCGTCATTCAGTTCTAACACTAATCATACTGATTTACAGTGACGTTAATTTAATGATAAAAGAACATCATTATACCCCCTAGAATTGTGTCATAGAGGTGATGATGGGCTTTCTGTTGGAGTGAATGAACCAGTGATGAGTTTCAGCACCTTGGAGATTATGCCTCCGTTATATTTGTCTTCTATATATAAAAAAAAAACCCTTTGATTTATTTGTAGCCTTTTTGAACCATGTTACTACTTTGTGCAACTACTGTACAGAAAATGTTATTGTTGTGTATACTGGTTATACAATACTGTATTTAATATTTTAAGCTTTGCATCCTTGTCTTAAATTTGTTCTAACCTGCTGTCGCTCTTTACAAAAGAAGATCTCAGTCTGTCATCAATGTCATGGTTGCAAATTGGGAAAGATAAGGATCCTTCTGGTTGGCATATATTTGCAAAACTTGTTTAGCTGTTGCCGTTATTGCTTCGTGACTTCTTAGTTCTCTATTAGTGTTGTAGACATTTGCTACATGAGACCTCTACTAGATTTAGGTTTGAGATATTGCACCTCCCTTCCCTGAGCCACACAGCAGCCTCTTAGCTGTGTGGGGAAGAAAAAGCATTTGACTGTTTAAAGGACCCCTATATAACAGACTCAACACTGGGTTCTTTTCATTAGCAAGAATTTTGTGCAGCCTGTAGCCACACCTATAAACACCATCGATTTCCTCTTTTCTCCTCCTTATTTTGAGCTTCTGACGGATGACTTGCAAGATTCAGTTAGGCTTTTCCATCCCTCACGACCTCCATTAGGCTGTATGAAGTTATATGGCATTTATTTATTTTATTTATTATATATATTTTTTTTATTTTACTAATTTCCTCATTTTTTAAACATTGTACGGAAGGAAGAAGCTTTAATCTGCTGCTGCTGACCTCAAAGTTTATTACTGTAATACTTTACTTTAGGTCATTTTGCAGATGCTTTAAAACAGAATATTTCAGCTAGATGCATATGGTCAGAGTACAGGGTCAGCCGTGATACGGCACCTCTGGAACAATGACGATTAAAAGCCTTACTCATGGACCTACATTGGTAACTATGGTGAACTTGTGATTTGTACCCCAACCGTCAGATAATTCCACACTGAGCCATCACACCCCATTACGCTATTCATCCCATCATACATTCACACATACAAGAGCTTTTCTGAAATCCCATTAGACCCCCTATTCCCCTTGCAGCTGTAACAGTTTTTACTCTACTGAAATGTTTGTTCAAGATATTGCAGTGTGCCTGTAGTAATTTTTGTCCAGTTATTAAGAAAAAACATTTGTGAGACTAGACTCTGTTGATTGATGGGAAAGGCTTGGCTTACCAACTCCATTCATCCCAAAGCTGTTTATTGGATTGAGGTCAAGGCTTCCTGCAGGCCTGTCAAATTCTTCCACACCAAACTCATCCAACCATGTCATTAGAGACCTTACATTGTGGACAGTATTATGCTGGAACTGAAAAGACCTTCTTTAAACTGCTCCCACGAAGTGTACATCTGTCTAAAAGGGCGGCACTTGGTGTAGTGATAACAGGTCCACCTCTGAACACTGGGGATCCAGGTTCAAATCCCAATCTGGCCCCGTGTCCATGTGAGTTTTCTTCAGTTTCCTCCCACAGTCCAAAACCATGGATTCAAGGTGAATTGGCTGTTCTATATTACCCCTATATAAATTGCCCCTATCTAAATTGCCCCTTTATAGTCTGTGTGAATGAGTGTATGCCCTGTGATGGATTGGCACCCTGTCCTGGGTGTGTCTGCCCAAAAAAAGGGGGGGGGCAGGATAGGATAATGATCAGGTGTAGCTGTTTTTTCCATAACTACTGACTTGTGTTTTGTAAGTCGCTTTGAATCAAAACGACTAAATGTAAATGTAAACATTCTCCTCTGAATGGTCATGCCCCCCCACCCCTCACAACCCTTGCAGAGGATTAAGCAGAGGATGATAAGATGACATACTAATAAAAAGGTCTTTATTAGTACTGTTAAATTAATCTGATATTATATAAAGACAGAGAATTAAGACTGCAGACCTTTGCAGATGATCTGTAGCAGGTTCTCCAAAAGTCATGGAACAAACCACGACAGATTAAGACAATTTGCTGCACGTACAGCGAATGTAAAGGTTCGTTCATGTCATGAGTTTTGGCAGCATAGTGAAAAAGTGGCATGTTAATTATCTATAGAATATTTAATACGAGTTCTAAAATAACCTTATGACAATTGCACACTACCATATCTATTAAAATTGACACTGTTGTCAAAGTCCAGAATTTGTTTTTTATTTTCAAATGCTTTCTGGTCACAGGTGAATGAGATCTACCATGATGAGTCACTTGGTGCGCACATCAATGTTGTCCTTGTTAGAATGATTATGCTTGGCTATGCAAAGGTAAGCACTAAACGTAAAACCAACCGACATGATGCATTTTAAATACCATCTTATCAATCCCATTGCTAAAGTGTTTATTTTTAAAAAAGAATATAATTAGTCACAAACACTCACACAGACTAAGAAATATGCTAAAATATATACTATATACACTAAAATGCATAGTGTTTAAAGTGTTTAAATGAATAATGAATAGCACTTATAGTTAGCATCCTGCTACTTAAAGATAATACTGGAAATGTTTGAACATCAACATTGTGTTGTGTTAACCCTAATGGTCATCAGTCTTTGCCCGTATTGTATTATGTCATTTTTGCCCCAGTCTATTAGTCTTATTGAGCGTGGTAACCCTTCACGGAGCCTGGAGAATGTGTGCCGTTGGGCTGTTGTGCAGCAGAAAGAGGATCCTGCCCATTCTGAGCACCATGACCATGCCATTTTTCTCACACGCCAGGGTTTTGGCCCCACCGGCATGCAGGGTAAGATATCTTTTCTATCTAGCTAAATCATGTAGAATTTTCAAATGTATAAATCATTTTGTCTAGTTAATATCATGTTTAAGTTCATGTTTTTATGTATTTATATTCGTGTATGAATGTTAGGAACTACCACAGAGCACGTGTGCACACATGCTGTTAAAAGATACCTTGCTTGCTAACAGGTGGAAAGCCATGGGATGATTTTCGAGTAGCTGGGGAGGACGGATTTTCTGTAGCGTCACGTTGTGCACTCTCTCTGATGGCAACGCCTTTGCTTTCGCACTTGTCAAAGTAGCGTCACATGAGGTGTGGTTTGTTTAAGTGATATTCCCTGCTACTCAAAAATCATTCTACAGCTGGCTGCCCACTAGCAAGCAGGTATTGTTTAACAGCATGTGTGGTATGTCGGATGTACACGTGCATTGCAGTATTATATATTGCTTTTATTATTTATATTTGAATAAACTTTTTTTTATTATGTTGTGGTGTGGTTGAATCTGACACGCCAACGATTTCCAGCAATGACGTGCCGTGTAACAGTTTTTCTTTTATTCTCATTGTGCAATACCCTGATGGATCATTGATTACAATGCTTCCATTCAAAACTAGTGGAAACATGGCCTGGTTTGCTAGATAACATCATGGTTCTGAAAACTCTAAATGCAACCATTTCAGTACAAGAGTTAATTTAGTGGAAAATTGAAAGTGTGAAAACTAACAATTGTCTCAGGAGGGTTAAAAGGCAGTGCATGCTTTTAACATATACCAGTTATTAGGTGGAGCTGTCTAGGGTCATTCCTCCATGTCGGTGTCTAAACTAGACAGTTAGAACAAATAGGAAATACTGTACCAGTCAAAAACACCTCCTTTTTCTCCTCTTATTGTCCATGTTCTCAGTTCCACTTAATGTAAAGATGGACTTTGTAGTTCTACAATTCCAGACTGTGGTCCATCTGTTTTTAGACTACAGTTTTATGTTTGAAATATAAAAAATTAACTAGAATATATGAAAAAAATGAATTTAACAAATATAAAAAAGAATTAGCAGCATGAATGTGACATTATATGTAAAATGAGTTTTCGGTGAGAAGATGTTAAAGTGGCAGTGAGGAAAATGTATTATAGAGCAGTCTGAGTGTCATTGAGGTTGTCTGGTAAGTGGAGAAAATAGTCCAAGCTTTTGACTGGTTCTGTTTATAGCTATATGAGAACTCAACTTGCAATGTCTTTTTACATCCGATACAGCCAATTTACTTGAAAAGCTAAAGTATAGTCTCAGAAAGACTGCGTTTTATGCTCCCTTTAATTATTTCCAATAAAAAATCCCTTACATCTAATATATTCCTATTACTGTCAAGTATATTCATATTGCACTCTCAAGACACTTTAAAATCAACATTATAAACAACACACACTTCACAACATGAAGCAGGCAGATTGTGCTTGATGTGTTCTTAGCCGAAGCAGATGTGCTGACGATCAGTGAATATTGAGAAACGCAATATTCTTTGTCATGGTCTGGTATATGCTGTTATTAAATGATGAAGTTTAAGGATAAGGCTTTTCTTGTCTATGATCTCACCATATGACGTTTCTTCCACTGTTTAAGGTTTAATGACTTCACTGTTGTGTTGTATGAAGTAATCAGAAGAGAAAAATTGACAATACAAAGCCAAACCATGTATTATTAATAGATAGACAGACACTACTTACTTACTGAATGTGTCTCCTAATTTAATTGAAAACCTGACTTTGATGATGGTGAGGGCATCAGAACTATTACTCTGACCTAAACATGGGTTGAGCTGAAATCTGTCTACAGTGCCACCTTTAATGATGTCTTTATTACAGAGCCTTCCTGCTGTGACAGATCATTGTTTCATCTGTTCGTGGTACATTGAACTCCTAATCTCACAGAGCTAAAATACTTGTAGTGTGAGATGACTCAAAATGTACTCATCACTGAATCAACAAAGCTAAGCCGCTGATATTTAGTGATTTATGATTCAATTTAAAAAAATGTACTAGCTTTCAAAGCTAAACATAAAATGAGTTTGTATAAACATTTAAAGATCACATTACATTTAACTTTAATTACTGTTGGACAATTTGTGTTGTCTGTGTGAGGGGGGATCCCATGAATTTTCTTGATTTATTTAATTTTAATATTTAATATTATGGGCTTTGTAGCCTTTTTCCATTTCCTCCACTTACTATATAGTTGGACTTTGTAGTTTTATAATTGCAGATGTTGTCTATCTCTGTTCTTTGTGTTTATTAGTCTCCTGTTGGTTCTCTGTTCTCTATTGGTCAGGATCATAACAGAACAGGTATCATTTGGGTGGTGGATTGTTAGTGATACTGATGTGGTGAGGGGGTTTTAGTGCAGCAGTGCTGCTGTAATTTCTTTTGTAATTTAGGATAGGAATAATGCACCAAACAAATAATTGGGGTTCTGACCATTAGAACAGAGCAAAGGGGACGTACACAGTATGTACTGTAGAACACAAACAGATGGCTTTTAAACATTCTATTTGGAAATATCTATTGATGGTATCCAGGCATTAATCAACTTACCAAACAAAGAAATGATCAGTGTTATATGTTAGAATTCATTATGAATTGTGCTAAAGCCTCACTCTTACTCATTTCTTTTTCTCTGGGATCCCAGGCTATGCTCCGGTAACAGGGATGTGCCATGCAGTTCGCAGCTGCACCCTTAACCATGAAGATGGCTTCTCTTCTGCTTTTGTAGTGGCCCATGAAACTGGACATGTGTAGGTTTTAAAATTTTTCATTCAATATGTCATTTTGTTGCATTTGTTATGCATTTGAAGGATTTTTATTCAATTTAATTTTTACATCATCTTAAATGAAATATTCTTTTGGTTTATCAGATTGCTATTCGATAATAATATAATAAATGGTTTAAAGCATGTAGTTCCAAAAAACATAAAACAGTTGCATAAAACAGTTCTTGAGAGCTTGTGGCTATAAACTGTTTTATCTATTTTTTTTATTTTATATGCAAACTTAAATTTAAATCCTCTGTTAGAGTCGCAATAATTTAGCTGCAATAGTATTCAAATTCTGAGTTTTGCTACATTGAGAATATTTACCATCATTGAAAAAATTACCATAGGAAACAGACACCATCTAGAAAATTATTATTTTTTTGGTTGTACAGCATACAGTAATAGTAATATAGTCATCTAATTTCATGCCAGGAATTTATAAAAGTCCATAAGACCAAATCCACTGATCATGTTTATTGGACCAAGTTTGAAGTCTTGATAAGCTTGGTTTAAATTGGCACCTGCACAGAGCCCCGCCTGCAACCTGATGAGTATTGCTAGAATGAATTAAAACACTGATTGCAATCATGGGTGCATTATGGTTGTATGGGGCATCGCAGCAAGAGGGCCTTTGATTTCTAGGGAGGAGCATCGGTCTTATCTGTCTGGAGTTAGTGACTGTGTGTCGTCCCCCCCCCCCCCCACAGTGTAATAAAATACTTATAAGTCAGGTGAACTTGCTATACTCAATTGCCTCTAGGTTTGAATGTATGCATGAATGTTTGTCTGGGTTCCTGCCCCACAATGCACAACTGACCTGAATTTAAAACCCTGTGAAATATGTGGCTTTGAATCTAAATGAATAAATGAGTGCAACCCTGCAACAGTCTCAAGTGTGTGTGGTCTAAAAAAAATCGTAATTTACTCAACAGTCACAAATTCTAACATAATGGGAACAAAACTGACTGCAAATTGCTGCCCATATGTTTGAAATAAAACGTAGTGGCTGGATCTGAATAATGCTGTTTGAGATTTGAATGGAATTTATTGTTTCTTTTAATCTGGTTTCTTTTCCGAGTTTTATTCATCTAGTTTATGTATTTTTTATTTGTTTGGATCCTTTCAGCTTAAGCTGGGTGGCAGTCTTTTATTCTATTACAACATATACTTTACCACAGACTCTTGCACAGTCTGTTAATGGATAAAGGGCAAAGCAGATAGTGTGTGCATTTTTATAAGGGATTAATCGTTCTTCTTTCCAATAAAATAGAACTTATTATTATTATTATTGATGTATTTTTCTATTGTGATTGCATATTACTAAGTGATTTATTTGACCTACTGTGCTGTGTCAAATGTATTGAATATATTTAATGAATTAAATATTAATTTGAACCAAACCTTTAATAAGAGGAGTGTGAATCTGTCTTGTGGTCATTTCTTTAGACTCGGTATGGAGCATGATGGGCAGGGCAATCGTTGTGGTGATGAGACGGCAATGGGAAGTGTCATGGCTCCGCTGGTGCAAGCTGCCTTTCACCGCTATCACTGGTCCATGTGCAGTGGACAAGAACTAAAGAGATATATTAAGTAAGCCAGCTCTTTTTCTATCCTATAAAGTATTTCATCAACAAAGTCCTCAAATACTATTATTACTGTTACATGGATTATTTTTACAGCTGGCATAAAAAAAATCAGCCTCTACAGTTTTAAGAAGGCTCCAATCATAGAAGTGGGAATCAAGGAAGTGGGCAGCATCATTTAAGTCCTGCATGGCTCACATTTTATTATTTGAAAAGGTTAATGGAAGCAGCTTCTGTGCACCGTAACCATAACTGCTTTTCAGAGCTGTCGCCAGTTTGACACTGCTTCAGTGTGTGGCAATATGCGCCAGTACATCCCACACAAGTTTTCAGAATTCACATTACCTGTGCCAACAAGCATGCTGCAATCAGATAAAGATTTTATTTTTATTGTTGCATAACCATAAGAAATAAACATATTGCGTATTAGTCTTAGTCATAGGCAGTGTACATACAGTTCAGTTGTTTTTACTTTTAGAGTTTTGTACTTTTTATCATATTTATCATTCATATAATGGCTTTTACCCACTGTTGGAAATCAGTAGTCAATATGTCTATTAAATCAGTGCATTTCTGTTTCAATGCTGTCAGTGCAGGACTTTACATCAGTGTCAGGGATGTAATACACAAGGGAACGTTAGTCATTAAGGACCTTTTTGCCCCATGACACATAATTTTAGACTGCACTTCCATACTCTACATTTGTTAGTTGTATCCATTTATGCCCCGGGAGACCAGATGTTGGCCACTGTTATTGGCGATTGTAGGAGTGATTATGTAAATGTAAAGTGAGTGTCCTGTTAGGACCTAAGCCCAGACTAAACTCCACAAAGACTTCTTTCTCCATATAATACATAAAAGACGTGTTATAATTAACCACATGTAATTTGCATTATTATATAAAACATTATGCAAAGGTTATATGTAATTATAAAACTTGCTCTTAAGAGAAAACATATTTAAACTTGGCATTTTCAGCGTTTATGTAAGAACAAATTATAAGGTAAAACATAACATTAAATGTACCATTATTGGTGTACAGGTCATGTACACACACATTTATGCGCATACACACACGCACACACACATTGTGCATTTTGCATAAACATTTCATTCATATTGTGGAGACTGAAACTTTAACCATAAATGCTACTTCCCTGAAATTAACCCAGGGGCTGATCTTCGGTGCCTGCAAGGCCTTCTCTGAGCATTACATTATTCTGAATGCTCTGTCCACTTTTTTCATAGTGTTTCCCCCGATTAAACTACTGGTGTGTATTTTCTTATTAAAGCATTTAAGCAATCACATTTGTTGCCAGGTTTAAATAATCTGCCCAAGACTTTTACTATCAGTTATAGTTTAAAATAATTGTCAAGCAACCTGTTGCTTCGACCAATCAGGTTTTAAGTTGGCGAAAGCAAGGCTCTCTAGCAGGTGTACGTTACATCAGCGTTTTGACGCCTCTTGATTGTCAGAGAGTTTACCACTTCAGTCTGACATTTTCAGCAAATTAAAACGTGTCAGAAATACAACTCGACTTTCAGCATTAGCTTTGATGACAATAGAAAAAATCTCCTTCATGGAACTAATTTAATCCTTTTTTTTTAAAGATGGATTTTTTTTACAAATAATCGGGATTTTAATGAGTGTTATTAACGAAATTTATGCGGTTATTGTTGGTAATTATTTTATGGTTTTTTTTTATATTATCTATAGTGGCTCTTTTTATATTGCATTTCTAAATAAGATGGTTTTTTTTTTTGGTCATAAAATAGTTATTGACAGGTGAATTAATGATGGCGCGTTACTAAAGGCCTAGGTGTGAAATGCACGGCTTGTCACTGCATTAACCATAAAAATAACCTTACTCTACTTACTATATTCTACATAAGTATAATCTAACCATTACCAGTTTGTGATTCCCACAATTACATAAGGTCTTGAGTAATTTTCTTGCCTGGCCTTGGTCTAAATGAAACATATTTAAATAAATATGGTCTTTTAAAATCTTGCAGGGTAAATGTCTTCTGTGCAGCATTTTCATTTTTCTCCTTGAATCTATAATCCATGACACTGGCTGCTCTTTCTCTTTTTATATTATGCTTTAAAAAAAAAAAAAATTGAGGTCTATTAAGTAATAAATCATAAAAACTAAATGGATTTTATTTCGGTCACATGGGTCAGAAGTAAATGATATGTCTACCAGGCACCAGATATTGTACAGATACACAATTCTTTGAAATAAGTGAAGTGTAAGCGTAATGCTCAATTTTTGATTAAGCTTTCACCCAGGTAACAAGCTGCTTGGAGTTCACATGAGGAACAGAATGCTAACTGGCATACTCGGAATATGGGTTGAATCAGAACTGATTATTTCATGATGCAGAGATTTTTATTAGACAGGTCGTTAAAACAATACATGCAAAAATCAGTTCATGCACACAGAAGTCCATAATTAAAACATGGAAAAAGTATTTTAAGTTATTCCTAATTAGTCATTTAAATAAATTTTAATGTTTATGAAGTAAAACAGTCCAACCACCAGACATTCTCTGTAGTTAATTGATGCAGATGTTATATATCCATAATAGTACATAATAATGTTCTATGATAACTAATGACCTCGTTCTTTCCTACCAGTTCCTATGACTGCTTGCTTGATGATCCCTTCAAGCATGACTGGCCACAATTACCTGAACTTCCTGGTATCAACTACTCTATGGATGAGCAGTGTCGTTTTGATTTTGGAGTTGGATATAAAATCTGTACTTCGGTAAGTGCACTTAAAGGTAAATATATACATCAAATGTTCAGTAATATGCAAAGTCCCTCTTATATACCTTGTAAGTTAAAGTTTTACTATTTGGACCTTAATTTTCTTTTTTGCCAATTTAGATTTTAAATGTTTTATTTAAAATGCTGTAAAAGCAAACATGAAAGATGGACTACAGTCTGTAAATGTAGAACAACAAAAGCCTTCTTTACAGTAAGTGGAACTAAGAACATGGACAATAATTGGAGCAATAAGGAGGTGTGTCCAAACTTTTGACTCGTACTGTTTTATATGGCTTATAAGACACTAGTGTTTTAAACCAGACTGAGATAGTTTTAGGTTTTAAGGATTTAACTGAAAACCAAAGTGTTCAAAATAAAGATAATAAAGACAAATATGATGGCATTAATGCACCATGGACCCATACCTTGAATCTATTAAGTACAAAAGGTAATATTTTAATTTGGACACTATCTGAAACTAAACACAAGATGTGGACACATGATGTTGGTGTAGATTCAACAGTTTTAAAACAGTTTTTTTGCAAAGATATTTGTATTTTTTTTAAAAATCTACTCCAGGCTGTAGTTAATTAGCATAACATTTTGTGCATACATAAATGTATTATACTTGGAGAAAAAAAACAAGTCATACTTTATTTATTGTTTTTTTTTTAGGAATACACCAAATATTCAGCAACCCAAATAATTGGGCAGAAATGTTAATAAAAAAAAAAACACTTGTGTTTGGCAGAATAAGAAAAAAGGCTGAATAATTTATAGCCAACAAAAACATAATCAATGATGCTGGTATTTTTTTATATATGTCCACATTAAGCATATGGACATTTATCAGCCAAAAAAAGAACAGAGCCATTGCGTTTTACATTAAACATAACATCACAAACTTCCCACTGCGCTTGTTCTGTTTTCTCAGTAGTTCTTTATAGACTGTATTGATCATTCAATGGGGCAAATAAATGCTTGTATTATTTATCTATTGTAAGTAATATGATCATAATGTATTTTTTATAGAGGGCCAAAAATTATTGTGTTTTATTGAATCCGGGTGTGATTTAAGTCTGATTTATTTGACTTCTATAATTAATTGTTTTTACTTTTAATTAATTTGTCATACTGTATTTAGGGCGGCACGGTGGAGTTTCCATGTTCTCCCCGTATACGTGTGGGTTTCCCCCGGGTTCTCCGGTTTCCTCCCACAGTCCAAAAACATGGATCAAGTCAATTGAGTTCTCCAAATTGCCCCATGTAGAGTGTGTTTGTGTGAGTGTGTGCCCAGTGATAGGTTGGCGTCCTGTCCTGGATGTGTCTGCCCGGTGCCCGAGACATATTCCCCTGGATTGGCATGGGGAACCCCACTGCGACCCTAATAGAGGATAAAGCGGAAGATAATGAATGAGGATAAAATAGAGGATAAATAGAGGATAAAGCTCTGCCCCTAGACTATGGAATGCTCTGCCTCCCGACTTAAGGAAATTGGACTCCATATCACAGTTTAAGTCGAGTCTCAAAACGCACCTTTTTAGAATTGCTTATAAACTCTGATTTTATTTCCTCTATCTTTTAATTTATCTTTTACTTAAATTTATTTTACTATGATTGGCTGATTGCCTTATTTATTATTGATGTTTTATTGTTTTTTCTTTGTAAGGTGACCTTGAGTGTCCAGAAAGGCGCCATCAAATCAAATGTATTATTATTATAAAGCGGAAGATAATGAATGAATAAATGAATACTGTATTTATTTGGTTTGTTTACTGGGATTTTAAAATGTCCACTCTTCAATTAATATTTTTCACTTGCAGTTGTTTTTTCTTTGAAAACCAATAAAAACAAAAATTAATGTATGCAGTGGTGAAAACAAGGGCAAAATGAATGCAACACTGTACAAGACGGTATTTGATATTCGTTGGGCCATTGTTTGTAATTGTAAGGCATTGCAAGTATTAACAAACATACTTAATGCTGTGCCCTTGTGGCATCTTAATACCAAGTCAAGAAATACAAATCAAACCATTTGTTTTGTTTTTTTCAGTTCCGCACATTTGATCCTTGCAAGCAGCTATGGTGCAGCCACCCAGACAACCCCTATTTCTGCAAAACCAAAAAGGGACCCCCTCTTGATGGTACTGAGTGCGCACCTGGCAAGGTAAGATTAACACAATTTACCACTTGTTTCTTTTATTTTATTATTTTTTTAAATATTTTACAGTAAACACTATACATTGTTTCTATTTTTCTAGTGGTGCTATAAAGGTCATTGCATGTGGAAGAATGCTAATCAAGTAAAGCAAGATGGAGCCTGGAGTATCTGGACCAAGTATGGCTCATGTTCCCGGTCCTGCGGAACAGGTGTGCGCTTCAGGACACGGCAATGCAACAACCCAGCGTAAGTTTATTCAGATTTAATAGAGGAGTGTTTAAACATGCGATGAGACGATTACAGTTTTTGATAGTACTATTATTGTCTAAGAAATGATCATGATTTTTACAATTATTATGAATATTATGCAATACAAGAATCTAAAAAAAGAATTCAGGGCTTTTGCAGAAAATTAAAACAATGTATGAAGTATAAAATATGAAAGTAAAAAATTATCTGTGTCCCTTAAAGTATGCAGTTTTTTTTCGTGAGTTGATACATTTTTTTTTATGAATTATTATTCATTATTGGCGGCACGGTGGCTTAGTGGTTAGCACGTTCGCCTCTCAGCGCTAGGGATTCCCGGTTCGAATCCCCATCTGGGTGGAGTTTCCATGTTCTCCCCGTGTCTGCGTGGGCTTCCTCCGGGTTCTCCGGTTTTCTCCTACAGTCCAAAAACATGGATCAAGTCAATTGAATTCTCAAAAAAATTGCCCCATATAGAGTGTGCCCAGCGATGGATTGGCGCCCTGTCCTGGGTGTGTCTGCCCAGCGCCCGAGACGTTCTCCCCTGGATGGGCATGGGGAACCCCACCGCGACCCTAATAGAGGATAAAGCGGGAGATAATGAATGAATGAATGAATTATTCATTATTATTTATGATTATTTCAAGGCGCCATTACGATTAATTAATTGTAACATATATTTAAACACGATTAATTGGTCTAATCCATTATTCTGACACACAGTCCCTCCAATGGTGGTCAAGACTGCCCAGGGGTCAACTATGAATTCCAGCTGTGCAACACAGATGACTGCCCCAAGCATTTTGAGGACTTCCGAGCCCAGCAGTGCCAGCTCCGAAATTCTCACTTTGTTTACCAAAACACAAAGCATCACTGGCTTCCATATGAACATTCAGATGGTGAGTTTATTAGCATTGTGACATAGCAGTGCTGGAACATTTGCAGTCTCTTGAGAGATACGTCTGCTCCCGTTGTGTTATCAGCACACAATTTCAATTCCTTAGCCTCCGCTTGCCTTATGTCTCGGTGTGTCTCCCACTTGAAGATCAGATGGCGTGCTGTAAGATGCTTAACCCCGCTGGTTGTAGCTGTAAGCCATGGGCTGTCCATAATGCTTGCTCCCAGCTGCTTCTGAGCGGTCACTGTTATTCTACTGTAGTTTTCTGTCTCATGTGGACGGGTCCCACATTTACCATCGTGACAACTGTCGCATATTACAGGCTTTGACCTGTCATTATTATCTGGCTTTTAGTTATGATCCAGCCTTTTCCGATTCTGAGTCGACCAGCTCACTGACCATTTAACATTTTTGTATCTTTCACTGTTCCTGGGACAGGGCTGAATGACTCCTTTTGTCCCAGCATCCCTTCCGTAAGTTTGATGGGACACTTATCTGTGTATTTAAACTTGTTTATGTATTTTTACTTAATTTCATCTCTAGCTTTCCAATTTCACATTTGTCTCTAATCGTCATGGTAATTTATGTTTTAATTGGTGTTTATTATAGCATAGTGAGGAAATCCATTTTCCCTGACATGTTACAATGATCCTGTTTTACATTCTATGAATTAAGACTTACTGAAGCCTGGACTTTACCATCTCTTTATTTTTCTTTTCGTGCACATTAATGCAGAGATTTTATTTTAATTGCAAAATGAAATGCTTGCATTAGTGAATTCTGTTTGCTGTTAAACATTTGTGTATGATCCATGTTAATGTCACGCATAATTCCTATGTGGCAAGAGCTTAAATTAGGAGCTAAAAGGTCCATCAAACCAGAGTTCCAAGAACTATTATAGTCAATATTTACTTCGGTACAAACACAAAAGGGATTAGTTAAAAGTTCTTGGGACTATAAAAGAAGGTTTATGTGAAAGTGCCTTTAGAAGTGGAATAGTAATGTAATGCTGCTTTTACAGACAATTTGAACTCCTATCGTCATGGATTTTCAAAGCCAACATAGTTAAATGGACAATTTATTTAATTACCATGTGCCTTCCATCCTCTGTTTGACTGTGCTGTGTGATTATTCATATTATTTGCTCCACTTCATCTCTAATTATGTTTCATTACAACATTAAGCTTACTTTTCTATATTTAAATCATGCCTTTAATGTAAAGGTTTCTTAGATTAGTTAGTTGTATACATTTTTTAATCTAAATAGGTCAGGATTAGTATAGCATCAGTTTGAAATATGGGAAAATTATAAAAAAAATATATATATATATATATATATATATATATATATATATATATATATATATATATATATATATATATATATATATATATATAAAATAGTATTTTCACTTATCTTTCAGGTAACAAAAGATGTCACCTTTATTGCCAGTCAAAGAGACGAGTGATGTTGCATACATGAAGCAGCTGGTGCATGATGGCACACGGTGCTCCTACAAAGATCCGTATAGCGTGTGTGTACGGGGAGAGTGTGTGGTAAGTCTCTGACAGCCCTCCTAAATTCTCATGCCCTGCAGCTGTAAATTCAAAGCAAAAAGCAAACCCCTTCCCGGATTGCACTGACAGAAAATGTAACAACTTGTCAGGACAAAATGCCTTAAAAAATTGAAACGTAAAACGTGCCATTGATATGAATGTATTCCTAATGCTACATTTTGCACACAAAGGCAGAAAACTGTCATGGCGAGACAGGTTGATTTTCACTCTTACTGCACATGCAGTAAAGTAATATGCATGAATTTCATGCTAAAATTTTTGTAACAATAATAAAAGTCCATATTAAATTAAGACTACATTAATATTAAATAGTTAAAATAAAAAAAAAAAATATCTTAAAGATATAACATGCTGTTTTTGGGGCGGCATAGTGACTTAGAACATCCGCCTCTCAGCGCTTTTGATCCAGGTTTGAATTCTGATCTGGGTGGACTTTTCATGTTCTCCCCATGTCCATGTGGCTTTCCCCTGGATTCTCTGGTTTTCTCCCACAGTCCAAAAACATGGATTGAAGGTAAATTGGCTGCTTTAAATTGCCCTTATATAATGTATGTTTTTGTGTCTGTGTGAGTACCCACTGGTTGATTGGTGCCCTGTCTTAGGTGTATCTCCCAGCGCCCAAAACGTTCTCCCCTGAAGCAGAAGACAATGAGATGAGATACTGCATTATTTACCATACTCGCATTGTCAGTTATGAACATTTACAATGCTTTAGGATATAAAGTGCATAGTATTGCTTTGGCTCTGAGGCTTATATAACTGCATAGGTTTCAGATTAATAGGTTGCATACATAGCACAGAAAGTGCTCTAAACATTTATGCATTAAACATTTATAACACTACACATTGATATTCTATATTGATCTCCATTTATTATCCATTTTTAGAAGTTGCCAAAACTTGACATGCATTTTATTTTATTTATTGTATTTTCACTCACTGTTTCTTCACTTATCATATACATGCACTTTGTTTCTCTACATACTCTGTTAATCCCCTTTACTCTGTTCTCTGATGATCAGAACCCCCATAGAGCAGGTATTATTAGGGTGTTGGACGATGGTACGAGTGGATTCCCGGACACCTGTATGTTCTGATTGGTGTACTGTTCTCAGTCCAGCAGCACTGCTGTGTGTGATTCACTCGTACCAGCACAACACACTAACATACCAACACCATGTAAGTATCATTGCAGTACTGAGAATCATCCACCACACCAATACTTCCACTGTCGGGATCCTTATCTTCGAAGAACATACTAAAGTATGTAGAGAAACAAACTGACTACAGTCTGTAATTATAGAACTTATTATAGCCCCTATATGATAAGAGGGTCTGATCAAACAGACAGTAAGTATGGAACTGAGGAGGTGTACCTAATAAAATGGCCGATGAGTATATGACAATGTAAATGCAACATACGTTGAACAAATGCTCCTAATTTATATAAATCCTACTGACTGCAATACTTCTGTTTACCTTCAGTTTAGCCATGTGTTCCATTGATCAAATGTTCCAAGCAACCCAGTGTGTGTGCTGATTCGCTGCAAGCCAAGTAGTGCTTATATTTTTATTTATGGAAATAAAGACCTACTGTTCCTTTTCCACTGATTTCCTGCTTGACTGCTTCTTTCATAACAAGGATTACATAAAGAAACTAAATTAGCCTGAATAAAAACCCAAGCTTACTTCTAACCCCACTAAATACCTTTTGCGGGTTTTTTGCTCGGTCCAATCAATGCACATCTGGTAAATAAGTGAGTGAGTGGGTGGATGGTTAATGAGAACATCATTTTATTAATGTAGATGATTTGGAAATGGTAAATTAAATGGATGCAAAATGAATAGAAACCTTTCCTTTGTATCTAATTCTTTATTTATTAAGTTTTAACATTACAGAGACTTTAGTACAAACCATTTTTAGTTTTTTTTTACCATTTTTCAAACATTAGCCATTATAAATTCATTCATTCATTATCTCCCGCTTTATCCCTATTAGGGTCGCGGTGGGGTTCCCCATGCCCATCCAGGGGAGAACGTCTCGGGCGCTGGGCAGATAAACCCAGGACAGGGCGCCAATCCATCGCTGGGCACACACTCACTCACACAGACACACTCTATATGGGGCAATTTTGAGAATTCAGTTGACTTGATCCATGTTTTTGGACTATGGGAGGAAACCGGAGAACCCGGAGGAAATCCACGCAGACACGGGGAGAACATGGAAACTCCACCCAGATGGGGATTCGAACCGGGAATCCCTAGCGCTGAGAGACGAACGTGCTAACCACTAAGCCACCGTTTGTAAATTGCCCCATTGTAAATTATAATAAAAAAATTGCAATGACAATAACAATTATTTGGATGAAAGAAAAATAAATAAATCAACAAAATCAACAAAATTAATTCTTCTACTTAATCCTCTACTTGGGTAATCCCTATGCCAATTCAAGTGAGAACATTTCGGTCACTGGGCAGATACACCAAGGACAGGGTGCCAATCCATCGTTGGACACACACACACACACACTATATAGGGGCAATTTAGAGCAGTCAATTTACCTTTAGACTGTGTGATGAAACCGGTGACACAGGGAGAACATGAAAACTTCCCCCAGATCGGAATTCGAACTTGGATCTCTAGCACTAAAAGGCGAACATGCTAACCTGTGATAATCTTTTTCTGGTAATAGCCTTCTTAGTTGGCACTAGTAATATATTTATTAATTATTTTTTTAAATACTCTTGAGGTATTTACCCTAAATACATTTTTGCATTTCAAATTTAAATTTAATGCCACATTTACTGATACTTATAGATACTATCTAGAACCTATAGATACCCGGGCAATCCCAAAATCCATGGGATCAAAAAGTTTGCTTTTTGATTAACTGGAAATCCTTCTATTTTTAATCCCATTGTGTAACTGATGTTATTCTCAATCTGCATGTGTTCTTTAGAAAGTGGGCTGTGATCGTGAGATTGGCTCCAACAAGGAGGAAGATAAGTGTGGAGTCTGTGGTGGTAATAACTCTCACTGCAGAACAGTAAAAGGAACCTTTACCCGAACTCCCAAGAAAGCTGGTATGACCTTTTTACTTTTTCCTTATTTATTAATTTCTGACTTCTTGAAAATTAGACGTCTTTTTATTTTTTTCTGTCTTTTTATTTTCTACTGAGACACACATTCAACATGCACTCGGTAGCTTTAACAATAAGACTGTAATCCTTCTGTTTCTAATGTATACTTTGTCATATTTGATTTACACTGTATTCACACTGATTAAGATCATTACAGAAACTGTGATATTTGAGTGGTGGATTATCTCAGCAGTGCAGTGACACTGATATGGTGGTGTCCGTGTGTGTTGCATATAAATGAGCAGTGCTGGACTACAGGCTGTTTTTGAAGAACTACAAAGTGCACCTAGTATGTACATGGTGACTGAGAATGATAAAACACCAAATTCTTATTGGTTTCAGTCTTATTGTTGTATGTATTATATACAACCATGTGTTTCTGCATACTGATTCTTTTCAAAATTGGTATGCAGAATGTGACCAGCCCTACTGAATTTTCTCTGTACAGCAAGGATGCCCTATTTTGGGATAAGATAGCACTGCCCTCATGCTCATTTGTAATAGTAGCAGAACCTCAACATGTACAGTTATCTTCATCGTGTACTTTGAACAAAAATGGAAATCAGTCTGACAATACTTACATACTGGACACAAAGCAGTATTTCACTGATAAGGAGTGGTATACTCTATTTAGTGGAACACTTTGCAGAATACAGTCTGTTTATATCTTAGTGTACTATCTCCAACAATATATTTTGGGTTTTTATTTTTTTAGTAAAGCATGGATAGGCTGCCATTTTGGTGTCTGTGCCAATAAATCACTCACTAAATTGCCATATTTCATATTTTAATTAATGAGGTTGTTAATGAGATGTGTTTGTGTTTACTCAGGGTCTGATAATCCATATCTGCTTTTATACAGCAATACATCATTAGTGTCAGTGTGAATATTCCTAAATTTTTAACATAATGTTTTATGATGGTGTGAACAACCAATATAACCAAATATAACTAAATAACTTTGATCCACTTTTTCTTTGACCAATTAACTAAATAAACTGAATAAAATGAGCAAATATTTAATATTCAACATTTTATGCTTTTGGCAAGTTATCTTTTCTTCACATTTAATGCAATAAGGTGGTTTCATTAAACTGTTAAAAGAACTAAGGAGATTAATTCTTGTATTTTTCCTAATTAGGTTTCAATATATGATAACGGTACCTGTCAAAAGTATGGACACACCTCCTTTTGCCCCAATTATTGTATATTTTCTCAGTTCCACTTCCTGTAAAGATGGACTTTGTTGTTATGCACTGCCAGACTGTAGTCCATCTGTTTGTGTTCCACAGTGTATATACTGTGTACATCCCCTTTACTCTGTTCTAATGGTCAGGAACCCAATAGTACCACCAGAGAGCAGGTATTATTTGGTTGGTGCATTATTCCTATCCCAGCAGAGACAAAGTCCATGTAAAGTATGCTTTATATATTTTTTTACTTTGTTATACATTTGAATAACTACATGTAAAGTATGTTTTTTTTTTTTTTTTAATTATACTGTTTTATTTTTATTTCTTTATTTATCTTTTGCAAAGAGTGTCCACAAATTTTTTGGAAATAGGGTTTATAATAACCTTTTGTGGTGCTAAAACTTAAATAGCAATGGACATGAAAGAAGTACCAGGTATTGATTTATTATACACTCTGTAATCCTTCACGGCTGTTAGTTATCTGAGGCCTTCTCAATTTTTCACTTGGTAATTTGTTTTCTTATCATTTTGACCTTCAGGCATTTGCAGTCTTATGTGCAAAAGGCAAAAGTTGAGGTTGTTTCCTCATTCATTTTTTTCTCTTTTGCAGTGATTAAGGATAATACGATCCTGGTTTTGCGTATATGAAATTTTGCCCTGCATGTTCTATAGAGGCGAAACACAATCTGCATGATGAAATTTCTAATGCTAAGCATATATCATACCATATGCCGTTTTACATGCCATATAACAATATGGTTATTGGATGTGTTACTGTTGAATGAGCTGCAGCATATAACTACATAACTTTAGGAAAATAGATTTTTTTGATCTCTGGTAAAGAAATAACACTGCAAATAATGATTTTTGGCCTAATAAATAATAATAGCAATAATAATGATGATGGGTGACATGCGTAGTGTTGTAACTACCACGTCTGCCTCTTAACGCTGGGGATCCTGGTTTGATTCCTGATCTGGGTGGAGTTTCCATATTCTCCCCCTGTCCATGTGTGTTTCTTTCAGGTTCCTAAGTTCCCTCCCACAGCCCAAAAACATGGATTTAAGGTGAATTGGCAAATCTATATTGCCCCTATATAGTATGTGTGTAAGTAATTGTGTGTACAGCGATGACTTGGTGGGCTGTTGTCCACTTGATGAGAATCTGAACCCCTTGCAACCATTATAAATCAGAAAAGATAATATAATAATAGAGAGGAAGACTGTAGAAAGTGGACTAAACTATCCTAAACTTGATACATACATTCATACAGAGAGAGAGAATGCAAAAGACATGACTGTTATAGTGGATAGGTTCATACAAATACAGGTGTGTGTGTAATGTGTAATGAGAGAGACCAAAAACCAAAAAAAGTAGTTTGTTCAGCCAACATCAGAATATTTAAATGTTTTTCAAACTGACACAGCAACAGCGTGTAAATAACAGCATGTTCACTTTCTTCTGTTTCTGTGTCATTAAAATGTATTGTTATATACTGCAGGTTGTCATGAACATCACATATGATGCCATTGCATGATGGGTCATGGTATTGTTAGCATGTATAAAGTTAATGATGGAACTTTTGTTTAACATGTGTTAATGGGAATGTGTGCTCGCTTTTTTTTTTAACAGGGAAACAATTAAGCAAGCGAGATCAAAAAGAAACCTCTTTGTTGGAAAACACAGCCTGCAAGTATTCTGTGCTACCTAAACCTAACACCTTTCTTCCCTCTGTAATGCTGACTTTGTCATTGACTATCTGGGGTTTGAGCAAACCTGTGATTACATTTAGTCATTTTCAGACTAGTCATGATATCAAGTTTAAATTAAATACGTCTGTTAGACCGTTCCAGACAGTTTTCCAACAAATCTGTAAATCTGCAATATTAAATATTGATTGTGATGGCTCACATAGATGAATGACAATAAGAATTAACTTTGTCTTTTAGGACTGTAATGTACTTTTTATATTAAAATGTCTGCTGTTTAAAGAGAAGGCAGAACCAGTTTCTCAGCACACACACACTAAACTTTTTACATTAGCTGATAAAAGCCCCTGTAGGTAATACTACATTATATGGTCAGTTCTCATTTTTACATTAAAAACCACTTTTGGTCAATGGGAGAAGGAGGCAATACAGCTTATTAAACAAGTATTTTTTTCCTAAGGGAGGACACGAGGAGCTGTTTTATTACCAAAGGGAGCACGGCATGTGTATCTGAATGAAACGGAAGACTTTAGAAATGTTATTGGTGAGTGGTACAAGGTTTTGCAGAGGCATGGACATCCACAGTATAACCAGGAAATGCTTTTTCATGTCTTTGCTTTGTTTGTAAAAGTGACTCAAGGTTCTGCTATGCAGCTTTATAGAACCTGTAAAGAACATTCAGTTTGAATGGTGCTCAGTATTGATTTGAATCAACACAATTGATTATTAAATTCAATCTGTGGGAATGTGTCACATGTGAGAAGATGCGGAACCTTCAGTTACGTTCTGAAACTTTCTTTCCTAGGCTTTATTGAACCTTAACATCATGGACAGCAGTAGTAATCAGAACTTTGTAGAGCTTAACTATAAAGCAGTGTGCCTTTTAATGACAGGATGTCCATCTCTGCAAAACCAAATTATTAGACTTTTGGCTTACTAATATCTTCTGCTGTCTTTTTTCCCCAAATATCACTCCTCTGCTGCCAATTCATTCTGGTGCAAAGGTTACTTAAAGATGTTTCTCATTCCTCCTGGGGCTAGACATGTGATCATCCAAGAACATGAGGCCTGCCCTCACTTTCTTGGTAAGTGACAGCTGTCCTTGCTTCTCTTTAACCTGGAAACCATGCTCACTTATTCAATATAAGTGACATTGTAAGCTATGTAATATTATAAAAGGACTAACATTCTGGTTCTATTTCCCAACTCGACTCTGTACAGCTTTACAGTAGTTCACTGTATTATTCTTTATTTTAAAAGAAATTATTAAAAAATAATATCCTATTCAAATAGGAAGTTTACAATGCCCTGTTGGAGATGCAGAGTCCCAAGTTTATAATATTTGTGCATTTAAAGGCTAAAATATGTAAACCAATAAAATAACATTATGATAGTACAATAGAAATGTATTAAAATTAGGAGTATTTCATTACATAGTCCATTGTAATGATATACTGTGTTTGTTAACTTTTTTCCAACACTTGAGAGTTTGCGAGGTTACATAGTACTGTATTAATTAGCAGTTTTTCCACACACTCTTTCAGTCGTGTTTAATAAGCGCAGTGAAAAATATAAACAAAAAATATATTAAAAAAAATATATATATATACATGTGTGTATATATATATATATATATATATATATATATATATATATATATATATATATATATATATATATATATATATATATATACTACTAGTGTTGCTTAAAGTTCAAATTGGATATTGTTTTTGGATCTGTCATGTGACAATAGTGTAATAATATGCTATATAGTGTGTGTTATATATATAAGATATTAGCTCAGTGCATGCAGGGCAGTGACATTTAGTGACTAAATTCAATGGGGATTATGTGGCATGTACTTGTAATCTTAACTGACATTCAGTTAGATGAAACCTAATTCCTCTCACACAAACTGTATTATAGGTTAATATTACTGTGTAGCCATCTCACCAGCTCTGTTGTTTCACTTTATTAACTAGCTGCGATTATTAAGCATTCCAAAAATACATCAGTGTAAACCAGGGCTAACAAATTAGCAAAATGCTGTCAATAACAAGCAGTTTACAGAAACTTTGGGTCCCTACACAAATCGTAAATGCCATGAGTAGTTTTAATAATAATAATAATAATAATAATAATAATAACATTTTATTATTCATTCATTCATTCATTATCTTCCGCTTTATCCTATATTAGGGTCGCGGTGGGGTTCCCCATGCCCATCCAGGGGAGAACGTTTCAGGCGCTGGGCAGATAGACCCAGGCACACACTCACTCACACAGACACGCACACTCCCCAGACTATATGGGGCAATTTGGAGAACTCAATTGACTTGATCCATGTTTTTGGACTGTGGGAGGAAACCAGAGAACCCGGAGGAAACCCACGCAGACACGGGGAGAACATGGAAACTCCAACATTTTATTATTTAGCCACTTAATTATTTTATCAATTGGCTGCTGAATCACAAGGCAGGTCTGTATTAAGGCTGATGCAATCATATTTATTGTATTCGTAGTTTGTGTTTGAAGCATTTTGAATTCCTTGATTACAGTTAACATGTCGTTACTGGCAACATCATCTGCCATAGTTTTTGGAAACTTTTCAGAATTTTGAAACTGATCACTACTTGCAGCTGTAAAGAACCAGGCCACAGGACACTATATCCTTAATGGTAAAGGAGAAGAGTTGAGGTCACACAGCTTTATTGATCTTGGAGTGGAGTGGGATTATGTCATCGAAGATGATGTTGAGACTCTGCACACAGAAGGGCCGCTTCATGATGCAGTGATTGTTCTGGTAATTGTTTAAGTTTTCATCTATTATTTAGCTTTAATTTTACTTATGTAATCATACCGTTAGTAATGACTTAAATGTAGTAATGACTACAGGCCAGAAGGCTTATGGTCCATTGCTACTGTGTTAAATTCATATCATAATTACAGTATATAATTAAAATTATTAGTATTTTTGGTTTTTGAAGTTTCATGCATATGCTGTTTTAATTTGTACTGTTTTAAGATTCTTTTGTCAACTCAGTGGAAACATTTGCAAATATGGTGAACATACTCTAAAACACAATCAAGGACCTTTTAAACTCAGTCAATACTGCCCCCTAAAAATGTATACATACACTGCTTGTGCATTTTTGTTTAAATCTATAATTTCCCTGGAATTAAACCATTTTAAACAAATCTGGTAAAAACTGTAAAAAAGTAATTTTGTGGTTTTTATTTTTCCACATCTGAGGTGCATTTTAAATATCATGTTTGACATTTACTGTTTTTTACTTCTGTCAAATGTCAAAATAGGTCAAATATGACCAGAACGGGGTGTAAGGTTTAATTAAGAACAATCTAATTTGTGGCTAATGAAGGGGAAAACTTTAAACTTTTTCTCCAGTCTTAGAACTGTTGCTGGGCAACGCAATAATCACCCATTCTTGAAATAATCCAACATCTGTCTATTCTTCTCCATTATCACATAGAGTTAATTACCTCTGTTTACTTTTCCCCTTGTCAATATTGTAGGTTTATTAGTAAAAACAGTACCTACAAACAAAGTAAATGTTTTAATATTTAATAATCATAATTGAGCTTGTGATTAAATACATACAGTGCCAATCAGAATTTTGAACACACCACCTTCTCCACCTCCATTGTCTATTTTCTCCACTTACCATATCAATGGACTTTGTAGTTTTACATTTACTTTTTTTGTGTGTCCTCTGTTGGTTTCTCTATAGTTTGTGTTGTTTGCTTGCATTAATAAGTACAAAAAATAGTCATTGGAATGTGCTAAGCATGTAGTCAGTTTCTTATTTATTGAGTAATTTTTAAATATATTTCTCTATTTTTGCAAACGGCTGTAAATGTCAGTCCATTTTAACGGCTTATAGTACATGCAAATGTTTTTTCACGAGATGTAAGGTCTTGGTCTTGCTCTTGGGAAGCCGCTCACTTTCAAGATCATGAGTGCAAATGGAGTCATAATACTGCAGTCTAAAGCAAGTAGAATGCACTGATTAATGTTTAGCCTTTTAGAAGGTGAGACACAGAGGGACATGGATTTGCCTAGTGCTTGACATGAATCTAGTGTTTTCTCTACCAATGCTTGAGAGGATTTAGATAAAAAATACAAAAGTGAGGTTCATGTGCTGAGACTGATGTGTTCATGTGAGATAAAAGTTTATATATTTTATATGTATTTTATTTATGTGAGATAAAAGAGGTATATATTTTTGGTATTTGTTGTTTTCAGATTAACTGTAGGTGATGAGAATTTTATCCAGCAAATACAATCAAGTCAAACCTTTTAAGAAAGAAGTACATTTATGGATCAGCAATCTTATAGTCTGTATCATAGTAGTTTTATTTGTCTTTGGAATACATCTTCTCACTGCTATTAATGATGCACTGCCTTTTAGAAATTCTCTTTAAGTTCTTAAATGTAGTCTGTTTATGTAAATGTGCGCACATTTCTCATTTTTAATGTTTGAATAATACCCTTTACTAAGGTAGTGGAACTGTCTGTTAACCTTAAACTTAATCACTCTCTTTAATATAAAATGTCTTGGTGTATAATTTTGCATGTCATTCTATTTGAATTGTATAGATAATTCCACGGGATAATGACACAAGATCAACGTTAATGTACAAGTACATTATTCATGAAGACTCTGTTCCTATTAACAACAACAATGTGATTCAGGAGGACACGTATGAGTGGGCTCTTAAGAGCTGGTCTCAGTGTTCACGACCATGTGATGGAGGTGACAAGCTTTGATTTCTATTTTACATTTCATTTTGTTACTTTTTAAAATATCCAGACTTGGTTTAATAGGTTTAATAGGTTACATATTCATGATGTAAACCTAGAGGCTGTGTCCATTCATACTGACACCCTAAAAAGAAGCAATAAAAAATACAAACATTTCTTTTTGCTTATAGTTTATTATTATTATTATTATTATTATTATTATTATTATTATTATTATTATTATTCCTAAAATAACACAAAAGCCTACAAAATAACTCTAAATATACTGTACATATATAGTTACTTTATTGGTTTCTGCTATTCATTTCACAGATTTGTTACCATATGGTCTCTATTGTTTACAGAACAGTCTATATTATATGGACAGTCCCGTCTAAAAATATAGTTTGGAATTCTTATTATAATTTTTTTTAGATTTATGTTTTTTGTCCAAATATCTTCTGTTCATTGAAGGTGTTAAGGATTTATTAGTTTATTAAGATGTAAATAATGGTATCTACATTTAGCTGTTGTGTCAGCATGTTTGTAGTTTCTGGTAGTATTTCTCTAACCCAGTACAAAATTAGTTTTGTCTTTTTTAAAAAGTGGAGTGATGGGTGTGTTAGTGGATGATTAAAATTATTAATAGTAGGATTAATTTGGCACCTATTTGATTATGTCCTTCTCTGCTTGACTAACTTATTTTGTTGTTATCGCATCAGGATTCCAGTACACCAAATATGGATGTCGTAAAAAGGGTGACAGTAAGATGGCACACCGGAGCTACTGTGACATCAATAAGAAGCCTAAGCCCATTCGCAGAATGTGCAACCTCCAAGACTGCACACAACCACAGTGAGTAAATTTTTTTTTAGAAACATTTTTTTTTTAAACACAACTACAGTGAGTGGACATTTGGCATTTATTAGTAATCTAACAATATTAATATTAAAATAATTGTAAAAAGGGCAAGACAAATGTAATAATTATTATTATTCTAAAGTTTGTTGCTTCTTAATTTTAATATCATCATTATTGTGCAGTCAAATGTCATGTGAATCTGCAGCCGAGTGGCACAGTGTTTATAAAGTTAAAATTCGAATTTGAGCTCAATGCTCCAGATTTGTTAGTGTGTGTTTCACAAGGTCTCACTGTCAGAATAAAAGAAATGACTCGGAACCAAAACTTTTCTGAACTCAGCAACTTAGTGATTTTCCCCTTAAATGATTTTCACCCTCCCATGTGTATGGTGGATAGGCTTGGCTACGTCGTTTCCAGCTGTTAAGTGTCTGGCTGTTGAGTCAGCACAATGAAATGTGCTGCCGACTGAAATCATATCATTTTCTGAGTCACCTTGAGTGGAATTGGTAAATGTTTTGCTAATGAAAGGAAAATAACACCAACTATACATTAAATACAATTTTTTTATATTTAAAACAACATGACTGATAAATGTATAGCACAAACTACTAATTAATCATTTTTTTTACTTTTTTTATTAATTAAATTAATAATTGCTAACGTTACGACATATTCATGTTAACTGTCTGTAGATGGTTTTTCTTTATTTTCCGTGCATACACGTGGCAGAGAGAATTAAAAGTACACAAGTGCAAAGAAATCACAGAGAGCCACAGAGACAGATGGCTGCATAACATAACGATAGATAAAACATGACAAAATAGCAACACAACCTGATAGGTTCCATAGGGAGGAGGCCAGTATTGAGGCAGCAATGACGAATTAAAACCAGGGAACATGGTGATAAAAGTAACAAAGGTAATCTACATAAACATAATAAGTTATAAAATGAGAGCAGACCAGCAACAATAAAACTCAAATGAGACAAAACAAAAACAGTCCTTAACAGAAGACAAGCTCCTGACAGTGATTTATAAAAACGATAATGCACGAGAGGGCATGTATTATTGTGAATACATCACAGGAAAAAAGGAGGTGTTAGGCCCGACCCAGAGCAGAGTGAATGATGTAAAACCTCGCTGTTTATTTTAATCTGTATTTCCATTAATTTTGTAATACGTGAAATAATGTTTTACCATATTACACTATCATAAGAATCTGAAGCGTTTGGAGGTGTGCATTATTGTGAATAATGCTACGGTTGGACAAACAGCTCAGCCAATCAGATTTAAGGACCAGAATTTGCCATTTCATAATAATTTGTTTTAGATTGCATTTATTTATTGCCCTAATTATGCATGTAGAATAAAGGATAAACAAACATGTCAAAAAATCGTCCGTTCTGACCCGGAAGGAGGGGCGGCTAACGCGGGGATAGAGCTGCGTTCAGCCGCTCGCGCCTAGTGAGCGCTCCCGCGGGGAAAATTACGTGCGTCGGTCCACGGCGAACGCCCCCACGGTACACGACCCACGCGGAGAAGGTGCGCAGCGCCGTACCGTGGTGTTACGCGGAAGGAGAGTCCAAGACACCGGGATAAAATCCAAAAGGTAAATTTAATAAAAATTGGTGTAGGGACACCAACAAAAATGGGGAACAAACGAACAACATGACATAGGGTGTAGAAACCACAAAATAAAGACGTGCGCGATATACAGGGATAAAACAGATTAAATAGAAAACTAACTAAACATGTGACAAAACCCAACCAATCACCCAAGTGAGACAATGAGGACCGACAACGAGGAACAGGTGCAGCAGGTGCTCGTGACATACCCCCACCCCAAGGGTCGCGCAAAAAGGAAAGCGACCCAAACAAAAAGAACAAAAATAATAACCATAATATAAACATGCAAAAATAACAAACGGGGGGGGGTAACAAGTCCCTCGGGCTGAACCAGCCGGTTGCTCCCAGCTGACGGCGAGGACGCGTCCTCTCGCAGCGCAGATCAACGTCCTCTGGCTGCGAGGCTGGGGCATGCACCTCCTGGTGCTCCGAGTCCGAAGTGGGCGGCCTCTGGTGCTCGGGACCGATGGCGAACGGCCTCAGTCGGTCCCGACTCGACGATTGCCGCCCTCCGGTAGCCGGGCTCTGCCGCTGGCGGTCCCCGGTTCTCGGACTCGGTCGGAGCGGCGGTTCAGCCTCTGGTCCTCAGCACACGTGGGTGACCCCAGGTGTCCGGAACTCTCCAGATCGTTGGCACGTCTTTCTGTCAGAAATCGTCCGTTCTGACCCGGAAGGAAGGGCGGCTAACGCGGGGATAGAGCTGCGTTCAGCCGCTCGCGCCTAGTGGGCGTTCCCGGGTACCGACCACGCGGGGAAAATTACGTGCGTCGGTCCACGGCGAACGCCCCCACGGTACATGACCCACGCGGAGAAGGTGCGCAGCGCCGTACCGTGGTTTTGCGCGGAAGGAGAGTCCAAGACACCGGGATAAAATCCAAAAGGTACGATTTAATAAAAATTGGTGACGGGACACCAACGAAAATGGGGGAACAAACGGAACGACATAACATTGGGTATGAAAACCACAAAACAAAGACGTGCCCGATATACAGGGATAAAACAGATTAAATAGAAAACTAACTGAACATGTGACAAACCCAACCAATCACCCAAGTGAGACAATGAGGACCGACAACGAGGGACAGGTGCAGCAGGTGCTCGTGACAAAACACATAAAATTTAGGTAATTATACATATTTTATAATTATATATTGATCATTTAATTATCATTCAACAGTATAGCTGTTTTTTTTTCTTAAATACTGACTTGTGGTGTTCTCTCCTTTTGGATGAGTAATATTGGATAAAAGCAACTGCTAAATGTAAAGGTAATGTAACTGTAATTCTCTTAACAATTTTAATTTGCCACAATAATTGAAATTGTAACTCAAGACCAATTTAAATGAGGTTTCTTAAACCCTCTAATCCTAAAAGTTCCACTTTAATTTCCCACTTCCCCACTGGGTCACAGTTTCTTCGCCTTAACCTTCTGCTTATTTTAAAGCTGTAATTAATCAATTAGCTTCTCTAAATTAAATACAACAAAGGGGGGGAAATGAGGAATTTACTAACTGACTTCATCCAAAGTTTCTAAATCTCATCCAAAGCCGGAGATTTGAAGAAGAATTGGTAGCGCAGCATATTTAGACAGGCTGAAGCCTTTTTACCATTCAGATAATTTTGCATGCATTTTACACAGGATTAGGAATCCTCGAGGATACAGTAGATTTGAGAATGTATCTTATCTGCTCTTGGACAAAGGGAACAAGGGCTGCTGAGTAAAATGATGTCAATTTGGACTTTACTCTTATACCCTATGAGAAAGAGAGGAGGGCTCAGATTGTGGGTGTAAGCTCTGATGTCATGAATACTAATCTTTGTAAATGTGCGTGTGTGTGTGCGTTCGCATGTATATGTGTGTGTGTGTGTGTGTGTGTGTGTGTGTGTGTGTGTGTGTGTGTGTGTGTCCAGCTATCTTTCTTTCTAATAGCTTGCTCGTCACTGCCTCCCATTCATTTTCCAAGGACAAAAAATCTTTTAGACTTTTAAAGTATGATGACCTAGTTTAACTCTACTTGAGATCTGAATCAATTGTGACAAAAAAATTATTAATGTCCTATTACCTGTGTAACATCTTCAGATTAAGGAATATGCTTTTTATGTTCCATTAAATCCATAAAATTTTTGACTGAACATGCTACCCAACTGCTTGTTTAAGCCCTAGTCCTATCCCAGCTTGATTATTGTAATGCGCTACTTGCCGGTATCCCAGCTTCCACAATCAGACCTCTTCAACTAATTCAAAACTCTGCAGCCCGACTCGTGTTTAACCAGCCCAAGCGAACTCATGTCACTCCATTACTCACTTCCCTCCATTGGCTCCCTGTAGCTGCTGCATTCAGTACAAATCACTGACTCTGGCATACAGAACCATTTCTGGATGTTCCCCCTCCTACCTTCACTCTATCTTTTCAAAATACACTCCGACTCGTTCACTTTGCTCCAGTGATGATTGCCGCCTGGCGATTCCACCTCACCGAGGAGCTAATTCTCACTCCGTGGCGTTCACTACTGCAAAATGGAACAATCTTCCCAACTCTGTCCGTAAGGCAGAATCACTAAACAGTTTTAAGAAACTACTTAAGACGCATCTCTTTAACAAATACCTGTTGTAAAAAAAATTATAATAAATAAATAAAAAATAAAAAAAGGGGGGGGGGGGGGCGCAGCATCAAATAACAATCAGGTTTGAAGATTTTACAGTATAGTTGGTTTTCTCCATGACATCTGACTTGTGGTGTTCTCATTTGTAAGTCGCTTTGGATAAAAGCGTCTGCTAAATGACTAAATGTAAATTTAATGTAAATGTAAATCACTGCATAAATGCCAACTGGTTCTCAACAATGGCTAGAGTTTTGACTAGAACAATTAAGTTTGATCATATTAGATCATATTAGATCTTTTTTATTAAACTCACACTGTATAGGTTTTGAAAGCTGCTTAAAAACAATGCACTACTGTAAGTGCTAAATAAGTAAACTAAAAAACACCCGATTTTCTTTTTAAGATAAGATACGATAATCCTTTATTTGTACCACAATGTGGGAAATTCACAAGTTTTAAATTAGTTATAGAAAAGAATTCTTTTTAGGCACACTGCATAGGTAAATACTCAAATACTGGTACCATCCACTTTAGCAAGTATCTTATTCTATTCATGCTTTTTATAGCCAGCCAGGAGTCTTGAAATGAGCATTTGCATGTTTTTTTTCTTTTTTTATTATTGTGACCATATGTGAATGTGTGGGCCAGTGAGTATGTGGGAATGACATTTTCATTATGTGTCTGGTACAAAACTAGAGGAATACAAACATTTAAGGATTAAAAAAGAGGCTGCCTGAGCAAAACATAGGACCATCTGTCAAGGGCCAACACAAAAGTCTAAAAGCAATTGCAGAAGTTGTTTATGACCAAAATAAGAAGAACCTGTATAAAGATAATTACATATTTGATGTTTAAAAACACTTTTTATACAGATTTGCTGTATTGGGTAAAACATTTATGTATGTCCAGTTTTCTCCCACAGTCCAAAAACATGAATCTAGGGTAAATTGGCTTCTCTAAATATATATGGCCTCAATACAGTATGTGAGTGAGTGAGTGTGTGACAAGTGATAGATTGGCTTCCTGTCTGGATACCCAGCACTTGAAACATTCTCCCTGGGCATGGGTGAATTCATATAGGTTTAAGTGTAAGATAATGGATGGATGGTTTATGGATCAGATTATAAATAATGGCTCTTATGTCACTAAAACACATACCAAATAATAAAATGTCTATTAAACAGAAAATAAAATGAAATGCAGGAGCAGTGTTTGAACTTTATGTGCACCGTTAAATACACCTGCTTGTATGACATTGTCATATTGTCACATGACTCTTTTATCCAAAGCGTCTTACAAATATTCCAACTTGGTTGGGGTTAGAACACAGGGTTGATACAGCATCCCTGGAGCAAGGGTTAAGGGCCTTGCACAAAGACCCACATTGGTGTCAATATCAGTGGACCTGTGATTTGAACCCACAAGCTTCTGATTGATAGCCTAACACCCTATCCAATGTAGAATTCTATGTAGAATTAAGAAATTAAGTAGAAGCCAATGGCTAATACTGCAATGGTTTTAATGAACTCATTATTACTAATGTGACATTGAGCATTTCCTCATGTGTTTTTCCATCTAAACTTACTTACCATGAAGGGTGAAACATTCAAAGAGGGTGTGCCTGTATGTGTTAACAGTATAGTTATATAGGTAGTATATACTATCGACAAGATGTAGGGGTGAATTTGTCAGAAATTCATGTCAGGTCTGTGAGAGGCACGTTACTCAGAAATGTTGAGTTATTTGGTCTGGGCAGCTGATTTAATTAAAGATTACTGAGAAATTCCATGTTACAGAGTGACAGAAATGCCTGTTCATTAGTATGTGTGCTCTTGCCTTTGTTCTCAGACTAATTATTTTCTTATCGCTATAAGGCTCTCACAGTTCGCCTGAAAGATCTTATAGGATAATGGATCTTTTCCCAACCTGATTTTTCCTAGCCATATTATTTCAGATGTTAAAACAGAGTGATTATAAAATAATGAGATCACCTTTAATTATAGAAGCCTTAGTTAGTTTCATTACAACCTCATTTTAATTTAACATTAATTAGTTGTCAATGATTCATCTTCGTGTGAGAAATCAATAAGATTTGCTCAGCAGAATAGGAACTTGATGAACTACATCTATATGAACTTGGGTTTGGGGGATTTTTTTTTTTTAGCTGTCATGTAAAACACCATAGTAGGGATAACATTTAAACACACTTAGACACATGCATGCACACAGTTTACCTGACTTATTTCTTAAGACTATAAAAGAACCTGGACATTCTGAGGAAAACTGACACAGACAGAGAACTCAGATTTTTTTAATTCTCATACTTTTTAATTTTTTAAAACTCATACTTCATATTTTTTCCTAGAATAATATACATTATGTCCTAAGGATACCTTAAGGAGAAGTTTATTACCGACATTTTTATGGTTAAATCCAACACTGTCACAGCCAACATTTTATGTTTCAATCTGTAATTAACCTCCGTATATTTTTTCATGTTCTTTAATCGGCATTTTTTTTTTTAAAGTGAGCCTTGCAGTCTGTAGACCAGTGTGACAGATTAGTTATGCGTAAACTTAGAGCTGTTTAAAGATACATAGTGAATTGTCATGACAGCAAGCCGTAGGTTTTATATCCTAATATAGACCTTAAATCCAACATTTTCCACATGATTATTTACTTTTGTTGTGGAACCAAATGTGACAGCCTGACGAACATGCTCAGTGCATTGAGTATTTACTTATTCAAAGCAGAGAAGCACTTTTCTGACTCCACACTGAGGATTAGTGGCAATGACAGTCAGGATGTGAAGAAACTGTGGTTGTGCTTAAATGAATTATAACCAAGTAAATTAATTCAAATTAACCACTGTACCACACTGCATTATGTTTTAAAATATGTGGATTAGTGTATATTATTTTTATTTTAAAATGTGTACTGTCATGTGCATATAAGTGCTGATTTAATGATTTAAGATTTTCATGGCCTGGTAATTCAGATTATTACTATGTAGAATTCTATATTGTATCTAATGGGATCACATCCTATTAGCTTCAAAATTACAAAAATCAAACAGATATCATAAAATCATTCTGTCATACTGCTTTTGTGCTAGTTGTAGTCTCATGTCATCCATTGTCAGGTGGCATATATGTTTTGGTACCAGTCATATATAGCACCATCTCATTGTCTGAATGAGTTTTCTTGATCAGTTTATACCTAAAACCCCTGTTTAATTAAAACAGTTTGTTTATCCTTACTTACTTTTCTGGCATTGCAAAATATGGATCAGTAAGCTTTGATATTAAATTAAAATGACATTTAAAAAAGCTGTCTTGGATTGCCCCTCCTTGGTTTCAGTCAGCATCTGTTAGTTTGGAGAGCATTCTTGATTCTGTTGATTCTGTTTGTGGATTTAATTTTCCTTCTCTTCCTTCTCTTCTTCTTTTATTTTTATTAATTTATTTCCAAAAACTACCGGCTTCTGAGTTTTGAGACCATTTTACGTTCTTTCGACTCATTGACTCTGATCATCTGCATTCACACTGACATATTCAGTAATGCTACCGTTGGAATTTGTCTGTCCTGCCAGCATGAAAAGCATTCTTAATTCTGTTAACTCCAATAATGAGGCAAATTATGAACATTTTTGTTTTATGAATCTTTCCTCACACGTAAACCTGTTGTCCTTTATATATGTGAGTCTGTCTGTCTGCTCAGTGTTCAAATTTTTGGTTTAATTTGAGTCTACATACATCTCTTGAGAGTGTATACTTGAAGGTGATGGGAATGAGTCTGCTCCTGACTGAACTATGCATGTGTCTAAATGCACTGTTACTGAGTGTGTGCTTTATCTCTCCAGGCAGTATGGATTTTCTAATTTGTCTTTGCTGTTAACAAAATTGTTCACCGTCAAGATGGCTATAATGAGGACTGGGGTTTATCTACATATGTATTATAAATAAATATAAATTAAATTAAGCCACCATTAGCCTCTAACAGTAGCCAAATGCATCACCAATGCATTTTAAATATCTAATTTTACAGTTTATGGATGTGAACTGAGATGATCTTTGATCTGGATAATTATTTTTATTCTTTGACAAACATGAATCAGAATAAACTCATAAAGACAGTAAATAACCAAAATCATAAAAATAATTTTAATACCATTTTCAGGCAAGACCATGTGGTGCATTGCAATGCAACTAAAATCCTTTATTAGTGTACATCTGTACATTGTAGTATATTCTATAAAGTTGCTTTAGCATGCCATCATGTATTGGACCATGAAATTAAATGTATACTCTCCTTTAAATCCAGATTCCGTCCAGACAGATGAAGACAGATGCGTTATTATAGTTATTATATACTACTCATCACAGTCTCAATAAGCTAGAGCTAACAATAAAAATATATAAATAAAAAGAGGAATACAGCTCAATCTTATGAATCACAAGGAAATGGCTTTTCAACATTTTTTAACATACACAGGAATGAAGTGCTTTCTTAACGCTTACAGTAATATTGCTTACAAAAAGGTTAAGTTGTGCTATACCAAGAGGTGGCTTATCAGAGTTGAGCAGAAAGCATGCTGCAAACATACTGAATTGGGCTGTGCAAAAGAAAACCTAAAGCTTACATCACAAAAAAGTATCAATAGTACTGGTCAAAAAATATTTTGCTTCTCGAACACTTTTGGGTTTATCTTATATATATTGAGCTGCTGATAACAAATTATTTTCAAATGGTTACTTATCATGATTTTTCTTTTTTTCTTTTTTTTTTTTTTTTTTTTTTTACATTAATTCACATAAAACCGAGTATAAGATGCAAATATTGCATTACTCTTTTTGAAATGATTATGTTCACTGAGGTAAAAAAAAATCTGCACAACAAAGTCTACCTATTTTTAATCTGTTTATTTAATTCTGGGTTATATTAATTGTATTAGATGATAGTCTATATTTTATATAATCAAATTTTTAGAAATATCACATGAAATATTAATACATATTGCTAAGAAAAGTAGAAATTCAGTTTAGGGTATTAAGACATATCTATTCCTATGTTTCTTCGTGACAGATGGATATCTGAGGAGTGGGAGCACTGCACTAAGACATGCGGAAGTTTAGGTTACCAGGTCCGCACCGTGCGCTGTGTTCAGTTCTTGCATGAAGGCACAAACCGATCCGTACACAGCAAGTACTGCAGTGGGGAGAAACCAGAGACGAGGCGGTCCTGCAGCAGAATCCCCTGCCCTGCTCAGTGGAGGATTGGAAGCTGGTCTGAGGTGAGTCCTGATGTCTCCACCGGAAACGTTTAATAAACCCTATAATTTAGCAATTTAAACAACAAAACAAGTATGTAACAGCAATCTGGGCTGTTGTATGACACAGCAGACACACTCAAATACACACGCGAGTGTTCCTTTACTTTGCAGTGCTGCTGTTGTGTCGGGTTCGTTTGTGCTGCGGCTGAGGCTTTCGTTCTCTCCCACCCTCTCAAGCCTCCCGTTGCTTATCTCCCTGTGCAGACACACGCTCATTGTTATCCGTCCTTGCCTCAAAACACCTTTTCTGTTCACCTTCTCTTAGGCTGATGCTCTATAATTCCCTTGGTGAGCCTTGCACATAAAATAGGTTGGTGCTTTTAACCGACATCCAGGAGCAGTGCACACCCTTATTCTTTGGACTCCACCTCACCATAGCATCTCCCTATTTTGACCACATAATTATTCGGTGCTCTGATGGTGGCTCTGTAATAAATGGTGTAAGGAGGCAAGCACACTGTACCCTGTGACATAATGCACGTGACTTTGGTGCATGCAATGCCAGTTGAGTCACATGCTAATGCCTTTGAGTTGACACTGCATTTGTAATTTCTGCACCATTACAAAAATATCACTACCATGCACCATCTGTATGGAGACTTTTGGAAATCCAGTGGACCATTCATTAGTGTCATTAAGTGGTTGACAATTAGTAAGCAATGCATGATGTTCTTTCTAAGGTCTCAGATGATACTAATTATGATAACCCATCTCTTTTCGCACTATGTCCACCCCCATCATATCAATTTATTTAATTAATATTTTTATTTTAACTATAAACTTTTGATATAGTTGGTATAAAAATCAGTTCCTTTTTGCAAACAGATAAAACGGATCCAACTTCCAAAAGAAGAAGACCGGGAACAATGAGCAAATAACTTGTTGTGCTGATTGTGTTGGTCTCTCCACTATAGGTCAGGGAGATTACTCTGAGATAACAACACATCCTTTGAAAAGTTCTGTGTTTAACATTCTTTACACACCCTTTGCTGGAATTGAAAACCATTTCTCAAAGCAAAACCTTGACCGGATAAAGGCAGTAAATTGTTTTTTTCCTACAGTCTGGAATTTTTTCAAATTTCACAGAATTGAGCCCAATGGAGCTGCTCACTGTAGAAAAAGGAATGCTCTGAGAATGAAATTTTTGTGGAGAAATACACAGCTGGTTCACAGGTGAACCAGTCTAATATGTGCATAGAGCTTAGTGGCTTAGGAAGCATTTTCTGAGCTGCATACATTACAACATAGACCATGGGTGTATTATTGGTGTCAAACGAAAGTTCAATCTCTATTCGTGTGTTGACACCATTTCACTGCAATGTGTCTATAGTTGTAGCCAAAATTTTTTTTGGTTTTCATGAAGTGATTTGCTGCTTTGTTTTTAGTTCTTCTTGTCAATCTAAGAACTGGTCATCATTTTCAGATTTATTTTATTATTACGTTGTATGATAATCAAGTTAAAATATCTGCAAACAGGCAACTTACTTGAAATATAAAATGCTGCTGTGCCAAATTATTTTAATCTATGTACAAAAAATATATATACAAAGAATAGATAGTAGAAAAAAAGATAGTATATTTATAACACTTCTTATAAGCAAGAGAAAATGCAGCACTAAAATTTAAAGAATTATAAAGGTAAAGTGGCAGTGGTGACATATTACACAAGTTAACCATTTGATATGATGTTTTATTGCACGTATATTGTAATTAACATATAAACACTGTATACGATGTAATTCGCTATTGCACTGCTTAATAGTAATTTGCAAATAAACCATAGCTTATATTACCGATCAATACATTTTAATTGTATCATGGACAGAAAACAAAGATAATGGCATTAAAATTATGGTAAATTATATGACATGATCTTTGTACATTGAAAATGTGTTGGTTGGTAACAGCTGCATCATAACCCTGTGTCATGCATGTGATGTGAAGGCTTATATAAAGGGTTTGCGTTGTTGGAGGGGTTTTCTGACCCTTTAAGGCATGTTTGTGAGTTGCTTAGTTTAGTCTAGATTGGGTTCATAATACCATTATAACTCATCATAACCATCAATATTATAATATATATATATATATATATATATATATATATATATATATATATATATATATATATATATATATATATTAGACATTTATATGTCTTCATGCATAATTCACACTGTTGTTAGAAAGACAATTAGAAAGACAAGGTAAATAAAAACAATGGTAGTTAATAATAAGCAACACTAAAACCAACAGGCAAGGCATATCAACAGCCACCAAGAACGTAGACTGAATAAGAGCAGACTGTGAATGAGTTTCTCGAGTGAATTTCTTGATGGCACATGAATGAGGTCAATAGTCACTCAGCTGAAAGATAAGAAAGCCTGTTACTGTGCCGAAGAAGATGAATGCCTCTGGAAGAGAATAAAAGCGAAGCCCTGTAAGTAACAATGAACTGAAAACAGCCAGGTAAGTACTGGAGTGTTAATCCGTCACAGTGAAAAGATGAAACCGAACGATTGAACACATAGAAAGAGGAAGGAGGCAGACAGGTGAACAGATAAGGATAATATTTTGGAGAATAGCCGATGTGTTAGAACACTGATGAAAAGGTATATTATGTTCAATAACTATCTTCTGTTAAACCTTTACAATATTTTGTAAGAGGAGATTATAGATTTCCCAGCCCATTACTCTTGAAAAAAAGATAATAAAATAAAAAAGATAAAATAAGTGCCTGGTCTATTCAATGAGTAATATATTTTAGTGGTTACAGTTTAAATAGGGCATACATATTCAACTTGAATTGCTTTAATGCTTTCGTAAAATGATTTGAAGTAGTTTCAACAGAGCTGCTCAAGCACAAACTTGGGAATGAGAAGAGACAGAAAAGCAGGTGAGGTAATGAAACCTGACCTGGAATCAGTCCGTGTGCCACTAATGTGTCTGTACAAGGATTTAAGAAGGGTGAGACCCAAAGGATGAGGGGGAAAAAATGTTTCAGCAGTGCTGTAGTTTAGCTGCTTTCACAAGCCAGCCAAATATTAAACTACATGAATTAACTCTATAAACTATATGAATTGCTGTCTTTAGGTCTCTCTGTGACCAGGGATGGTACACTTGTATCATTTACCAAACTTTAAACCTTCTGAAGACTTGTGACTAATTGTGATTTTGTCTTTCAGTGCTCAGTCACCTGTGGGGAGGGAGTGGCACGACGGCAGGTGATGTGTCGTGTTGGAGATCAATGTGTTGGCGAAAAACCAGAGGCGCAGAGACTTTGCCGCCCAGGACCCTGTCATGGTAAGTTATACCAGGACATTAATTAAAAATGATAGAGTTTATTGGTTCAAAGTGGCTGTAATTAATACATCATTTAACAAATTAATATTAACATCAAACTTCATCAATACACAAAGCATAAATGATTACATAGCTACAGAATATAAAGTATTAATTCTCTGGTCATTAATATTGAGCAACACATAACTTATGAGTTGATGGATGTAACCACTATCCCTCTCCTATAGCATTTTTCAAGTAATTAAAAGAGTTATTACTATTAATAACAATCTCATCTGAAGCTGTCAGAAAAATAGAGAGTTCATTTCAGGCTTTACAGATAAACATTATTTTAAAACACATTGTACTGGATGCAGCGTCTTAATAATGTTTTGCATTTAAAATATATGCAAGTAGTGGGACATTGGGAAAACCCTATATTAGGAACCTTTGTCCACAGTGTACAGCCACGTCCTGTAGCAGAATGAAACAAACAAGTCAAGCCCCAGATAGAAAAATACAATATATGGAGATGAAAATGGCTAAACATGAATTTTTAATCTCATTGCTGATTTTGTAGCTGCAATGGTCCCAGATATATCATTTCAATAGCTATCAACTGAAGTCCAACAGCTTTGTGGCAGCTGATACCCTGGCAGAGATGACCTACCAGAAGACTTTTAGAAACATTGGAACCATATCAAAAAGAACGTTTGTGAAAAAGAATTTATGAATGTCATGATTGAGGTTTTTTGCCAGGTCTTTTAACAGAGAGCTGTTCTAATCTATTACCAAAATGTCATCTGTCTGTTTTGAAGAAGGGGAGAACAAGGACTCTATTGAGTACAGATTATAAGAGTCTATAAATGGAATAAAAAAAAAGCTAAGAAAATTCCCTTTGATTAATTTGATATGAAGTTAATCATAACCCTAATTGAAAAAGTATGTATCATGATGTATACCAGACCAGAAATAAATCAGTGTATTTGGAAGAAAGAGCTTTCTCAACCCTTATCCTGAATTAGTGAGATGTTTGTGCATTAGTAAATCATTACACATTCAGGTTATTAAATAGTATTGGAGCGTCAGTCTAACCACACACATCTCACACACCACATCTCAAATCTTACAGTGACTGAAAATATGTGACTCGTGTTACAAATAACCTTTAAATCTTATCTTATAGAATGTGTTTCCAAATACAATGCTACATCCTTTTTCTGCATATCTTTATCTTTTTTGTTTCAAATTCCACTAATATATCTACAAATGAGAGAATGTCATGTACAGATTCTAAATTACACATGCAGATGACTTGTGCTTGTCTCTCGTCATCTTGTTTTTGGCACACTGTGTATTCAGCATAAACTGAATACTGATCATATTAAAATAAGACCAACCACAACTTGACCTTTTCTAAAACCCAATGAAAACAAGTAAAAAAAAATACCCAGCTCCTGCTATTCTGTCCATGCAAACTTTATACAATGTTTATCTTCCTTTCAAAATTTAATAAGCAAATAAAACAAGACCCTTTAATCCCTTAACTCAGCCTAACTTTAAAGATTATTTTACTGACTATTTCCTTTATAGAGATTATTATAGAGATTTCTACATTCATACTAGATATCCCTTTCTGCTTAAAATAGAAGCAGAATATTTAACCTTCCTCTAGGTGACAGCATGATGTGCCCTATTTGTTTAAATTGGCTAACATGGTTACTTCTTCAGGTCTGACATTTAAAGCTTCCATCATATTTGTGTATTGTTTCTCACTTTTCTCTGTATGTGTCAAATATTTCAAATATTTTCAAAAACATTAAAAAAGTTATTATATATATTATAAAATATTTTATTAATATTTACATATAGGATCTGTTTTGTTATTACATTTACTTATGTCAGTTATTATTTATTATCATAGGTGATTAGTTTAACCTATGATAATAAATAATAATTTATTTATGATCTCATCTCATAGGTTGTTGATATCATCCTATAGGTATTGATAGTATATCATATCATAGTTATTGATTTATATTTGATTTTTTTTAGATGAATTTATAATGTGGTAAATCCATATTAGTTTATTTTATTTTATTTTATTTTATTTTTTTACAAAGGTCAGGCAAATGACAGCCACTTATTTTGCAAAGAAGTCCACTTCTCCAAGGGGGAACCATGTGTCTCAGTTATTTTAGAAGGCTGGCCAGGCATCCAACTTAATTCTTAAACTTATGGAACATCCCTATAGCAAAAAACATTAATTATGAGTATAAAGTTGCAAATATAGATGTAACCAAAGACCAAAAACAACAGCCCGTCTTAAACATAAGCTCCTCATGGGCAGTTTTCACACTTTATTCTCCACCACAAGACCGTCTGCTTCATGCAGGTTCATCAGACATCTGGGTGCTCTCTCGTAACTATCGCAGAAACCCTTGCTGGAGAACCTACTGGCAGAGTCAGTCTTTTTAACGGTTGTTGGTCCTCCTGGGCTTTTCCAGTGATCATTTGATCAAGTTGCTAGTTTACTGTGTAAGATAAAAAGAACATTTTGCATTTAAATTGTTATTTATGAAATTATTTTCTAAAAATGCAAATATATAGTCATTATTTTTGTGTGTAGTGGAGGCAGTATTAATGTTGTGTTAACAAAAGTGCATTAAATATTCAAATGACCCAATTTAACCAACACATTTTCATTGTAGATGAGCCTTGTAGAGGAGACAAGTCTATATTCTGCCAGATGGAAGTCCTCTTTCGATACTGCTCCATCCCAGGCTACAGCAAACTGTGCTGTGATTCATGCAATAAACGAAACGGTGTACCATCATCTCTCCTTTCTGAGACCTCTGAGCTTGAAGACGAGTTGCGCTTCGGATCAGCCTTACAGCTCTTCGAGACAATTTCAGCTTCGGTCAACGATACACTTAAACAAGAGCTACAGGTTTTACGGCAGCCTGGTCATTTGAAGCAAAAAACCAGTGCACCGCCCAGAAGCAAAACCCCCAAACATTCAGCACATTCTGCTAAACCCAGCACCAGATACTTGCCGGCTATGACGGTCCATATGCACCATTCAGAAAATCCACAAGACATTACAAAAGTGCACAGATGAATGTAAGCCATCGTTGCTATTGTTTTCTGGACATTTCCTGTAGATGTAAAGCTTTATTCTTTGTTTTTCATTAGATCATCCCTGTTTGGAAATTTCTAAGTAATAATGAGTAAAGTGCTGGTTCACTTTCTGGTTTCTAAGACTTGCTCTTGAGTGATCATTCTGGAATCTACACACTGATGCTGCTTTTCAAAAGAAATTAGATAGATTGCCCCTTTTGTCATGTAGATTATATACTTATACATCCTTAGATTATATGATTAACAGATTACAAAGGTACTTATTATGAGATGTTTCGAGTATTACCAAACCTCGAAATCAAGCCTCTACATGTTTTTGTCTTCAGTCATTTTGTTTTTTGAGTATTTATGGATGTCTTTGTAAATAATTTATCTAAAATTCAGTATTATTCAGTACATGGTGCAAATTTAAGTACTGTTCATTTGGTGCAAAGTGTGCAAAATTAAAAATATCACTCCGTAGCCAGTATGACATTCACATTTTTTGTAATGATCACCTGTGTCTTTCAATAGGGCTTATTTAACTATGATCGTCATTTGTAACAGCATCAGTGATTATTGCCAGCACTGGCTATGGACCTCCATTTTGGTGTTTTCCTTTTCTGGTATCCTGTACTGTACTTTGTTTTGAAACATTTTTTACCAGCAAGAGAGCTAAATGTGTGGAAGTCATAACTACACTTTTACTTAAAACCAATATAACCAACTGATTTGTGTAGATGGTGAAGGGCTGTGTTTTGTATCAACACAGGCAATCCTATGTTCCATAGACTCCAGGGTGTTTAGAGATATTTATTTGTATCAAAGGGCTGTGTCTTAACCCTAATGCATCTGACTGCAATAGCAAAACAACCAGATTTTGGTCTCAGTAGAGTTCCATCATACAAAATTTCCTCGCACATTTTTACTCATAGCTTGTGTATATGACGAGAACTATTTATTAAGTTCTTTTACTGTCCAGCGTCTCTTATATAACTGGAAAACATCATTTCATAGCTGAATGATGCTGACTTTTCAACATCCTAAACATAGAATTAGATGTATTACTAACATTTACATCATAACCCTGAGTTTAAAGAACATTTCTTTGAAAGAATTTTGAGAAAGCTGTCGCACAGCTGTTTCCCTGTAGTTATTACACTAAATGAAACTGGATGGTGTTAAATACTTCACAATGTACATTTTACAAATAATTAGTCATAGAAATAAAATCTACAAGTACAAGGACAAACCTGAAACAAAGAACATGTTGATGTTATAGATAGAACCTTACAGAACATTTTTACTATAATGCAATTGACTGGCTGCCTATAGAGACTTTGCTGCTAATGGTATGCAAAGCTTTAACGATTCCAAAACATTGTTTGTACTTTAGGATTTATTGTAGTAAGTTTAGATTTTATTTGACTGACAATCCCTGGTCCTCAGACAGATCCCGTATGGCCATCATACATATCAATCTTCAATGCTACCTATGTATTTAAGTATTAACAAATGTTCCGACTAGAGGTCAGTTGTAACAGCTTTCATCCTTTATTGATCATTTGTACTTTGTATTTTATCACCTGTAACTGAAATGCACACTACTGATGCTGTTTGTTGTAATAGGGAGCACATAGTAATAAAGAACATAGTGAAGTATCACTCAACATGTATTTTCTGGTGTGGTTTGAGAATGTCACATTTCATTTTGTACTCATGATGCTTTCAATCAGGCTCAGGTTAGTGCTGAAGGAACATGGCTTAAGCTCTAGATGTTAGTGAGGAATGATGTTAAAAATAAACATGCAAATATGCATTAGTTCAGGGGTTGACTTTTTAATTCTTCATCACTAAACCACTATGAACAAAGGTGGTTTAAGGATATACATTTTAAACAACAAAATGCAATATTTATTTATTAAAATTAAACACAATTTAAATAATTGACATTTTCAGGAGGTCTATCAGAGCTGTAATATCCAATTTACAGGGGGAAGTCCTTTGCACATCAGAACATCTGTGACTACATGAAGTGGACGTGTCTAAACTTGGACTGCTTGAGACAGTGGATTAGAATTCACTGGATCCACTTGATAAGGTACACTCTTTGATGTGCAAACAGATTGGGATGCTGAAAGATTTAGGTTCACCCTCCAGGGCAATGGGAGGCTCGAGTGTTTCCTCCTGGGTACAGACAGGTTTACGTGTGCAACGTGTGTGTGGGGGGGGGGGGGGGGGGGTCTAACAGACTCTGAGCATGCTTAATACTTAAATGGAAAAAAAATTAAATTATACAAATAAGAGAAAAATATTGGACTTCAATTATTTTACACGGAAAAGTGGTCTGATGGTACATATCTGTGAGTGACAGATGTATGGGAACCTTGATTAACAGAAAATCAATGACATTATGACTGGGTGTAAATGGCTCTTCTTAATTTAAAGAGCTGGAAGGTATTACTGTATAATCTGATCTACAACAGTAATGTTTGTGAAAGTACAGCAGAAGAAACGTTTTAAAACATATATATGTAATGTCTCAGTCAGAGACATCTTTTTTGATTGCATGGCTTCTTCAACAGTCCCTTGTTGGTTCTCTGTTCTCTATTGGTCAGGACAACAGAGCAGGTATCATTTGGGTGGTGAATTGATTACTGTCAATGCTGCAGTGACACTGATGTGGTGAGGTGGTTTTCAGTGCAGCTGTGGTTTTATTTAAACACATCATTTTTACACAGTATGTACAGTAGTCCACAAACAAATGGACCACAGTCTGGAATTGTAGAACTACAAAGTCCATCTTTACAGTAAGTGGAACTGAGAACATGGACAATAAGTGGAGCAAAAAGGAGGTGCGTTCAAACTATTGACTACATACATACACACGTACATTTGCTTATATACATACATACATAAATACATACATACATACATACATACATTTACTTACATACATACATATTTACTTAGATACATACTTTACATTACATACATATTTACTTAGATACATACATGTTTACTTACATAAATACATACATACATTTACATACATACATATATACATATATTTAGTTACATACATACCTTTACTTACATACATACGTACATACATTTATATACATACATGCATACATACATACACTTAATTACATACATACATACATTTACTTACATACATACATACATACATGCATACATTTACTTACATACATACATACATACATGCATACATACATACATGCATACATGCATACATTTACTTACATACATACATACATACATGCATACATTTACTTACATACATACATACATACATACATACATACACTTACTTACATACATGCATACATACATACATTTACATACATACATATATTTATTTACATACATACTTGCATGAATACATACATATATTTATTTACATACATACATACAAACAATGTATGTATGTATGTATGTATGCATGCATGTATGTATGTAAGTAAATGTTTGTATGTATGTATGTATGTATGTATGTATATTAGTATGTATGTGTGTAAATGTATGTATGTGTGTAAATGTATGTATGTATGTATGTATGTTTGAAAAAAAGTACATTTATGTATGTAAGAAAATGTATGTATGTATGTATGCACTATATGTATGTATGTATGTAAAAGACATTTTAAAAGGTAAACAAGATCAATTTCACAAATAGGGCGGCATGGTGGTTTAGTGGTTAGCACGTTCGCCTCTCAGTGCTAGGGATTCCCCGTTCGAATCCCCATCTGGGTGGAGTTTCCATGTTCTCCCCATGTACACGTGGGTTTCCTCCAGGTTCTCCGGTTTCCTCCCACAGACCATAAACATGGATCAAGTCAATGGAGTTCTCCAAACTGCCCCATATAGAGTGTATATGTGTGCGTGAGTGTGTGCCCAGTGATGGATTGGCGTCCTGTCCTGGGTGTATCTGCCCAGCGCCTGAAACGTTCTCCCCTGGATGGGCATGGGGAACCCCCCCGCAACCCTAATATAGGATAAGTAGAAGATAATGAATGAATGAATGAATTTCATAAATTAACCATATATAGTTAGTAAATATAACAATGTAAATTCGAAGATGGAAGATAATTATTATATTAAATAGGATAACAAAATAAAAATGCTAAACTATAACAGAAACCAATTTCAAGGGTAAACATGTGATGGACAAGCTATAAAGTGCAGAATTAAATAAATTTACGAAAATAGCTGACAGTCTTCACCGATAATAACATTTAATCATAGACGTGCAAACAACAAGGAACCCATCTTGGAAAGTAAAATCCCTGTTTAAGGGAGAATAACTTTGCCTTCATTTTTCCTTGCCATTCTGTGTACAACTTTAAAGATGCTTTTGGAGGAAATTGTTTTTCCACCTTTAAACCAGCGTTGGAAGTAATCACAAAGCCAGATATACATCTGTTTAAACAGGAGCGCTGGTGAGCTTGAATATTACACTGGCTGTCGACACTGCTGGTCATGCATGTAATCCAGAATGCAATCTCACTGAGTAAACTCAAATACACAAGCAGCAAAAAAGAAAAAGTAAAAAGGCATGATGATGAATCATCTTTATGATATTACTGCATAAACTCAAGCTATGGTGTTAAATTCAGCAGAAAGAAACACAAGTTAATCTATACACAAGGTAAATCATTGACAATGTAAAATTTACGGGTGACACTTTATTTAATGTATTTTAATTCTCCCATTAACAACAAAAACTAGTTTAATTTAACAAACCCAGTTATCCTTCACTGACCATTCATTGATCATATAACAGCCTAGCAAAAAGGATTAAAACGGTAAAGGTATTGTTATGATAGTTTTCATTCATTTATTTTATTTGTTGCCATTAGATGCATAATAACACCGGCCTCACAGCTGACACACCATAAATCCAGAATACCATGAAAATATTTCCATGTTTAAATAATTCATTCATTCATTCATTATCTCTCCACTTTATCCTCTATTAGGGTCGCCGTGGGGTTCCCCATGCCCATCCAGGGGAGAACGTTTCGGGCGCTGGGCAGATAGACCCAGGACAGGGCGCCAATCCATCGCTGTGTTTAAATAATGAAATAAAATAAAACTTAATGTCTACAGTATTCTTTATGTCACAAGCCAAAATGAACCTGTAATAAAATCATGTCTGAAATTATTGTCACACAAAGCTGAGTTCTGCAGCCTAATTACAGCCTTTATGTAGTTTAAATAAGATGCCCTGACAGCTGTTTCTACTTAATTAACCAAAAGGTGTCAGAGCAAAATCACCATTTAATGTCACTAAAAATATCCCATAGAAATGAATTCGGTTTTATTAGCAAAGCGACAAAAAGAAATGAAATCTGCCAGGATCGATGTGTGTACCACCTTTTATCACACATGCAGGCTGGGTTGTATGAATGTATGATATAAGGTCATTTTCAGAGAGCGTTCTCAATGAAAACTATGATTTTCTTTTTATAGAAGTATTTTCTTTTTGCTTTTGCATACAGATTCATATCCTATCCGTGTCCATAACTAAAACGATATGATATCATTTAAGAAGCTCAATTGATGTAAATGTAATGTCAAAATGTGTTGTGTAACATATTCATTATTACTATATAACAGTTGCAGAGACAATAAACTGTCTTTTGTAGCTTGTAAGGTGTATAACAATCACAAGACTGCAGAAATATATAATAGTTCAGTTATCTGAAATTCCATCAGGTCCACATTTGCCACTCAGGTAAGCGTGGCTCTGGAGGACAGAGACTGCACCTTTTACTATTTATTTGAACTCATCACATAGTATTGGATTTTGCACCACTGGAGTCCCAGCTGTCAATTTCTTAGATTCATAACACACTGAGTCTGTGAAGGCTCATTAATGTTGCATATGGCTCATCTCACAACTGGCAATTAGATGCTCAGCTTTACACCACAAAGAGCACACCGAGCCTCACCCACCACGGCTTTGATTCCACTAATGAATTTATATATATATATATTTATATATATAAAATTATTTAAAAATGGTTTGTGTCTGTGGGAATTATTTAATAGTGAAAAACTGTTCCTAAACAGATTAAATAACGCATTTTGTAAAGCATTTCTGATGCTCTAAAGGAAACCTTTCACAAGGTTATGATAGGTTGGGCAAAATAATACTGAGAGCATTTAAGCTAATTTAAAACTGTATTATTACATTTTGTTTCAGATAACATTTGACTTTTTTTCACATGGATGATACAGTGTTAATGACTTCTAGTTATGGCATTATACTACTTTTTATTCTAATATTTTTAGTTGACACTATATCTATTGTCTAATTTCTCCAGTTAACATGTAGATGGATTTTTTTAAATTTTGTAGCTTTGCAAATACCATACATCTGTTTCCTTTTTTCATGATGTCACTTTTTGTTTCTGTGGTCAGCACCATCACAAACCAGATTTAATTTAGGTGGTGGTTTATGTTTATTTATTACAGATCTTTAGGTCCATCTTCATGGACAATATGTGGATGTGTGTCAAGACATTTTATAAATTGTTGTTGTTTCACTGTATATCTCACATCAGCTCTGGCCTTTCTGTCAATCATTTACATAACAACAGTTCTCTATAGCCCTCTGATGGTTCACAAGGGGGAAAATCAATCAAGTTATAATAACAAAAAAAGGTCATGCTACTGTAAAAAAAAAAAGGTTGTGTCAGAAAGGGCATCCATGTAAAACTGTGCCAAGTCAAAAATGCAGATCTTCTGTGTTTTGGTGACCTTTACTGGAAACAAGCCAAAAGAGGAATAAAAATACATTTTATATATAAATATTTTAAGAGGTTATAAATAAAAATACATTTTGATAAAGTGATCTACTTTTCCTACAGTGCTTACACATAGCATAATTTGTCCTCCACATTTAACCCATCCACTCAGTGAAACACACAACAATTTTACACACACTGAGTGAAGAGGGGGGACCCCAGAGAGCACCCAGAGAGTAATTGGGGTTGCCTTGCCCAAGGGAACTTCAACCATAGAACTTGGTGGGACTGGGAAACCTGACGCTGATGACTGCACCGGGTAAAGGTGTCAAAAACCACAGTGAGTTAATTTAAATAAAGAGATTTGATTACAATAATTATATGATAGAATATTATGGTCGGCGGCACGGTGGCTTAGTGGTTAGCACGTTCGCCTCCCAGCGCTAGGGATTCCCGGGTTCGAATCCCCATCTGGGTGGAGTTTCCATGTTCTCCCCATGTCTGCGTGGGTTTCCTCCAGGTTCTCCGGTTTCCTCCCACAGTCCAAAAACATGGATCAAGTCAATTGAATTCTCAAAATTGCCCCATATAGAGTGTGCCTGTGTGAGTGAGTGTGTGCCCAGAGATGGATTGGTGTCCTGTCCTGGGTGTATCTGCCTAGCGCCCGAGACGTTCTCCCCTGGATGGGCATGGGGAACCCCACCGCAACCCTAATAGAGGATAAAGCGGGAGATAATGAATGAATGAATGAATATTATGGTCATGAGGCAGTTAAGGATTTATTAATGCAGTAGCTTAACTACCTTTTCAATAAATATATCAAGTAAATCCTTGGCTGATTAGAAGACAGAGGATGGTTGGCGAGGTAAAGAGAGCACTGTAGTAAAAGTTACAGGATTACCATCACGATGCTCCAGTTTGGAAGTGTGGCAGTGCAGGAATAAGGAGGTGCTGGGAGATTCTTGTTAACGGCATGACTGAGGAAAAAAAAAGATGAAGAGTGAGTCTATTGATCTAATAAGGTGCCTACGGCAGTCAAGAATTTTTGTATTTTTTGTTCAGAAACATTCTCAAATAAGTATTATTTTCTTCAATTCACATCCAAATGATTGAAGGAAAGTGAAGCTCCCAGAGGAAACACAAAGAGAGAATATCTAGTACAGAAAAAGTACCCTGGCAAAGTGCCTGTGAATCAAACCAAGAACCCAACAGCCCAGAACTCCAAACTATGAGGCAACAATACACCCACAATGCCAACATATTATCCACTGTATTACTAATCATATGAATACTAAATGATGGAGGTGAAATATCACTTTTGATAGACAATAGAGAGACACCTGTTTATTAAAGAACCAAATGTTATAACAATATTTATACAAAACTAACAAATCAATGATAATGTTTTGTAAAATATGGGCATCATGTAGAGCATCAATTAATAATTTTAAACAACGCCTCTTTTATTTCATGAAACTAGTCAATTAAAATAAACCTGGTACTTTTAGCAGACCACCTATTTCGAAAACAAACAATTTTCATAAATGTCCTAACTATGATGATGACTCAATGTGTAAACAATTCATAGTAATCTGCGACCACTTTTTGACTTTTTTTTTTTTTTTTGACTTTTTTTGACTTTATCTTACTTTTAAACATCAACATCCAACATTGTACACTGATATAGAAATCACATATTCATCTCACAATCACAATTAGTCTCAAACCTTGCTCTGGGGGGGTCTCCATGCCCATCCATTAGACACTGGGCAGATACATCCAGAACATGGCACCAATCCATCGCTGTAGGAGCATGCTAATGAAATCTGATGAGAAAAATGTAGACAGCTTTCCACAGCACCATAGGTAATTATTTGCCTCAATACAAAATAAAAGTCTTTACTTACCAGGCATGTTTTCACAATAATGCAAAACATGGTACTGCATGGGCAACATTTGCATATTTCACACATATTTATTGTTAAGACACAAAACCTAATTCACATTAAATACACTGGCATTTTGTCCGATTTCATAATTATGTATACTTCACATAAACAAACATTTAAATGATGAAACCAGATGTAATTAATTAGCAGAATATATAGTAGCCTGTTAAATTAGGAGAATTTTCAACCAAAACTTAATTTTGCTATTTATTCTAAGATCACTTAATTAACATAATTATAAAGAATGAATATTGTTAGACTGAATAGCTGCCAGGCTGAGATTCATTTAAGGGCACAGGGTCACAGACTGAGTGCCAAAGATAATTACAGAACAAGCTCAAGTGTAATAAGCAACAACTGATTATAATTTGTTACTCATTGATTTGGGGCTGTGAACTCGAATCATTTCACACTGGTCTACACTGTTGTCTCAAAACATGACAACATATTCACAAGCTGGAGTATTTAGATAAACCTGATGAGCTGCGTTCTCCTGAAAATAATGTGGGAAATGTCATGATTCACATATCTGACTTATTATATAAGATCACCAGACACGGGTCACTACAATGTCATTGTGGAAAAGGTAGCAATGAACAGCGTGTGAGGTGCAGGGGAAAATGCAGCCCCTGAGAATGATGGCGCTGACCTGTTTTAGCAGGTCTTTCATATCCAGTAATGACGGTCTTTGTGATGGTGAAAAAGAAAAACTGAAGCAAAAAACCATTAAAATCAGCTCATGATGAGCCGGTGTGTTCTACAGATTGGTGGAAGGTGAGGCACAAATCCCTGTAGCAAGCATGCTATTGTTCATCTATGTATGATTTAGAACAAAAAAGTTAACGAGGAGCACGGGCTCTACAATAATCATGAGTGATGCAACTCTGAAAGGTCCACACCTACCACCAAATAGGGCAAAATATTAGTATTAGTGTTAGGTGGCTAGTCTCTTGCATACATGCCGAATGTTATACTTCATGAAGGAGCTCCATTGAAACAGACTGATGTTGCATCACAGAAAATCAAGGTAGAACCATGGGGTAAAGGGGCAAGAGGAATTGCACCATAACATGATCAAATTAAAAAGATCAGGTTTTGCTGCATGTGCGCAGCAGTACCCAGCTGAACCTAAAAAAGAGGGTTTGCAGAAAAAGAAAGCGGGTTCTCTCCAGGGTCTGTTAGTGTCATCAAACACTCTAAAGACATGCTGATGGGTAAATAAAATACACTAACTGATCCACTGTTTCAATCGTTAGTATAATGTGGCAAATGTTAGACTTCAGAAAGAAGCTCCATGAAGCAGACTGATGTTGCATCAGAAAATCAAGGTAGGACATTGGAGTTAAGAGGTAGGTGGCATCACACAATAACACAATCAACAGTCAGGTTTTGCATCATGTGTGCACCAATAACAAACTGAACTTGTTCAGGAGACTACTTTGAGTGCCAGCACGAATGCCATGAAAAACAGGGTTGGCAGCAAAAATGAAAGCGGGTTTTCTCCAGGGTGTCTAACTTACTGATCTGCTGTTTCAATCAGTATGATTGAGTAAACTATGATTGAGGACAGATGATGATCTACCTCATAAGAACCTTCACCCTTTTACTAACTCTATAGATTAGAAACATTGTAAACATTAATGTATGCATATAAATAAATATATATATATATATATATATATATATATATATATATATATATATATATATATATATATTTAGTGTGTGTGTGTGTGTGTATATATATATATATATATATATATATATATATATATATATATATATATATATATATATATATATATATATTTATTTACACACACACACACTAAATGGCCACTTACCAAATAGATCCACTTTGTATTACATTTTCTGTTTTAGTGTTTTTGCATCAGTTTATGCAAATCTTTTATGTGGTTTTACAAGATTTTTTAACAATAAATATGTGCAAAGCTTAGTTTCTGTATTGACAATTTACAGTTTGACTGATGGATACAACCCGAAAACATTTAAAACAATATAAATATATAATTTTTTACAATATTTTGTAAACTGTGTATTTTACTATTAAGACATTTTTTCACAGCGCCCCCTCCATGCTACTTTCTGAGACTTTTTCCAGGTCCTCCATTACTAAGTCTTGTTCATTTACATGATTAACACGAAGAAAACTGGGATTGTCCACACTGTTCAAAGAAAGTGGCTCGGTAGAAGGCTGAAGGTTAGCTGGCAGAACAGAGTTACTGTGTATTCTGTGTGAGTATGTCTGAACTCCAACTGAACATAAATTGAACTTAAAAATGGCTTGAAATCCACGACGGAAGTTTTCGTTGAAAAATCCATAAATGATGGGGTTCACACTGCTGTTAAAGAAGGCTAACCAATGGGCAAAGGGATAAATGTAAATGTTAATAATTTTGTACTGGTGTTCAGTCAGCCTTGCATAGTCAGTTAGCATCATAAGTGTCCACAAAGGCAGCCAGGACACGATGAAGAGCAAGGCCACAATTAAAAGCATTTTGATGATTCTCTGCTTCTTTTTCGAAACATTGTGACGATTCTCGTTGCCAGGTTTTCCACTTGTTGGCACTGCAGTTTTAAAAAGAGTGATGCCAATTCTTGCATACATTATCACTATGAGGGAAAGAGGAGCTAGGTATATGTTGGCAAATAGAATTGTGGTGTAAATCTTTCTCATCTCCTGATTGGGCCAGTTCTCTCGACACCAATAGAAAGGACTTGTTCTGTTGCCATCTCCTAGGAACACCCTGATACTTTGCTCCTTAGTCACCTGAAGCATCACTCCAGAGGGGCACATGATAGATACGGCCAGGACCCAGATGATCACAATAATAAATATGGCAGTTGATATGGTCAGTTTTTGTTTGAAGGGATAAACAATGCATCTGAATCTGTAAAAGACAAAAAAAAATACATTGTGGCCCCGTTCATTATTTTATAACCACCCATTTTAAATAATCCAGCTAAAAGTACTAGGAATGCTACATTCAAACTGAAACATGTTATGCAGAAACAATTTATGATGCAAAAAATGCTAAATATTTACGAACTATTTTTTTCAGTGCAAATGATACACTGAAACATTTATTCATCATTAACTTTTTTAATGAATTGCACACATCACTGTCTGCAATAGAGATTAAGCAGTTCTTCAGTGTATGAACAGTACCAGTCAAAAGTTTGGACACGCCCCCTTCTAGCTCCATTCTTCATTTCCTACACTTACCATATAGATGGAGTTTGTAGTTTTACAATTACAGACTGTAGTCCATCTGTGTTCTTTGTTTTTGTTAGTCCCTTGTTGGTTCTCTGTTCTCTATTGGTCAGGAGCATCACAGAACAGATCTTATTATTTGGGTGGTGGATCAGTGACACTGATGTGGTGAGGGGGTTTTAGTGCGGCAGTGCTGCAGTAGTTTCATTTAAACACCTCAGTGACACTGCTGGGATAGGAATAATGCACCAATCAAATAATACCTGCTGTGTGGTGCTACTATTGGGGTTCTGAGCATTAGACCAGAGTAAAGGGGACGTACACAGTATGTACTGTAGAACACAAACAGATGGACTACAGAATGGAATTGTAGAACTACAAAGTCCATATTTACATTTAAGAAGAGGCATATACAGCCAATTTATTTACTCTTTTTCTAACTTATCCTGAACAAGATTGCATGACTGCTGTTCTCTGTTTTACCTCCTATTCACACTGCGTTCTATTTAAGCCTAAAAGTGAGTGGGTGATAATCATTGCTACTGTTGTCTTGGCTCGCTCTGGGATTTAAAAGATTGGAAACTGAAATGTTTCTTCAGACTCTAATAAACTGAAATAATCCAAATGAGATTTGAAATAATACATCACACATGTATTTCTGACTTTAAATCCATAGTCATATTGTACATTGTTATAAAATTTGTGAGTGAGAAGATATTACCTGTCAATTGCAATAGCAACCAGAGTGAAAACAGAGGCAGACACAGATATGCCCTGGACCATACCACTCATTTTGCAAATCATGCTTCCAAAGGGCCAGCCTGGAACAAAACAAAAAGTTACATGGTTATACCATAAAAAGCAAATCTTTGTGTACTCATCTATAGTGTAAACATTGTAGAAATGTTGACCAATATAAAGCATTAGATAGAAATTATAGAAGAAGCCACAAATGCCTTTGAAATATAGTGTATTTGTAAAATTATAAAAGCAAAGTTTGTTTTTTTTAAGATGACAGTAGCAGTGTGGGCATGATCAAGCGTTAGTTTGTGAATGGAAGCTGGATTCTAGTGGTACACTAAGGAAATGAGTCTGTGAAGCAATAATGTTTAAGATGTATCTGTGTGGGAGACGGATAACGGTAGGTGAGATGCTGAGATTAGAGAAAAAAGAGACACAGACCCAGTCTGGTGCTACATGTGTGTTTTGGCTGAAAGCCTTCCAAACAGCAGAGAGAGAGAGTATTTTTAATGCAAAGGAAAAGTATTTGTTTGGTGGCAAGAAGGTGGAATTTGGGTGAAAACAGGTAAAAGTGTGAAATGGTTCCAGTGTGACCACAGGAAAATCTGCAAACTAAAGAGTACAAGACCTGTTCACAGGTGCAAGGCCTGTTTTGTAGGCTGCATAGGTGTGTGGGGTGGTACTTGTGTCACAGGTGTGGGAAGGAAGCCTGGGACTGTCTGATGGTGGTGCTGAGAGTCTGGGTAATTCTCGGAATTAGCCCTGGAACTGGAGATGTTAATATTAATCTGACTTCTGGATGCACCATATTCAAGTGGGGATAAGGGGTCAAGAGGGTACACATCTTTCGGTGGATTCTGGCTGCAATCCGACCATCATTTATTAAAAGCTGATTTCAAGCAAGTAAATCAGGGTAAGTACATTAAAAATGGATCCTTTAATTGGCATAGCATGGCATGAGATAAGTGCAGTCCTGGTTTAGGAGGCAGCATCCAGTCCATCTGCATTAGCTCCTCATCACACGGTCATGGGTCATTATTCAGGATAGGTTACACAAAATGACACAGGACACTTGAACAGATGAGGTTATCACACAATTAAGAATACGATCCTTATAATGCAGAAAAAGAATGTCTCTGTGGCAAAGTGACCTCCATCTTAAAAGCCAGATTACAATTCATTTTAATTCTATTAGACACATGACACCTTCATACCCTTGAACCCTTGTAACAAGCAGTCTATCAGTACAGGCACACATGTGGGGCAGACTATAATTTAATTTTAAAATAATGCTGCTGAGGGAACACGGTGCACACCGAGAAAAAAAAACACTAAAGTGAGTTTAACACTTGTTTGCATTGCTCAAATTATATGAAAAAAAAAAACATTGTGTGAAAAATATTTAAATTTGCAGCAGTGCTGCTGTAGTTTCATTTAAACACTTCAGTGACACTGCTGGGATAGGAATAATGCACCAACCAAATAATCCCTGCTCTGTGGTGCTACTATGTGGGTTCTGAGCATTAGAACAGAGTAAAGGGGACGTACACAGTATGTACTGTAGAACACACACAGATGGACTACAGAATGGAATTGGAGAACTACAAAGTCCATCTTTACAATAAGTGCAACTGAGAACATTGACAAAACGTTAAGCAAAAAGAATATTTAATGGTGAATTGAAATGTTTGAGTGGTACTGTACATTGTAGCTAAAAAAACAGACCCAAAAAATATCTACATTAAGAATGTATTTATAATTTGTATATGTATAATTTATTTACATCATACTTAAAGATTCTTTCTGTGCATACTTATTATCTCACAGCAATCTTATTTTTATCTTTTTAATTTCCAGGCCTTGGTTTATACAGGTTTGCATCACTCATGCTGCATGGCTTCACTCCCACCAGGCTTTGATCTCTACTTGCAGATATCATCTACAGAGTGGCACTGGTGGCCTGTGCCATGCCCAACGGCATTTCAAAAAAATAAAAGTTTCTACACTGCATCTGTTTTGCAAACTCTTAAATCGGCAGTTTAAACGAATGTGAAATGTCACTGCGCTTCCTCACACGAGATTACACGCTTGCTTAAGGATGACTGGACTGCTAACGTGCATGCTAATATATATATGTAAAGACCTTAAACAGGAATTATGTTTTTCTTGTGATTAAGGATTAGTACCAGTAAGTTTTTTTCCATGCAAAATTTTGCTTAAATTGCTTACAGTTTGTGTTGAAGGGGTTCACCTGTTCACATCAGCTGCAGGTTTTGCCTCATGTGGCCCTACACAGTTGTGTTCCTGCAGCAATCATGTATTTTAATTTACTTCACATTTAATTCCAACACAGATTAACTTTGCATTTGAATATTAAATATCAATTATCCTTTAGTATTGTTTAATGAAATTTAACAAATTATATAAATAATACGGGCGGCACGGTAGCTTAGTGGTTAGCACATTCGCCTTCAGTGCTAGGGAGTTTCCATGTTCTCCCCATGTCTGCGTGGGTTTCCTCCGGGTTCTCCGGTTTCCTCCCACAGTCCAAAAACATGTATCAAGTCAATTTGAATTCTCAAAAATTGCCCCATATAGAGTGTGTTTGTGTGAGTGAGTGTGTGCCCAGCGATGGATTGGCGCCCTGTCCTGGGTGTATCTGCCCAGCGCCCGAGACGTTCTCCCCTGGATGGGCATGGGGAACCCCACCGCGACCCTAATAGAGGATAAAGCGGGAGACAATGAATGAATGAATATAAATAATACAAAAAAAGTAATAAAGGCTGTGTGTCTGGCCTGAGTGTATCTCCTCCTGCTTTAATAAGAGCTGATATAATCATATGTCGATTCATGAAGCTGACAGGTCTTTAAGTTGGACTTAGAGATAGCTGTGTCAACCTCCTCATCAACCTCTCACATTCACATTTGCTACATTTATGTGAAAAATATACCTCCTGCCCTTAATCAATGGGCAATCTCCAATATTTTATTTGTTTGTATTCAAGTCAGCAAGTGGGTAGCAGCAGTGAGACAGGTTAATAAAAGAGAGGTCCATAGATTCAACCGATTTCTTTAAGCTTATATACAAGATACGGAATTAGACTTTGGGGTTCGGGACCCTTGCCTGACACAAACATTAAACACAAAACTGTTTTTTTTTTTTTTTTTTCGGGTTGGACTAGATCAGGATATTTACAGTTATTGCATTCAGGGCCATAGACCTGACACTCGACTCAACAGCATGCATCTGTAACAGATTCTTCACCTTCTTTTGAGAGACTGCATCATCATGACTTATGCTGCCAAAGAATATTCTTATAAACTCTACTTAATGCCTTATCTCTGCTACATCACACATTTCATGTTTCTAAACCTTTCTGTATAGGTCCCCAGACAATATCCTCTCCACTATCACATGTTCATATAAAGACTGACCAGCGCCCTTCACCTTCATGTGCCCTATTCTGAAGGGAGTTTGTCAGCAAAACTCCAACTAATTATTTGCTTCACTTCTCTTTATTACCCATTTTCCTTTCCCTGAATACTGAGTTCATCTGTTTCCTAATTCTTTTGGTTGGTTCCTTCTTTCATCTCACTCTCACCAAGGACCATTGCTTAAAACAGTTGTTGTCTCACTGCAATCACGCTCTGAACTCCCTGTAGACATCGTCTAGACTGAGACACTAACTAGAGCATCATTTATTCTTACACTTTACTTCTCTCACCTGAATCAGCTTTACATAAACAAATACAAATAAATATAAAGTACATGAACATTCTGCCTAAAAATTTATGATATATTAATAAGGATTTTTTATTTTTTTTGTAATGTTTTTAGTCATCAATAACAGGGAGGCCAATTCTCCCAAAAACAACCACTAATCAGCTTATTTGTATTTAATTAGAATAATATATGTTGTTAATTTCTTTCTATGTAAATTAGTACATTGACTAATTTACTGCAGAGTTCATAATAAGAGAAATATATATTATTATAGGAAAACAAACAGTGTACAAGCACAAGTGTAAAGTTAAAGACTGAATTATCCTTTTGAGAAAGAGAGTATTTAGTATTGTACTGTGTACATCCTTCCAAACTGGACAGAGCTGGTGGTGTTGCACTGATTTTTAGAGTAGTATTTACGCTAAATAAAAAAAAGTCTGACCTGCTGAAAGGATGGACTGTATACTACAATGAAATTCCTGAGAAGTATAACTATTCAGTTCAGAAACATCTTAAGATTATACTAACCTGTGATGATGTTGTCAAGAAGAGTTGTTGGCATGCAAAAAATTCCAACAAGAAGGTCACTGACAGCAAGGTTGAGAATAAAGAGATTAGTCACAGTACGCATGTTTTTGCTCTTTAACACAATGAAGCACACCACTGCATTTCCAACCATGCAGACCAAGAATATGAGCAAGTAAGACACTATGAATATGGCGGCTATTGAAGGTTCATGCAGGTAATATCCAACATATGTAATGTTGCTCCAGGGGATTGTGGTTTCCTTGGACACAATGTGTGAAGTCCAGTTTTTATCAATCACAAAGGAAAGGTTCAGTCCATGTTCTCTTTCCATTTCTGATCTAAAATAAAGAAAAGAGTATTTTTATTAACCAAAAAAGTTAAACAATTTTATTTATATTGTATACCTTTTATTATATTTCTTGTCAGTTTGGAGATCACAAATGCTGTTTCACTAAACTCTGAATCTGAGGTCATTCAAAATGATTTTTCATTCAGTGTAAAGCATGAATAGAATTATTTAGTTAGTTTCCTTAAGTGTGCATTCACAAGTGCGTGACCTTTTGTGCATTCTCACAATTGTAAGTACACAAATCACAAATGAAAGGCTTTTGACTACAAGACAACAGTTTCCAGATTGAATCTTAAAAGATTTCTAAATGATGTTTCTGAAACCTACATTTTTCACAGTTCCTTCCTGTTCTTAAACAGCCACATTAATTATTTTACTTGTATAAGCATTAAAACATTAAAACATAAAATGTTATGACTACTTGACAGGAAACTTCAATGCAAGAAATGCAATGCTTTCCTTTAAGGCATGTGAGTTTATTGAAAAAAAAAATATAAATATATATATATATATATATATATATATATATATATATATATATATATATATATATATATATATATATATATACACACACAGTACCAGTCAGGAATTACTTCCACTCACTGTAAAGTTGGACTTTGTAGTTTTACAATTGCAGACTGTAGTCCATCTGTTCGTGTTCTACAGTACATACTGTGTACGTCCCCTTTACTTCTGTTCTCTAATGGTCAGAACCCCAATAGTACCACCACAGAGTAGGGATTATTTGATTTGAAGAGCATTATTCCTATCCCAGCAGTGTCACTCAGGTGTTTAAATGAAACTACAGCAGCACTGCTGCACTAAAACCCTTCAGTGTCACTGCAGAAATGACAATCAACAATCCACCACAAATGATACCTGTTCTGTGATGCTCCTGACCAATAGAGAACAGAGAACCTACAGGGAACTAACAAAAATAAGAAAACAGATGAAAAGATGATGAACTACAGTCTGTAATTGTAAAAGTACAAAGTCCATCTTTAGTACAAAGTCCATCTTTGGAGAAAATAGACAATTGAACTAGAAGGGGGCGTGTCCAAACTTATGACTGGTACTGGATTTCACCTAATTTTTGCCCCCTGCTTTTTTATTGAATTTAATATCACATGCAAGTAGAAACAAACTGTAGAGCTACATACAGTTACTCAGACATTTGATTTACTAAGAAGAATATTATTAGCAGAATATGTTGCTATGTAGGCTTCACCTTTTGTGACATTTCATGCTTAAACCAAATCCATTAGATATCAATGATTAGACAAGGAGCTTGTTTTCACAAAAATAAATTATATTCATTAGAATAACAGGTCAATGAAATCAAATACAATCTTACAGTAAAACACTATCCTACATATTGGTCAGTGTGACCAGCTAAAGGCAACCTTAGTTAACGGACACTACTGAAAACCAACAACCAGGGCAAGGTTTAAACCTTAAATGACCACAGTTTAATGTTTTAATTAAATTTAATTAATATTTTGGTGTTCACTTCATGTGAGCCATAAAGTGATAAATGCAATATGTATATTAATAAATCAAACAACATAATAGATGTCAAACAGAGGAATAAATGCCAGATTTCTTTTTCCGTCCAAAGTCCAGTGTTAACGCAAAATATACAACAAATAGGATATTGATCCCATCTTAATTGCAATTACTGAAGATAGCTAATTGTAATAAGCTGTAATCCTTAATATTAAAAAATAATCCTTTTATTAAAAGTACTAAAGGAATTCTGATTCTGACTTCTTTGACTGTATGATTATGTTACAGGATATTATCTTTAATAACTTACCTTTTTTCTTGTCTGGTGATTTAATTGATAAATGGATAAACACGCGTCTTATTCGTTCGTTATCGGTTGCTTTAGTCCCGCATAACGACAAGTACGAACTTTGTGGTTAAAGTCCTTCATCATGTTCTGCAGCTGTAGAAAGTTCTGTAGTCCGGTTCGGTCCAGTGCGCACGCATTCGAACCCGGGACCCCGGCGCGCGTAAAGCCAGCTCTCCGCTCTGAGAGCGTGGACTCTGAGTGAGGACGGGAAAGAACCGATGGAGCGCTTTTCGTCGTCACTGAGTTCCTGCGTCACGCACACAGAAAAGAGAGAGAGAGAGAGAGAGAGAGAGAGAGAGAGAGAGAGAGAGAGAGAGAGAGAGAGAGAGAGAGAGAGAGAGAGAGAGAGAGAGAGAGAGAGAGAGAGAGAGAGAGTGAGAGAGAGAGAGAGAGAGAGAGAGAGAGAGAGAGAGAGAGAGAGAGAGAGAGAGAGAGAGAGAGAGAGAGAAAGAGAGAGAGCAGAGAGAGAGAGAGAGTGAGAGAGAGAGAGAGAGAGAGAGAGAGAGAGAGAGAGAGAGAGAGAGAGAGAGAGAGAGAGAGAGAGAGAGAGAGAGAGAGAGAGAGAGAGAGAGAGAGAGAGAGAGAGAGAGAGAGAGAGAGAGAGAGAGAGAGAGAGAGAGAGAGAGAGAGAGAGAGAGAGAGAGAGAGAGAGAGAGAGAGAGAGAGAGAGAGAGAGAGAGAGAGAGAGAGAGAGAGAGAGAGAGAGAGAGAGAGAGAGAGAGAGAGAGAGAGAGTGAGAGTGAGAGAGAGAGAGAGTGAGAGTGAGAGAGAGAGAGAGAGAGAGAGAGAGAGCAGAGAGAGAGAGAGCAGAGAGAGAGAGAGAGAGAGAGAGAGAGAGAGAGAGAGAGAGAGAGAGCAGAGGGCACCTGCTGCACATGAACACGAATAACACACTCCACACCAAGTCCACCACACAACAAAATACATACAGCAAACTCCATTTACATTCAAAACTATTGTTAATTAATTTAGTATAGGCGAAATTACAACACTGATGATGTATAACAAATAAAAAATTCTCAATGAAGTATCCTTGGTAAGCGCAATAAGAGTGGATTAATTTTCACCACTAGATGGCACAGTTTACTTACTGTACAAAGGAGTGTAGCGTTGTTTGCAACAAACATTTCAACTTATTCATTCATTCATTCATTCATTATCTTCCGCTTTATCCTCTATTAGGGTCGCGGTGGGGTTCCCCATGCCCATCCAGGGGAGAACGTCTCGGGCGCTGGGCAGATAGACCCAGGACAGGGCGCCAATCCATCGCTGGGCACACACTCACTCACACAGACACACTCTATATGGGGCAATTTGGAGAACTCAATTGACTTGATCCATGTTTTTGGACTGTGGGAGGAAACCGGAGAACCCGGAGGAAACCCACGCAGACACGGGGAGAACATGGAAACTCCACCCAGATGGGGATTAGAACCGGGAATCCCTAGCGCTGAGAGGCGAACGTGCTAACCACTAAACCACCGTGCCGCCTTATTAAAATATGGTATTTAAAATAGGCCTACTAATTAAACATTACTTAAAATAGGCCTACGTGTTTACAGTATTTATTTACTTACATTTAATTACCAAAACTGAATCAAAATGACTTGAAAGCTAAAATTCAAATTAATTGATACATAATTTTGGACTAAAAACGTAAACTTAACGAGCAGCATCTGTAAATCTGTAAGATTTATATAACAATATTTTTGATATGTATACCTACCAGCTGCAAACTGCCTTTAAAAGCATTAAAGCAATAAAAATGACAGTCTGAAGCGCTGGAATATATTTTTCTTTCAAGTAGCCTTATCAAGTCTGACACCACAGTTCACAATGACATTGGCTGAAGTGAGCTAAAGTGGAAGTAAACCACAGGAGATAATGATTTCAACACAATGTAAGGCCAAATGTGAATAATCTGACATTCATAAAGCTGTTCTCAGAACAATAAATAGCCTGACAGCAGAACATTCATTCATTATCTTGGCATTCATTCATTATCAGGGCACACACTCACTCACAAAGACACACTCTACATGGGGCAATTTTTGAGAATTCAATTGACTTGATCCATGTTTTTGGACTGTGGGAGGAAACCGGAGAGGAAACCCACGTGGACACGGGGAGAACATGGAAACTCCACCCAGATGGGGATTCGAACCTGGAATCCCTAGTGCTGAGAGGAGAACATGCTAACCACTAAGCCACCGTGTCGCATGACAGCAGAACAAATGCTGAAATTTGTCATTTAAAAAGACATACCAAGTAATTTTTGTGCAAATTAATACAAAGCCTATTATAAGGATATAATGCAGTTGTGTATGTTTGTTTCTTAACCCATTAACACATGCTTTTTGTATTCTGTGAATTATGCTAATGTGATGAAGTCAAAATGTCAGAGGCAGATAAAACAACACAAACACTGTGAATTAAAGTTTATGAACAACAGACACCATAACAAAGCAAATATTTAATCTAGAGGGTAATTACCCAGAAATATAACACCCTGCCCCCCCAAACAGTCCTATAGAAAACATTATTAAATTATTGCAGTTCCATATTATATTTTTTAAGACTGAATGGCTTCAGTTGCTTACCTTATCAGCCTGTGTTGTTGTCTCCAGTGTTGCACTGCTTGAAGATGCTGTCTAACACCTGAAACGTCACCTCCACCAAGTGTCCCACCACAGTGCAGAGTCCTTCCTTGTCGCTCTGTAGTTCAGGTCATTGTCCTTTCCATCACTTGGGTTTTAAACAGCCATTCTGCCATCCTTTCAATGCCAATTCTCTCTCCCAAGTTAATGTGTCATGACTATCTGTCACTGAAGCATGTGGCCTGTTGACTTTGTTCCGCTCTGCTCCTAGTGGGATGCCAAATACCAGCATTTTAAGTTTACGTCCTGTCATACGCATGGCTGGAATGGAGTCCTGCATAACATCAGATGCATCCAGATCCTATCGGTTTCTCTTCATCACCATGGTAAGCTGAGTTGGCGGTGCTCTATTTAACCATTTTACTAAAATATAGCTCTGTGTAGATCATGTTCTAAAGATGACAAACTTCTTGTATACCTTTTGATTCAGTTTAAGCACATGATCTTGGGCAGAATGCAGTTCTTCTGGGACACTTAAGAGGGCTTGAAAGCACCTTAACAACTTTTGGAATTCCTATACATGGTGCATTTATTAGCAGCTGTATATAATTTTTTTTAATTCATTTAAATTAAAAGGGCGACACAGTGGCTTAGTGGTTAGCACGTTCGCCTCTCAGCGCTAGGGATTCCCGGTTTGAATCCCCATCAGGGTGGAGTTTCCATGTTCTCCTTGTGTCTGCGTGGGTTTCCTCCAGGTTCTCCGGTTTCCTCCCACAGTCCAAAAACATGGATCTAGTCAATTGAGTTCTCCAAATTGCCCCCTATAGAGTATGTTTGTGTGAGTGAGTGTGTGCCCAGCGATAGATTGGTGTCCTGTCCTGGGTTTATCTGCCCAGCGACCCAAACGTTCTCCCCTGGATGGGCATGGGGAACCCCACCGCGACCCTAATATAGGATAAAGCGGGAGATAATGGATGGATGGATGGATAAATTCAAATGACTCATGTGTGATGCCAGACAAAGTAGATCCAAAGTAAAAAGTAGAGAAAATCTAAATCTAAATACAAAAGATGCTTTGACCCTGAGGCAAGGACATCAGAGGTTTTCCATTTTTCTTCTTATTGCACAGTAGAAGAAACCTCAATGATAATCTAATTAAGGCTTACTGAAAGCCTTCTAAAATCATCAGGCAGACTATGATGGATACAATGCAGATGCATCTTGTGCCTTAAATGGCAGACTTTAGGGGGAAACTTTTTGGAAGGGGACATTTAGGCAATAGGAATAATTTGGCTACCTTCAAAAAGTGGTCCATTATCAATGCAATCACAGATTTCCCATTTTATTCTGACAGTCACATGGGACTAGGACGGGGATACTCATGATAAATTTTCCATTTCTCAATTTTTTATTTTGTTACTTTGTTGGAAATTACTCTAGATCCATCATGGAAGAACAATTTAATAAAACTAGCTTTATTTATTCCCTCCTGGCCTTAAAAATGCTGTTTACACTTACAGTGGCACTGAATTATTATTTTCATAATGTGTCAAAAGTATGAAATCGTATTGAATTGTATTATTTGGTCAACAGCAATATCTGTGTATTGTACCATTTGCATGCTGAGACACGTTCCTCATTTTCAAACTTTTTCTTTGACAGCTGTTCACATTTAGAATGTTATGATATAATAATCATGATGCCATAATTTAATACTGAACACTTTATGAAGTTTGTGGTAGTTTAAACTGTTTTTTGATAGGCTCAGTCACTGATGCCATGTCTGAGTAACTGATGAAATGCAACAGCAAAACCCATATTGGTGCTTTTATCTGTGTAGGTCTTAAGTAGGAGTAAAAAAGAGAGTTAAGAGACTCTTCAGATGCATCTCAGGTGCTTTAGCGCAGCTTTGTGGAAAGGCCCAGTCAGACATCTTTGACAGGTGAAGAGCTTTGATCTTTCACACATTGTACCATACATTTTTCTAAGAGAAAATTGAAATTGTATCTGCTATAGTTGTCAAATGAGTGCCAGTTAACACAGCAGACATGAGGATGACAATCCTTTAAAGCACCAAATATAAGTAATGAACTGGCTCACCTTTTATAAAGTTATGTGAAGGAAAAATGGTTTTACATATAAGAACACAATAAAAAGAACTGGTCCTTAACCATCTTAAAATTAGGTAAATATGTTAGTCTGGGGGCTTAGTCCACCTCTCAGCGCTGAACATCCAGGTTCGAATCCCAATCGGGGCAGTTGTTTTCATGTTCTCCTCATGTCCGTGTGGGATTTTTTCGTATTCTCCAGTTTTCTTCCAGAATCCAAAAAGTGGAAACTTGCCTGCTCTAATTTAAAAATTAAACAATCTAAAATTGCCCCCGTATAGTGTGTGTCTGTGTGAGTGAGTGTGTGCCCAACGGTGGATTGGCACCCTGTCCTGAGGGTGTCTGCCTGGAGCCCGGAACACTCTCCACTGGATGGGCATGGGGAACCCCCCCACGACCCCGGTCCCTGCTGGGAATTCCTTCAAGTACAGGGGGCCAAATTGTCTCTAAAAACAAACTCACACAGACACACGGACCCGCATACACTAGATAAGGGCAATTTAGAGCAGTTAATTCATCTTAAACCCATTTTCTTGGAACGTATGAGGAAACCAGAAAACCCAGAAAATCCAGAAAACAACCATGGTGAGAACATGGAAATTCCACCCAGACATGGATTCGAACCTTGAATCCCTGAGCTTAGAGGTGAACATGCTAACCATTACACCATCGTGCCACCCCCAACCAGATATCTATTTAAGTTTAAAACTTAAAAGTTTAAAATAGCTAATAACTCTTGTTATGTTCAAACATTTTGGGAAATTATTTAATAACGGAACAGTACACCATTCCTTTCTATCTTCCATGATCCTCCCAGAATCTGTCGTTTTTAATTATAAGTACATAGTAAACTGTCCTTTGATATTTTCAAGTAGAGATTACTCCTCCAACAACCTTCTTTTGTCCTTACTATTATACCTTCTTGACTATTCTTTGTGTCTTTGCCTCACTGTTTGATCTTGTCTGGCATTTAGCACTTTAGCTTGGCACATCATGTTTAGTACAAATACACACAGCGGGCTGTGACGTGCTGTACACAGCTGATAAAGCAACTTGCGTGTATGGGTGGACAGAAAAGGAAGGACTCATGCCGAGATGCTGACAGACTCACAGAGAGCCCCTGATTCATTTTTCCAAGACTGTAATTAGATAGTCCTCTCCACACAGCTTACCTTTATTTGGGAGAAAAATGCTCAAGACTTTTATTTTTGTAAAGCGGTTCTTTGATTCTTTTTTTGCAAATTGGCTTTTAAGAGTACACTTTACTAGTTTGTACAAAAAATTACACAGTTACCAAAGTTATTTTAAATAGTTTATATATCCTTTGTTCCAAAATTTGTGTGAAAAACTTACAAAAACTTACTTACGTACAATGTAGTAGCAAAAGTACATTTTGCAATATGTTTTGAACTAATGATAACTGGGGGAAATGTTTCAGGCAGTGAGCAGATACACCCAGGACAGGATACAAATCCATTGCTGGCCCATCCACCCACCCATCACCACCCATCACCACCCATCCCCACCTATTACCACACACACACACACACACACACACACACCACCACACACACACACAATTTTGAGGCAATTTAGATGGGACAATTTAGTGCAGTCACTGCATTTGAATCCAATTCAAACCTGGATAGACAGCGCTGACCAACACGCCAACTACAGCCCCAGGTTTGTCAGTCATTACATCATATCATACGGTCATTAGTTTCATTATTTTATCATGTGTTTACCACATGTCCAGCCCTTAAAAACCACATTATTCCCACACTATCCCCCTGCTGTGAATGAATTATGTGTGGTATTACAGGAAAAGAAGTTTAGCATTAATTAAAAATAATTGTGAAGTCATGATGTGATTATTAGGGAGAAGACCTACTTTGTGAACATAACTGTGTTTGTTTGTGTCCTGATATTTGCTCCAGATTGAGTGAAAGATGGTTAAATGCTGGTGCTAACAGTCAGTTACAATCACATAAAGGGGTCTCTCACACTGTGCTGCTCTGGTAGTGATGTCACTACAAGTTTAAAAAAAGAAGCGGAACTATATTATCAGCAGGAGTGTCATGCTCATTAAGTACAGTGCAGCAAATGGTGTAGCAGCTTGCAGTGAAAAAAAAAAACAGTAATTATATGTATGTATCCTCTAGCCTTTTATTCAGAAGTAGATTTGATCAAAACTCTTGTAATAACATGCACCTTATGACATTTTAACTGATAACTCAATAGGGAAATTAACAAATTTACATTAATATCAAAGCAGGGATTAAAAATCCTAAACTAGACTTCAGACATCATGTGAGATACAAAAAAAAAAAAAAGAAATAAAAAAAACATAAGAAAGATGTGTACTGACGTTCTTTTAAAACAAATCATTTAGAGATGTTTTAGTTTTCATAACCTTTCCCAGCCTAACTGATTATTTTTGATTTTCCAAAATTTAAAATCTATTAAATATCTTTATTTGCTTCACTAAAATAATAACCAAGTGTATAAAATGTATTTAGTTTGTCATCTCTCATTATTTTCCATATATTATACCATCGTCCATCCTGGTCTCCATCCTGGGAGAATGTTTCAGGCCCTGAACAGATACACATGTGTATCAGGTGTGCCAATCTATTGTTTAATCCCACAGACACACAGACACAGACACAGACACAGACACACACACACACACACACACACACACACACACACACACACACACACACACACACACACACACACACTCAGAGAGAGAGAGAGAGAGAGAGAGACATACACACATACACACTATATGCACGACCAGGTGTTTGATGATATACACTTGTGATAATGAGACAAAACACCAAAACTAAATTATTAAGAAGTGTGTCCCAATACTTTCCATACAGTGTATATTCATATGACATCACAGGTGCTGTTTATTTGCAGTTATAATTACCATAATAACAGATTAAATGGTGTTTCTCATCTTTGACATAAAGACATTGATGCATAACTAATACGTGGACCTGACTATTCATAACATTTTCTAATACTAATAACACATTTTCTCTGTCTTTCAGTCTATGATTTCAAAGGCAGATAATTTGCCTGTGTGTATGAGGAAAATTTAGACATGGTTATGTTTTCATCACAGACTGTTGTCACTATGGATCTATTGTCTATTTGTACTTATAGAAGTCTCTACAGATGAGAAATTGTTTTTCTAAGGTGAACCAGGGCACATAGACTCTCTGAAATAGCTTAGTGCAATCTGTTGGATTGCTGAAGCATTAAAACCATTAACTCAGTTCAGAAAGCTCTTGATTGAATCTGGGGGTGTAATTTACACCAGGAGGAAAGGCCTCTGCCACAGCTAAGAAACTTTATGTAGCCATTACCTTTCAGTTCTGGTTCCACTTTCTGTTATTCATTTATACCTTGCTAGCTTTTTGCGTTTACTTTGAATTAAGAGAACATTGAACTTGGTACTTATCATTTGTTTGAGAACAATTGTAAGATTTTAAATTGACAAAACATTTTAGCAAATTTTGGGAAGCAGCATTTTTTGTTGGGTTAGAGAGGATATATAAATACCTTGTTTACATAAATCTGAATAAGGATGATTTTTTTTTCACAAACAGCCACAGACTTCATATTAAATTGCTCCAAACAATTCTGAGCCAGTCCTGACCACCATGGGGCTTCTAAGTAAACACACTCATCACTGAGCCATGAAAACCATTTGCCATTGTTCACAGTCACACATAATACCCCAGAGCTTCCCCTAAACTCCAGCTCCATCTTTCCCTTGAAGAATGAGTTGTTCTATACAAACATTATTTTCATAATGTAATTTGTTTATGCTTTCTACAGGTTAGTAGATATCTCTCATATCCTATACTAAGGTCATGGGGAATTCCTCATGCCCAGAAAAGGGAGAATGTTTTGGTCACTGGGCAGATCAATCCCACACTGGGCACTGACAAAACTGACAAAATCAACAACAACAACAACAACAACAACAACAACAACAAAACAATGACAGCAGTCTATGTCATTCTTTTTTCTAAAAAGTCAAAAAGCAGCTTTATTAAATCATAAATAAGTTGCTGATAAGACTACAAAAAAAAAAAGGCCCTTTAGCAAAACGTTACTGGTGTTGGTTATCAAATTGTTCTGTATTTGTAAGATAAATCTTGTTTATAATGTTGTTTTATCTCTAATGTGTCTTCTTTGTTGTGTCTAAACTGTTCAATGGGCTAATTATGGGAAAAAAAATAATTTTCGGACATTTTGTTAGTGTTCTGTTTGTCTTCATTCTATATCGATTGATTTCAACTGCAACAGCTGTCCATAAATTTAACTTGCTTCTGAATTTTAAATGTTAATTTTTTCACCACATTTTGGTTTGACAAACAGGGAATACTCTAAATGGGCTTCTTAATTGCACTATAGTGGCTGTTTATGCCAATTTACTCAGTGATTAAAAGATTGAAAGATTATAAGATTAAAAACCTCCCCCCTTAGGGGATATCCCACTGAGATTTCTTTCTGAAGCAGATGCAAGAGACACCGCATTATGACTTTGATCAAGTGAAAGTGATTGACAGCGAATGCTGCAGCCAGACAAAGCCCTGTCGTCACCATGTTTTATACTTTTCAAAATAATACAGGACACTCACACTTAACAACTGTTAGTACTATGAAGACATAAGATCTTATTGCAAATAACTCATAATCCATAAGATGGACAGAACAAGACAAAAAACTGGGCAATTCTTTTGGACCGGCATCTGTGCAAACTTCTGCCAGTGATGTGCGTTGTGTCATGGCTGCCAGCTGGCAAATCCACTGACTGCCCCAAAAGATTATTGTGCCCACTTCCTTTAATCAAGCTTGTGTTTAAAGGCTTGGAATAGAGCCTATTGTGCAATTCAAATGTTCAGTTCCAGATTTCCAGAGGACGTACATCTTAGCAAGTAGTATTGTGGATGGGTTATGGGTCAGAGTTCTAAAAAAATTCTGATTAAAGCATGTTATTGATATTAAATACACTATGTGTACAGTGTGAAATATTAGTGGTTTGGGTGTTGGGTTAATCTGAAGGTCAAATTCCAGGTCCACTGAGGTTACTTGAGTGTTTTCACCTTTACCTGCCATAATAAACCTCATAAGACATAACAAACTATCCTCAAAATTTGGTAGTGTGCAGTTGCCCCTATTGTCTACTTATACATGGGTAAAAGATAGTAAGGGATAAAGTTGCAGCAAAGTTCAACATGAAAATTGTGATTAAAACTACCACATGAACGTAAGAACGTGGAGGTCTGGGATAAAATTAAGGCATGGGGTTAATCAAGAAGTCCCTTAGTGAGTGAAATGGACCCGTGTTATTGGTTTCTAAGGGAAGTACTAAAACACTTGCAGTAGATAGACGGTCAACCCTAAGAGACCATCTGAGTTTTCAATAGGTATATGGACAGGTGTGTCCCCACACTGACAAAAAAGCAGCATTGTGAAGTACTTGAGACCCAAGTGAGATCCAAAACAAAATGGTTTTTAGGTCTGGCTGGCTTTGATCATAGGCTCATGCCTAACTATTTGGATGTCATCAGTCTTTTCACTGATCTCATGAAAAAAAGGAATGCCAGATTGGTTCAGTGGAGTCATGCTTATGGGCTTTCAGGAAGATAAAAGCGGAATTCTGTGGCAGTCCTCTCCTGCATTCCCCTGACTTGTCTCCCCCTCAATTTGGCAAACTGCTCCTAAGTACAATTAAAATAAAAAACTACATTCATAAATGTAATTGAGCAAATGCTGGAATATTTTATGCTGCTTCAGAGCAACCCAGTACATGTTTTTGTGTTTAATAATAAGCTATTTAAAGTCAATTAAACTGGATAGCGACCTTGCATTTTTTACCTTTACATAATTGCTAAAGAAAGTTAGAATAGTGGTTTCTTTGTTAGAGATAGCTGGCACTCATCTGTACTACTGTGTCAGAAGATGGTGCATACTATTTCCCAGTATAGTGCATACTATTTCTCTAGCATACAAAGAGGATCTATTGTACTCAGTACCTATATGAGATTTTAATTTGCATAAATAGAAGGAAGAGAGAAAAAAACTAAATGGATATCACATGATAAACTAATGCTGGAGACTATGTATAGCCTTAATTGTTTTTTTTTCTATCAGTGCTCACCCTTTACTTTAAACATATTCAACAGCAATTACATAAATGTGAAGTCTAGTGCAAATGAAGCAGCTTAAGCTAACAGAGGACTTAATTACCCTGTTCATTTATTTACATTTCTTTTTTCTTTCACAGACTAAGGCAGTAATTAAAACTAAAAAAGGGTTCTAAGGCTTAAACACTGAATGCAGATTTTCATTACAGATCCTTAGTTTAATTTAAAACACACACAGACCATTATTAGGTGGTTGTTTTTGCACTCATTGTTCATGTTGATAGCTTCACTAACCATATGTGGATGCACTTCTATAAGTTCTATAATTACAATTCGTAATCCAGCGGTTTCTTTTTACTTTGTATGGTCTCTGTACTTTTTAGTAGTTTGACGCCACAATAGTTAGGCCTATGACCATGTATGATGCTCAGCATTGCATTTACAGTAACATGTTGGTGGTGTGTTAGTGTTTGATGTATGATCACACTCACATAAGTGCCACTGGAGTTTAAAACACCTGTGCGTCACTACTGAACTAGGGTTAGTTCCGCTTAATCCTCTACTAGGGTCGTGGGGGGTTCCCCATGCCAATCTATGGGAGAATGTTTCGGGCGCTGGGCAGATACACCCAGGAGAGGGTGCCAATCTATTACTGGATGCTACTAATTATATAAAAAATATTAAATACATTTAAATATATAAAATGATCTTCTTCATGTCTTATGATTATATTAAGCTTTTTGGAATTACCATTAAAAAGTACATCAACATTTTAACATTTAACACACTTAATTATTAATATAATTTGTATTAATATAATTTAAAACCAATTACCTATCTATCTATCTTTATCTGTATCGATATATATATATATATATATATATATATATACACACACACACACACATATATATATATATATATATATATATATACACATATATACATACATACATACATAGGGAAGCTGCCTCTTTCTGCCACAGTACATTAAAAACCTTGACACAAGATGGCACTGTTGTATCATTTATCAAGGAATTTGTAACAACATTTGTATTTAATCTATTTTTTTATTATCTGATAACTTCTGAAACTAATCACTATAATCATTCTACAGTAAAACAAATAAATATTTATGATCACAATAAAGCATTTCAGGCCTTTATTTCATATGTGTCAAACAATGTAATATGTAAGTGGGGAACAGTCAGGGCCCTCTGTACATCTATAAGGTTCTGAGATATTGTAAAATAATTTTAAAGTTATCATTTCCACTTTTATTTTATCAATTTAATATTTGTTGACATGAAAATCTGATTTTCATGTAGATTGATTTGGCACAGATTTTTTTCCACACATTTTTTTTCCTTTTCCTGACGCAACCCTCACTGTTTATCTGGACTTGGGACCAACGCTCTTAACTGCTCAGTGGTTTACATCTTGTTGCCATGTTTATATTTCCACTTTACCAGTTATTTTTTTAAATTCGGATTATGATACCTTCACCCCACCCTGTGATGGTTGGTACAATTGAGCACTGGAGACAGACATTTAAACTTATTATTGCCTTTTCATAGTGGTCAATTTGTCCACTTAATTTGTTTAAACCTCATCTCGTACATTAAGAATTAACAGAATACAAAGCAAGGTATTTATCTCCATTGTTTTCTTGGCTCCGCCTCAAACTAACGCAGCTGCTGCCATAATTCTCTCCAACTTTTTCAAGCAACCTTGCAGACCAAACCTAGTTAAAGCGTGGAAAGGCTGATGCTGAAACAAGGCACAACCTGAACCATGACTGGATGTTCACCTTGATCCCAAAAGTAGCCTGTAAAATTTGTGAGGTGAAACTGGAGACATAATTTTTATTATAAGATGCAATGCTTATGAAACGTATGAAAACAGAGTTTGGCTTGAACTTAGTATTATATAGTACATCCTTGTGGTTTAAGGCCGAACTCCCACCACAGTGGAGCTTCCACTCACACTCCCACACTGAGACATGGTTTATGAACATGACGATAACCAGGTGGAAAGGCTTCATGGAATGCTAAGTATTCACTTCTTCTAATCCATGTTTCTTTAAGATTAACGCTACCTTAAGATTTTTCTACCTTTTAATCATGGCTAATATACTTGATCTAATAAAAAAAAAATAATTCCCTTTTTTATCTTAGACAAACATATGAACCCTTTTATCACAAAAATGCATAAGAAAACAAGCTGTTATTAAAAAAAAAAACTAATAGTTTTCGTTTGACTGGAGTCTTCTAATGTACAGTATACTATAAAGATTCTTAAATGGATAATATGAGCTCTCCTACCAAACAACATTTGAATGTGGGCTTTTCAGAATGTTTTAACCTAGGTAATTAGTATAGAAAAGTATGGATTTTAAAAAAAGATACATAAAATGAAATAAAGCATTACAAGAAACTTTAATATTGAGACTTATTTCATTTTAATAGTTTTCATTTCTTTTTAAAAAATATAACTTCTAAAATTATAAATTCAATCAAAAAAGTTATCAAAATAACAGTTTGCATGTGTAAAACTACTATTAATTGAAGTTTTACTGAGCAGATCATAATTCTCTTTTTTTTATACAACCCAATAATTCTTCACTAAACAGTCATCAAAAATGTTACAAATGTTTTCATGCACAGTTATAACAATGCGATTTTGAAAGATCTAGTCTCATGACATCAGTTGGACAGGATTACTAATTGTGTTACTTGTTTTGTAAAAAAAAAATCTAAAGATGGAACAAAAAGCACAAGAAACATAAACAACTGTGGACAATTATATACATACAAGCCATAAAAGTTTCTTCTGGTAAGTGCACACTGAAATTAATGTCTTATTAGATCTGGTGGATCTGATATAAACATCAAATTACATGTTTTTCTAGGATTTCATCAAGATGACAGGTTCACATTTCTTTAAACTGTTCTTGTCCATTTTCAAAGAAAAGAAAAATAGAATTTATTTTTGATCCCTTTTAAGTACAAACAAAATTTTGGTACCAACTAAAAGCTAGGACATGGGGTTCTTCTATCATTATCACTATTAAGTATCACTGATTTGCAAAAAACTAAGAATCCAAAAACTAAGAACATTTTTAAAAGAACCTGAAAAATCATATGAAATTATGTGTACAGATTGCTTTAATGAATACTTAACATATATAGAACAGTAGAGTTACAACCACAGGCGTGACCAAATTCATAGTAAAATTTAATAATGAAACAATTGTAATTCAGTTTTTACAGTGTTATTTATGAGGAAAATACCAGGAACTTTAAAATTTTATGAAAATATAGATGTTAAAGTAGTTTGAGTAGCAAAATGTTGAGTAGCATGAAAAGCAATATAAATAGATGAATGAATTATTCAGTGCTACACTTGGAAACATTTTCATGAAGCCTGTAGTCAAAATATTTCACACAATTGTTTTAAGCTTAACAATATTTTTTTTAACTAAATACCAATGATAAATAGATACTTCATGGGTATGCATATACTTTATGTTGTTGTTTTACAATCACCCCCTTACTGGCAATATGGGTTAATCAAAAACCCTCAAAAACAGGAGTGTCAACATATTGGCTATTTATTCTATATACAGTTATGAAGCTTTCAGGAAATAGGTCTTAAAAAAGGTTATCTTCATTTGTTCAATGCATTATTGCAATTCTTTGTTAAGCCACTTTTATAGTATTTTTGTGCAAGATAAAGATCTAGATAAACACAGGAAGACTAAATGGTGCTGATAAGCACATGTTGTAGTGCAAATCATTTAAATCATTCTACAGTAAGATATTATTTGCTTGAAAATAGCTTTATGTAAAGCAATCTACATTAACCTGTACCTTATCATATTTATTTTAAATATAAAAGTAATCAGAATGTACATTAATACTGCATTAAATACAATATCGCAAAGCTAAAAAGCAATTGATACAATTAAGGGTTAGGAACAGTGATACATAACAATACATTTCCATGTTATGTTTTAATATTATTTTCAATTTGTATTGATACAATGTGTCAGTATTGTTCAGGATGTACATGCAGAAACAACAGTAGTATTACATCTCATGAGGAGAAAAATAATCGACACCTTTATTCTTCTGATTTTTAAGGATTCCTGCATTCTAAAATAAGAGGTAGAACTAAAAACAAATTTAAAAAATGCAAAATTTAAATGTTATGTCCCTGCTACAGGCCGATTTTTAAATTTAAAATAGTTTCTTTTGAAAAAAAAGCCAAACTTTTGACTAAACAAGCCATGTGCCAGATCCTAACTTTTTTTTTCGACTTATTTAAGATAAAAAATTAAAAAACATACAGCATCTTCAGTATATCAGTAAAAGAATTAACTGCATAGTAGTAAGGACTTTTAGCCAAGGATATTTAGCAAGTGATCTGAATGATTTGAATAAGTGTCCTCATATCAAAACAAGATGAAGACCTTGAATGGCATTCATGAAGAAATCCAGGCTTTCTATTTTCAATAAGAATCCATGTTGTGAGTCTTCCAGTTCATGCCCTTATAATATTTATTAGCAATCTGATGACTTTCCGAGGACAATAAGTTATTAGATAGATTTCTGATTGGTTGAATGGCTGAACAGTGAGGGGACTATATTGATGTCTCAGACCCTCGACTTTTCCAGAAGAAGCCATCGTCAGTGTCTGAATCAAAGTCTATTCTAATTTGAGGCACGTTTAATGGAATTCTTTCAGGACTGCAAAACAATTTGAACAAAACACGATTATTTACAAAAATTTTTCATAGCTGCAGAAAAATATAATTTAATTAATTAATTATGTTATTTGTATAGATGCAATATGCAGTATCATCTCTAATTTAATCTCATCATCTACTACGTAATCCTCTACTAGGTTTGCTGGGGAGTTCCCAATGCCCATTAAGAGGAAAACTGGGCTTTGGGCACACCTAGGACAGGGTGCCAAATACAATGTAATATAAAATATATTTTTAAATAAGTCTCAAACACCTTTTCAGAAACATAACAGACTTAAATTAGGACAAATATTTTTTTCAGAAATGAGAAATCTATGGGAGGATGCAGAAAATTCACCATTATTAAAAAAAGATGTATAATGGGTTTTTGTTGTGAATTATTTTCATGTATTTACTTTTTTAAATTTCATTGTTTTCCTAGTTTCATCATCTCTAAAACAATGTAGTCGGGACACACTCATGTGCATACCTATACAAACCAATTTTTAAAAATCATATGCCGTAGTCCTCTGGAATTGTCCCCTTAGCTTACCTTGATACTGGACTGTCCTCATAGTAGTGCACTCTCTCAACAGGATGTGTATCGATCGAGGAATGACTTTTCTCCTGCAAAGTACAGAAGGGTGGTTAAATATCTGGCACAGGTAATCCATGCATGCTACACTAATGCAACACATTGCAATTTTATCTAGGAAGGTACTTGTTTTGTTCAATTTATACACCCAAACTGAGAAGTCAAATTCAGCACAGTCAGATAACAATGGGTGCAAATTAGACTTAAAATCAAAACAATGTTGTTTTGTTCTATATGACTTCCCATATCTCCTGCATGTGTGTCTATTTGGAGTCATTAACGTGCGTATGCAAATATACGCAGAACGAAATATCCACATACTGCTCTGAGGTCATCTTTCTTTATTAAGTCAAAGAGAATTTATTTAAAGGTGCATATAAGCAAAGCAAAGAACTTTTAATGAAAATCATAATAAAGAAAATAGGGAAAGAGCAGCCAAAAATGAGTACAAGAAAATGCAACCAGAAGCAAAGAAGTTATTAAAGTGCTAATTTAAGGTGGAAAAACAGAGAAATGCAGGTAATTAAAGCATTTTGTTTCATTTGGTAAATAAAGTCACAGTTGTTTATGTAATTAATTATTGTTAATTGATTAATTGTTCGAATATTAAGTTTATGGATTAGTCATTTATTAAGTTGATTGAAAAAAAAAAAAATAAATATATATATATATATATATATATATATTCATTCATTCATTCATTCATTCATTCATTCATTATCTCCCGCTTTATCCTCTATTAGGGTCGCGGTGGGGTTCCCCATGCCCATCCAGGGGAGAACGTTTCGGGCGCTGGGCTGAAATACCCAGGACAGGGCGCCAATCCATCGCTGGGCACACACTCACTCACACAGACACACTCTATATGGGGCAATTTTGAGAATTCAACTGACTTGATCCATGTTTTTGGACTGTGGGAGGAAACCGGAGAATCCGGAGGAAACCCACGCAGACACGGGGAGAACATGGAAACTCCACCCAGATGGGGATTCGAACCGGGAATCCCAAGCGCTGAGAGGTGAACATGCTAACCACTAAGCCACCGTATGTGTGTATATATATATATATATATATATATATATATATATATATATATATATATATATATATATATATATATATATATATATCACTGCATATGTTAATACCTCACAGCCATGAAACAAAAAACAGCTAAAGCTGGGTTGTTAATTGGTAAAAGCTTCAAAATAAGTGGAAGAACAGAGCCCACAGATTAAAAAGAAAAAGATATTATTGCCAACATGCACTTGGGGCATTAAAAATCAAGCTAGATAAGGGGCTACAGTCAAAGTTTATAGAGAGAAAACCCCTTAGAGGTGCATTGCTCTGCTTTTACTCACTGTCACTGGCCTTATCCCCTAAAAAAGGCTCCTGTTCCATCATGTCCAAAGGGATTTTAATGCTGGGCACTTTCTCGTTGTAAGGACAGTCAGACTGCAAGGAGGGAAAAGGATTTACTACATTGGTAGTTTGGGACATTGGGACCCTTAAGGAATAAAGTCAAACCCCACATAATGAAATCCTGGCTGTTGGTAACATAAAAAACATGTCCAAAAGTACACCAAAATTATTTGTTGGTAATTTTTCAAAACTCAGGAATAGCCATTTGTGGAAAATGTACTTTATAAAGACAAACTAAGCCCAGAGTTCTTCATCAGTTCTACCAGGTTATTTTCGCTATATTCTCATGATCCAAAGTGGCAGTATGCAAGATTAATTGATGCTTTTTTAATAGATAAAAGTACAACACTATCTTTGGTTATGTAAAGGGAAAACTATAGGTGTCACACCTTCCTGGTATTTACCTTTCTTTTTTTAATGGGTGGGATGGTATAGTGGGCTACGGGGAAGGAGTTTCCTTCAGTCATCTTCTACATAAGAGATATCTTCCAAACTAACTTGCAGGTATTTCTTTATAAAGTTATAAAGTCTTTATACCCCTGGCTTTTGCCTCACTTTCTCTAGACAATAAACTTTGGTGTAGTTAAGTTGCTTAATCTATTTAATGTACAGTCCAGATTTTCTGATTGTTATTGCTGTTGAGTTGATTTGTGTATTACAGAATATTTTTTCTTGTCTAAAAAACCCCTTCAAACTGTGCATAGATAAAAGATTTTTTGATAAAAAAGATTTTTCTGTAAATATACCCAGTTTTTTTCCCATAAAAAAATTATAATTGCCTTTATAATTTATACACATGTAATAACATGACAGCCTAATGTGAACACTACAGTGTATAAAATCTCATCCACATGACAGACTGGCATGAACTGACCACTATCTAAAATAAAGAAACTATGTGGTAATGGTTACTCGCCCATTAAAAATGAGTGGTTTAGCCAAATTGAAAGTGACAGGTGTGCTGGCTATTACTGCATCTCAGCAAGCCTAGTGCTTCTCTTCAAAATTGTCTATGAGTATCATCAAATTGGGAGAGACAGAAAAAGTAATGATGCAACCTACAGAGATTATAGCCAAGGTCTGACTACAATAATGAATACTGTAAAAATCAAGGTTTGTAACAATATTTAATAACAATGCTATTTAATGCTAATTAAATGTAAAATTTTAATAAAAACAATAATAATAATACTTACATCATCTGCATCACTGTCTATACTCCCTCTTTTCTTTTTCTTTTTTTTCTTTTCATCTTCCTTCTTCTTTTTGTCCTTCTCTGGGATAACATCATCCAGGAAGCTAAGATCTTGTTGAGAAAAGACGTAGTCCATAGCTTTTCTTACAGCCACCAAAGCCAGGATCTGACAATTTAAAATTACAGAAACAGGAATTCTTAAAGCAGTAAGACAGCGGTTATAATAAATTAGACTAAAAAGCTGTATCTTTGATGCAAAATTAATATACAGTACCAGTTAAAAGTTTGGGCATTTGGAATAGACATTGTCTATTTCCTTCACTTACCATATAGACAGGTATAATTTGAGTGGTGCATTTTTAATTGTCAGTTCTGCAGGGACACTGATGCAGTGAGGGGGTTTTAGTGCAGTAGTGCTGCTGTAGTTTTATTTAAATACCCCAGTGACACTGCTGGGATAGGACTAAGACACCAGCCAACCAAATAATACCTGCTTTGGAGTTTATGTTTAAAGAACTTTCTTATACAGAACAAAAAAACTAAACTGAACAAAAATAATGACAAGAAAGTAAAAGAAACCTAATTAACACTTAAGAATTGATTTTAAAACTCATGTATTTTTTTTCTTAAAGTAGAGTAAAAATAAAATTCAATGATACTATGTCCAATGTTCATGTAATTAGTTTAGTAAACACTGACATGACTAAAAAAAAAATCTCACCATGACAGGAAAGATGATGGCAGCCACAGTGGACTTGAGGATCCAAAGGAGAGCAAGGCACAGAAGCTGGATGAAGGTAAAAAGGTGGACTTTGCGCAGTGGCACATGCCGCAGATAAATCAGATCAGGCTGGTGTTTGGCTGGCATAAGGAGCAGCTTTAAGCGGTCCATGAACTAGGTATATTAAAATAAAATTAAAATCGATACAAATAAAGACAACAAAGAGTTATGTACTACAATCCTAAGAAAAATAAAATAAAATACTGTATCACTGGAATAGTGGTGTAAAAGAAAATAAACATTGACCAGCTCACCTGGACTCCATTAAGTGAGGCCACCCCCATGTAGAGAAAGACTCCATAAAGAACTGGCATGGGGATGAACTGCAGAAAAAGGGCAGTAAACAGTCTTAGCAAGGCACACATGCATAAAATAAATAATAGCAACACTGCAACAGGTAAAACTATAACATATTCCATAAATAAATACATAACATTACATAAAGTGCTGAAAAAAAAAAATTCATATCAATATATTAACTTTTATAAAATGTCATCCACAATTACCTTAAGAATTGGTGACATGAAAACAGACAAGCCGGTTAAAAGAAAGACACAAACACCAGTCACTCTTTGTTCCCTGCAGAAAAAAATGTATTACATACAATTTAATGACAGGCCAGCCAGCAGTATTTTCCAACATAAACATAAGCTGACCTAACTCCCATTGGAACTAGAGTTATTTTGTTATGCTTAGTATAATTTATATTTCTAAAGGCAGTATCAATGTTAAGCTCTCTAGAAAATATTTTCAATAAATCTGCAGCTGCGTAATGTTTTGTTTCTATTTACGCAGCTTACAGCTGCATAAATACAGGCCCCCTGAAATCGAACAAAACAAGCCTTTTAACATGAGTTTCCAACTGAGCTGAAATCCACGGCACAGCAGCAGATAAGATCGCCATGTTGTAAACGCGACATGTCATTTACTATTAATGTGGAAAACATCCATGGCTGTCTATGCTCAGGGTTAATACAGTATTATATTTATTTTAGCTTCAATAGCCACACTGAACTGAACTGCAGACTTACTTTAAAAAACATTATAAAATTATTTTACATTTAGGATTCAGCAGTTCAATCAATAAAACAGAACTGTACATAATTGAGATTCCATTCTCATGAATAATAGATCATTAATAAATCATTCAAAAAATGTCAATCAACACTTTGTGAACCGTATTGATACATTTTAGTTCCAATAGTAAAACTTATATTACTTACTAACTTACTAATATTTTAAGTAGTTATAATACATTTTATTAAATTTCATTTTTAAAAAGTTGCAAAAGCCAACATCTGTCATAATATTGAGATTCAGATTCAAGAGATTCAGTTGATGCCAGAACATATATTGGGAATTTAAAGAGGCACATGTAGTCATGAGGAAAATGTTTCATCTTGTGTATTAATTTAGCTGGACAAGATTAACCCTCATACTTCACATTGTATACCATAAAGGCTTTGTAAACACAATGCATGTTTTTCAGTTACCTGTCTGCATTTCTTGTCTTTCGACTATTAAAATGTATGAGGTAATATAACAAGAAATAATAAACCTGAGCATTTTGAGTTTTGGATAAAGCAAAATTGTGCAACATTGTCACTATGACATACCGGACTCCCAAGAATTTTGGCTGTTCTCCAGGTGCAGAGGTTTCTGTTTCCATCTTCAAGCTATCTATGTGAGCAATGGAGATGACGGTAGCAGCTACATACCAGGGCAGACCCATAAAGGAGCACAGTACAATCAGGACGGCAACCCAGAACAGGTCTAAATGATACCCTGCGCCTTTCTACAATATACAAACAGGTAAAAAGAATGGAACCATTTGAGTGTATTACGGTTTAAAGTTACTGTCTTCATACTGTTGAACAAAAACTCCATAAATAATGTGACTTTGTTATGCTACAGAAATTGAAAAGAGATTGTTGGGTGTTTTAAAAGTGAATTGACCAGTTTGACTGAAAAATATAATGTAAAATTTCAAACATATCATAAATAAAATATATACATGGTTATAAAACGAGACTATTTAAACATTATTAAAATATATTTTACTACAGAGTCCAATGACTGACTAGCAAAAACTAGGTCTCTAAGACAAAAGACAAAAATTTAAATCATAGTAAAGATTTACAAATGATCAATATCAGTGTTGCAGCATTAGATTAAATTGTACATTTGGACTTTTGTGGAATTACTTTGGAAAGGCTTTTTAAGGTTCTTGTTTGAACGTGCCTCTGTGAACAATGCAGGCTTTTTAAAGTAATAAGTTTACAGTGTTGCTTTCGAAAAATTCTAGTTAATGATACAAACTATAGTGCTGATACTAAAGCTTTTATGGCTCTTGGTATAAATGAAAATATCAGCTGTCAACTACAACCACATGGGAAACACTGGCATTTTAATTTTGAAATAGGACAGCCACAACTTTATTATTCTGATAGTTAGATACATATGTTTAGAACATTAGGTACATCATAATTCTTCTAAAAAGGTTTCAAGGACCATATGATCTGAAACGAAATCCTCAAGGGAAGGTTGACTTCAAAAGACAGGAACTGAATGCCTCCATCATCTGTAGGGTAATTGTAAACTTGCTTTCATTAAAAATAAAAGGCACTGTTCATTATGAAATATAAGGGTAATATACACCTAAAATTGCAGTTGATTCACATTCTCAGAACACAAAGTAGATTGTTTGACAGCAAGGCTTTGTTACAGGATGGGAAGTATCATGTTTCTTTTTCTGCAGACAAATGATTCAGTTGTTTTAGCCATTTTTCATTTACCTTTTCTGAGGCCTCAGTTTTTTTTCATACTCCAGCAAAAAAAAACTCTGTCATAATATCATAATGTAGAAATAATTAACACCAGAAAGTCAATGTTTGCACAACGGATGTAAATAAACATGTAATCAGTTTTGATGTTAGTAATTTGCAGATTTTTTAGATTCTATAGTTCAGACTGATGGAATTATAAATGTAGCTCATCCTAAAGATTATGCATGGTGTTTGAATCATTGCACTGCTAAAACTTCTAACCACAATTGTGTCTAATTGTTGTTGGGAATGTAGGCCAACCCTACTGTCTGTAATTATACATGATATCTTTGAAGATTCACTGGTAATTGAAACATTTGACTTATTGGAGTCAATATACACATGCGTTTTCTGGCAGACAGATGATATAAATTCTAAATTAATTTATTATTAAATTCTAAATTACTTTATAACTTTACTATATCAGTTTGGCACTCACAGTTTAACAGTTAAGCTTAAGTTGCCAAATGGAAATAAAAAATAATAATAATAATTTTGCAATACATCATTGCTGTGTTTTCTGGTATTGCTCATAGTGATATGTTTTACCGTTACTATCTTTATACTTTAATGAATCATGTGTCTGATTAAAGTTCAAGGTCAAACCATGAACCAATAATGGAATCAATTTCAGTTTTAGAAGTGTTAGAAGTTCGACATGTTTTCCTGGATTTCTGATGAGCATAAAACAAGCAGACTAATCCATTTATCAGTGTGTTACCTTCAGCTTATGCTCTTTGCGATTGACGATGACTGCAGTAATCTGTTGGTCCATGAATAGCAGGATGGTTACCAGAAGGGCTGGGATGGCTGCTGCTAGATATACCCACCATGGGTTGCCACCAAACGGTGGAACAAACCAACCACGTTCCGGGCTTGTTGGCTAAAGTAAAAGAACGATGAGAGATTCGCAAAATTCATCACAATAACAATACAAATTACAATTAAATATATACTATTCCATGCAGCATATCTATCTATACTAATAATATTGTACTTTGTTTCTTCCAAGACTGTACATAATATGTATTAATCTCAATGATATTTAAACTTACCTTAAATTCTGTTGGCACAATCAATTTGGGTGTGTCAACTCCCACTAAAGCATCAACACAGCAAAATATCAGGATGGCCAAAATGATGGCAAAGTCGCTAATGAGTTTTCTCACCTAAGGGATAAAACAATTGAACATTTACTAATAGTTACCTCAAAATCATTTTAAAAATCTGACTAAAAATCCACCTGCCTTTTTTAAGTATATAAAATGTATATAAAAATATAATATTTATTACTTTATTACCATTTATTTACAACAGAGGGGGTTACCAGTATAACATTTGCAGACAATCAATTTAATCTCAATTAAAGGCTGCAAAAGTTCTGAGCGGGAAATGCACTTACTGTTGTGGGAAAGAATGGACTGGTCTTAAACTTTTTCAAACACATGGAACAGGTGTATGTTCCAAAGAACAGGATGAAAGACATAAGAGTGATGTCTGGAACATAGTCACAGGCTTCGCCCACCAACTCCCCTCCGTACTTCTGGCAATCTGTTTTGGTCAGTGAAGACCAGGTGGAGTTCAGAGGCTTTTGGGGGGAAAAAAAAAACAAAACAAAATTAATTTTTTTTAAACGTGTTTCCAGGGTTTTATTTAGAACTGAATTTAAAGTGCCTTTTGTGAAGTGGCTTTGACATGTTGTATTTCATTGTAATCCATAGCTCTACTATTAAGTGTGTCTTCATCTAAGACTTCTGGAGGAAAAATACCCAAATGGTATGATTTTGCCCAAACATTTGGCTTAAAATTGTATGTAACATAAGATTATATAAATTGAAACTGAGCAATGGGAAGTTGAACAAAATCTGCCATTATCTGTTGTTGGTGATTGAGTTTTGTCATCATGTTTCAGTGACCTGCAACTCTGAGGAAAAAGAATGAAAGTGCTCGTTGTGACCACATACATCTTTCATGTAATTACTGAGGGATAAAGTTACTGATAATAGTTCAGTGACTGACCAGAGATCAATGAATATTCACTCAAAGATTATGGATGTGGATTAAAATTCTTTAAAAATAAGCAGCTTGTCACCATCATTAAAAAGAGACCTACAGACCTGCGCAATATTTTATGCAAAGAAAATATGTGTTGAATATAAATGCATAAATAGTAAAAAGCTTTTAACTTACTAGATCTGTGTAGTTGTAGAACCATTCAGATGTTTCTTTCACTGAATCAGTAAAATCGACTGTGCTATTTACTGAAAAAAAAAGAAAAAGTTTGCTTGAATTTGTTTCAATTATGAATTCACTAGAGATGCTGCTTATCAATTGCTCTTAAATCAATAAAAGATTTTAAATAATCCTTATAAATATATTTATATAAGGATTTATATATTTAATTTATAAATCCTGATAAACCTTTTTTCTAGTTTTCTACTTGTTGTAAAAATTATGGTAACACTAAAGATCCGGGATTCATACTGCAATATAAACAATTTTATATAGCTATATAGCTTTATAAAGTATTCATAATGGTTTATAACAATAAGCCTCTGTTAATGTACATACATGTTCATGATAACAGTCATAATGTGGTATAACAATATGACATAAGGCTTTATAAATTAAAGTGACAATGCATTATAATATAAACGTTGGATTATTAGATTTTAATGTTAACGAGCAGTTAAAATACACATGTTATAATGCATTATGTCACATTGTGTTATAGAGCCTTTTGGAATGTGGTTATAAACACTTATGTACATTAAAGAATGTAATTATAATGCATTACGATTACCAGATTAAAAAAAGTGTTACCAAATGATATATAGTTTATAGTAGCTTTGAAATACACTCTGTAATATGATGTTAAATAGTTTTACACCACAGTGCAATGGTGGGTTACTATGGGAGCAAAGGGCCTCGCTCAAGTACCCACTAATAGACTTGAGGAAATGAACCCCTAACCTTGAAACTGAAGGCTCTACACACTAACCACTGTATAACAACAAGCGCATTGTCCACATGTAAATCCCAAGACTAAAACCATAATGAGACATTTGGGGCCTTTTCTCTTAAAACACTCAATCTATCAGGTCACTCCTGCTCACCTACAAATTAAAGGTGTTGAAATAACAGTGCTGCTGGAGTCTTTAACCACCCCCACCCCACCAAGAACAGTCCAAATAAAATGTGCAGCAATCAGCATACTGGAGGCAGTATTCTCTAAACACTGAAAAAGGGTCTGCAAATTACTGTCATATAGTGTGCAACAACAAACCAGCTACTGTTTCTTTACATTACATTTACAAATAGAATAAAAGCGTCTAATAGAGTGCACAGTGAGTTAAAACTGTTTAAAACTGTGCCTAACCCACTTGAACCATCACAACACACTAACACTACATCAGTGTCACTACATCAAGTGCTGAGAATTAACATCACACACATAGTACCTGCTCTGTGGTGGTCCTGTGGGGTTACTGACAAAGTGAAACAGAAGTAAATGAGATACATTGACTACAGTCTAAAATTGTAGTATTATTATTATTATTATTATTGTTATTATTAAAATTGTAAATTATTATTACCTTTCATTTTAAATTATTCCCTTTATTTAAAATAAGCTTTCAATTACAGAAATGTAATGTATAGAAGTTCTGTGCCTACCTATAGTGGGTGCCATGCAAATGCAGTCATACTGTGTGGCATAGTCCATTTTGTAGTCAGAGTTGATGGGGTAGTGGTGGGCTAGCTTTAGCATTTTCTTAAAAGCGTCATAAATGAAAATGAAGCTAATAAGCGAAGAAAAGCCCTCCTCGGTAAAGCGTGTAAAATACTGCACCAGGAAACTTGCGTCTGTGGCCACCAGCAATAGCAGCAAAAAGGCTGACCACAGGCCAATCCACAGCCGGAACTCCAGGTAGTCAAATTTATTTTCCCTGCAAAAGACAATTTATGGCTATAAATAACAAGTGCAAATAATCTGTGTTATATTGAATTTATTTTCTCTATAAAAGATTACAAATGAACATGACCCTACAGTTTACATAGATGGATATGACTGTACTAACCTAGCTGTGAAGGTGGGACCAACTTAAAATAGGATTTTAACCATTGTGTCCTGTTTTGGGTAATGTTCAAGTTAAAATAAAAGTGAGAAGAGAAGGTAAAACCTGCTAAAGTTGAATAGGAGTCTCTCAAAAACTAGTACAGGCCCTGTGCTGCTCAGGATAGTGAGGGGCTGTCCAGCTAGCAGACAAAAAACGGCTCCAGTTACAGCTGTGCCTAGGAAACTCTCCAACACACCCTGCACAAATTGAATGCATGAATGCAAGTGGTTACATTTCATGGGTATAATGTTTTATTTCTATATTTTTTTTTAAAATGTGTAAAAAATGTTTTACACTGTCATTGAACTATTGAGGAAATTGATATATATATATATATATATATATATATATATATATATATATATATATATACTATATAATATAATATATGACATAAAATTTATATATATATGAAAGTTATCATGGGTTACTCTGTGATCTGTGTCTCTTAAAACAATATTAACTCTTTTTTTATTATTTTCTTATACTAATCAAGAGATGCTGTAAAGCTGCTTTGTGGCAATGTACTGTTGTAAAAAGCGCTATATAAATAAAACACTTGAACTTGAACTCATGCTTAATTCTATCTAAATCTTAAAAAATCTTAATCTTAAGCAACTTGATCGATTACAGAGAAGCCACACAGACAAACACATTCCTGCATACCTGGGGCAATTTTGTATATTAAATTGATCTGCTGTCATGTTTTTGAACTTTGAGAGGAATATGGAACTTTTGGAGAAAATCCACACAAACACAGACAAAACTCGAGACAGAAAGGATAATAACAAACAAAAAATCTGTTATTATAAAATAGGGTTCTATTTTTTTTATTACTTCTGTACAACACACATTTATTTTATGCATTAACAGCAATAGCATTCCTTTCACCTGCATATTATCTGTGGCATCTCCAAGCAGGCCTCCAAATGTGATTGCATTAGTTACGGTTCCCAAGTAAATAAACAGGATGGCAGACAGTGACTGAATATGCAATGCATCATAGAAATCACTGGCAAAGAATGGAATTTTCCTTTTAATGTCAAGTACAAGGCCTCCGCAAAAGCTATAAAAAATAGAAAACAAAAGTTAGATTTATTATATTAAAAAATGAGTAAGTTTTATCTAAACAGTCTGTATAAACCTTGATTGTTGTTTATCATCCCGAAGGACTGTAGACTTGCTCAGATATGATAAATGCGGAGAAAACCAACCATTTATGAACAAATTATTATTGCTTTGTATACTGTATGATGCATATGTATCTATAGTAACTTTAAAGTAGTGTAAACTAAAAAATTATAATCACAACTTACATTTAATAAGGGGCACTCTCAGAGGAAAGACAGAAAAACATACTGACTATACACAGAAAGGACCCTGACCTCCTGGTAAAAGAACCCAGGATGTTCTATTTGTAAAGCTACAGTGCTGCTCAATTCATTCATGTGCCGCTCCATCATAAAATGTCTTGATTTGTTTATAAAGATGGTTCAATACACTTATATAGTGACTAAAAAATGTTCTTTAAATACACTATTGTAAAATATAATACATGTCCATTTTAAAAATATGGTACCATGGTAACCGTTTTTAAAATAAACTAAAACAGAGAAATTGGGTTAGAGGCCCTCTTATACAACATCTGTGCCTGACCTCACCAAAGCCTCTAGATTAATAGTTCAAAATTCCACAGCTTCTTTCCAGAAGGGTAGGTTGGTGTAGACATGATAATGTTCATGATAATCATGTTGGGTTGTTAGAACAATTTCAATAAGCTAACATTCATGTGATGGTCAACGTCAATCCCTTTGACCAACTATAACATTGTAGTGATAAAACATTTTAAATTAATAAAATTGATCAGAAAAAAACGTTATTTCTTTTGTCATAACTCGTTAACCTGAAAGGACACTCATTTTACAATAAACCTGTTTGAACCATTAAGCTTAATAAGAATAAAAAATAAGAAACTTTAAGAAAAACAGAGCACACAGACAGCATTTATAGTACTTACCGACCAGTCTTTTTTAAATCTTCACCAATTTCATGTCCACCTCCCCCATGACCTCCATCATGAGGTGTGTCCCCATTCATCTGAGCATTGTCCCCTCCGGCATACATGTTTTTCCTAGACAGCAAACACATAGGCAGGAGACACTGAAAAGCTGAGTCAATAATATGTGTCCTTGTGCTTTGCTAGGGTATAGATGTTCTAGTAAAAGACAATATTAAATAAATATTTTATTCCATTTGTTTAATATAAGCAAGTATAAAAGTTCATGCCTGCAATACATGTACAATAAAGACTGAAGGTTATAGGTATTTAACTGGACATAGATGAGGTTATCAACATTGTGAGGTAAAAGTATACAACGATGGAGTTTTGGAAGGATGGAAGATCCACCAAAATTTTGCGTTAGCTGGAAATATTTGATAATTGGTTATTTTTGTGTGTAAACATTGTTGCATATTCATTAAAAGTCAATGTTTTTAGTTAAAGAGCAAAAAAAATTATTTTTTTCCTAATTACAATTCATAAGATTATAAAAAGATTAAAAATACGTTAACAAAAACTTGTTAACCATTTCTTAATATACAAAACTTTTAAGCCCTCAGATAGAATTTTTAAGAAACTATAATGATGCTGTGAAGTACATTGTAACATAAGCTATGTTTTTCTCTTGGGTCTGTATAAAGAATTATTCATAGGGCTACTACATTAATACCGATGTTTATTATAATTAGCCAATTAAATTTACCATTCGTGATGTGAAAAAACCCCCCAAAAAAACAGCAATTATTATTATTATAATTAATGTCCATATTTAATAGATGAGTACAATTCATTTTTGACCAAATCTGAACTATAAACTTATAGCTTAAGAGACAAATAATATTATTATAAAATTATAAAAGATAAATATTACTAAAAATTGGGTTATTTAGCAGACGCTTTTATCCAAAGCGACTTACAAGGTGAGCACAGGGTTAATCACAACATCCCTGGAGCAATGAGGGTTAAGGGCCTTGCTCAAGGACCCACACTGGTAATTTCAGTGGACCTGGGATTTGAACCCCCAACCTTCAGATTGATAGCCCAACACCCTAACCACTGAGCTAACCCGCCCCGGGTCACTAGTAATTACTAGTTACTAGTAATTACTAGTAATAATAATATCTGAAATCAGGTTTCTACAAAAAGTTTAAAGAAAATAAAAATAACCATGAGCTTAGAAAAATTAATCATTGCCTAAACCTTTTATCAGACGATGGTAGTGACTTTGGAGGTTCTATCCTTATGGCAGGGTCCCATTCACCAGGAGGGAGTACGATGACCTCATCCAAGAATTCATCAATGCCAGCAAGCAGGTCTTGCCTGTCCTTGGCTTTGTATGCAATATCATGAAAAACCTTCATAATGAGCATACTGATTAGTTATCACAGAAGTTAAAGCTACAAAAACAAAATTAAATAAACAGTGAGAGCTCAACATGTTTTTTCATACCTCATCAGACATAAGGGTGGCAATTGCTCTTCCAATTTCATGATATGACTTCGCTTTGCCTTTGGGACCAAGAAGAATGAAAAGGAACCTATACAAAAAAGTATTTTGTATCATAAAAAGATAAGGTTTAATTATTGTAAAACCCATGTGAGAGTCTCAATTAATAGAAAGTTGTGTTAGTGTTTATAGTGGTTGCCAGGGTGTTTGTAACCATTTTGGTTTAGTTAGGGCTAAGCAAGGTCTTTGTGACCTTAAAGTTGATCTAGCTAATCAAGGTCCATTAGCATCTGAACACAAAAATATCTTAGATAAGCTGAAATAGAAGTTGTTGTTGTTTTAAAATGATTAAAATCATTAACTCAGAAAGCACTGAGAGGTTAAGAAGTTAATAACCATTCAATTATACTGTTAATTGCGTATAAAAATATTAAGTATCAGACAAAACACCTTTTTTTTTTTTTTAGCAGTTTCATTTACTGTAAAGATGGACTTTGTAGTTCTACTATTCCAGACTGTAGTCCATCTCTTTGGGTTCTACATTACATTCTGTGTTAATTCTTTTTACTCTAATGGTCAGGACCCCAATAGTACCCCCACAGAGCAGGGATTATTTGGTTGGTGCATTATTCCTATCCCAGCAGTGTCACTGAGGTGGAGAAATGAAACTACAACAGCAATGCTGCACTAACACCCCCTCACCACATCAGTGTCACTGCAGAACTGACAATAAACAATCCACCACCCAAATGATACCTGTTCTGTGATGGTGCTGACCAATAGAGAACAGAAAACCAACAGGGCACTAACAAAAACAAGAGAACAGATGGACTACAGTCTGTAATTGTTCATCTATATGGTAAGTGGTGTGACCACAGCTTTTATATTTCACTTGTAAATTAGATGACAATTTTAGTTTCTAGGAATACATTTAGTGTATTGACTAATCTTTAATACGGTTTCAGAGTTTACAGTACCTAGTTGGAACAGGCACTTCTGTTAGGGCTCCAAGCATGACAGCTTGTTGCAGTCTTACAAATGCCACAAACGGAGCATCCAGGAAGTCCACTTCTCCCACCAGTACATTGGAGGCCTCAGCATCGCGGGGCAATTTTTTCATAAACTTGTTTTTCAGCTAGAGGAATCAACATTTTATAAGTCAATGTAAGGGATGGCAAAGGATTAAAACACTAAAAATAACTACAAATAAATGGTTCACTCAAAAAGGTAAGACAAGATGTTAATGAAAGGTATGAATCATACAGATTAAAAGAAACATCATCAAATGACTTTTGCTAATGCTGTATACCTTCCACATAAATCAGTGGTAACCTGAACCATTTAACTGAATTATACTGTTCTTCAAATACATAATCCACTGTCAGTGAGGAACATAAAAAGCTAACTTCAAAGTTAATATAATTAGACATCAGCCAGCTTTGGAGTTGCTGCCAAATTTTAAATTTACAAGCAGTAGATAATAACAGAACACTTCTTTGAGAACTTATCAAAAATCATTAATTCCAAGGCCATTACGCTTCCTGGCAATTCAAGGTAAATATTTCAACACACCAGTATATCTTTAATTACTCTGCATGTTTGTGTGATTATAATTATAAACTTATGTTTACTAATCAGATTGTTATAATACAATAAACTGTTTTTACAAAAGGCATTAAACTAAATAAGTAAAATAAGTAAAGATATAAATAAAATAAGTCTAAAACTGTTTTAGTTTCATTATTACCAAAACCCTACAGGTATTTAATTTTTTTTTCATAAAAAATTAAAAGGAATGTGTGCAATAAGATGCAGAGACGTCCTGGTATTTAAAAACTGTGTTTGTGTGTGTGTATATACACCTGCCTGTCTGCCGGCCTATCTGTTTGTCTGTTCACAACAGCCTGTCTTGTTAGTGGCAAGGTGCCTAAAGCATTCTTTATATATTTCAGACTATATTCATAAGACAACATCTTGCAGTTACTGTAAAGTTTTTAAAAGATGGGTACACTATAATCATGAAGGGGTGGACATGGTCACCAACAGCACACAGGTAGGCTGCGACATTTAAATCTTCCTCAATCAGTAATAAGGAGTTCAAATAATATTCATGATATTGCATCACACCACCATGTCTATTTATTTCAAAGTCATGCTAATTACTTTACAAATATAAATAGGATCATTGTGAGATGAAAAAAAAATGTAAAAACTCATACCTACCTGATCCTTCTCTGGTTTGTCAGAGACATCATTCATGCTGCTAGACTTTAGGTTCCGGGGAGCTGTGGTGGGGCTACCTGAGTGAAATAAGCAGCCACAAACCCATTAGCTAATCAATCTTAAGCTTTTAATAAAAGCAATAAGAGAGGGAAATTCTGAATGAAAGCGAGGCAGTGGTCGATTCCACTTTGCATTTAAAGATTAAGAAAAGACCTGAAGGAAACATCCGAGGCTTCAGGAGACTAGAAATTGCGATGTCCACTAAAGAGTGGAATTCAGTGGCGTGCCAATAAACATTTTAATTTAATGGTGACAATAAGGGGAATTTGAATGACAGATGGGTTTTCTCCAGGTTCTCCGGTTTCCTCCCACAATCCAAAAACATGGATTTGAGGTAAATTGCCCCTATATAGTGTGTATGTGTGTGGCACCCAGTCTTGCCCAGAGAAAGAGGTGACAACCCTCATGGAGTACCACTTCCATAAAAACAGTTCAATTATACACTGATGTTAAGCTGCCATGTTTCAATCTAAAGTCTACATGACTGTTTTTCAGTAAAACATTACCTAAAGAATCACGTCATTGCTTCATCTAAGACTAAGCATGTCATGTTTTGGCTAATCAATATACATTTAAATATAAGCACACTGTTAGGGTGGACTTTGCCTTTTACAAAATCAATTAAATCAATTCTGATTTGGAGATGGCAGATAAAAAAGTAAAGCCTTTTTTTCTGAAATCCTTAAACTGATTCCAAAAATATACACATTTGACAACAAAATAAATCGCAAAAGCAGGTTGACACCACTTTGGCAAAACATACTGTACAGCTTTCGAACACTCACAAACACAACTGAACATACAATCATAAATGCATAATGGCATGGGTGGCAGTTTGATGCAGAACAAAAAACATGGCGTATAAGGGGACAAAAATCACACTTGTTTTGGACTACAGTAACAAGATCTTTGAACTTGGATTTTCCACTTCATTACCACTGATGATCTCTGATCTGGATCTCTATTTACGACAAGGTAGCTGATATTGAAATTTGTTACTGCATGACTACGCAGAGATCAAAGACCAAACGTTAGATATGGCCAGCTGTTATATAAAAGATTAGTAAAAAGGGTAATTATAAGACCAAAAGTTCAACAAAACTGTCTCATACACTTACATTATACTTTGAGCTAGCAGCCACAGCACGCCACAATGGATGTAAACATACATGTAAGCAAACATACACACATGGATAGATTCTACGTGGGTGATCTTAGCTCCACTAGACTTACTAAGCCATCCCGAGGCTCGCAACTCCTCCTCGGAGACTTGAGCTGTCAGGCAAGGCACTGAGTTCTCAAATGAACTAAGAGCTTTTATTGGCAAAAGCAGGAGGGCAGCCAGAAAAGGGGAAAAAGAGAAAGGATTAAAGGAATACGAGACAAACATTGAGAAAGAAGCAGCAGTGTTAAGATATATCAGTAAAAGAATGAAAGAGGTTTAAGTTTTTGGGTTTGAGGAAGTAGTCTGTATACAAGGCTAACCAAAGTAGAACTATTAGAACAATTAGTAGAAATGTAATGTTTGTTGCACTAGTGTTTACAGTTTGCAATAAATCCATTAAAGTAGTAGGTCTAAATTAAAGAGACATTTCTACATATTTCTGATCATGTTCTATTCAAAGATTTGATCATTAGGGTCAGTGATGTGCTGTAGCTCAATACTGCAGCTTGTTGATTTCAATTTTATTTAAAGCATAGTAACTATTTCCATTAGCCTAAGAATTAGAACCGATTAATCCAGAAATAACAGTTTACTTCCTCAAACACAACACTACAGTTTTGCATCACCCCAAACAAAATCTGTAATTAAATATGTAAAATAGGTAACATAAGAACACCTTATAAAATATGTGTATGTACCTTAAAGAATAACAACCTAATATATATTTTGCCATATATATTTATACCACACATCACTTGTTATTTAAGTTTGTGACTTTTTAAAATTACTGAATGTGACCAGAGTAATATATAAATATTAAATAAATATAGATATTTATCTAGATATAGATATAGATACTACTAATAATACTACAATAATGTAAAACAAAACTATCAATGTATTTTTAAGGTGATAATGATTTAAATAAAACAAGATAGAAATTATAGAAATTACATCACTGGTTTAAATGTAGATTAGCCACCTCATTTGCATGACGACATTATGATTTAGTGATTTTTGTCTTTTGCATTGTGTGTATAGATTATTGTCCAACAGGCTATTATACAAGAATCTTTACTGGTCTACAGTCCTAACGTGGATGCATGTAGCATTAACTGCAGTATAGACTATACGAACCAGGTTCTGTAACCATTTTAAAATATGAATAGAATTGAAACTATCAGTAGTTAATAAAAACTTGCAGAGTATTCTATGTGAGTAGAGCAGCACTATCATCTTACTGAAAGAAAGTCTTGGGTTTGATTTCCAGGGTGGTCTTGCATCTGCATCATTATTGGGGCCTATGAGGCAAGATAAAAGACAGTGCGCCTCTGACATGCAGGTGTCCAATTCCCAGAGTTGCTCAGTGCAATTATGCCATTACCTGTGCAACACTTTATTTAATGAAAGCCAAACAGGCCTTCCTCGTGACACTGTTTGGTAAATATTGTTTTTATACATAGTTTCAAGACCAAGTGTAAAATAAACTAATTGTTTAATATGCCTAAATTGTGATTAATGAAAATATTTAATGACATTCCTGTCTGTATGACAGGTTATTTTGCATTTTGCAAGCTCTAAATTGCCCCTACAGTTTATAGTGTGTGTGTCTGTGTGTGTGCCCATCGATGGATTGGTGCACTGTCCTGAATATATCTGTCCAGCAAAACATTCTCCCCTGGATGGTCATGGGGAACCCTACCACCCCGTGACCCTAAGATCGGATTAAGAGGTCAAGATAATGAGGTGAGATGAGAAATGTCTAGTCACCAGCATTTTGTAAGTAGCATACTAAGACCACTGATGAAGGATTAGAAGATGATGAACACACTCTGTGCAGCAACAAATAAACCAATATTTCTGACTTTTATTTCAAGTGGAAAATTGGAAATTAGGGAAAAGGTAGAATAAAAAGGAAGATAAAAAAATGCATAAAAACTGCACCAAACTGGCACCTATATTACCATTATCTGTGTTGGTAAACAGCCTACTTGCACTGGACACCGTCTTGCCAATGTCAGCCAGGGAACGCAGGTTGGATTTTTTGGTTTGGTGACGATGCTTCCTCAGCAATGTGTAGGTGACTTTTTCCTTTAAGTCCGGCTTCAGCAAGCCATTTTCTATTTGACTGTCTGCAATCATTTCTGTTAAAGAATCATACAAAGTTTGAAGTTGGTGGTTAGTTTTTTTTTTTAAATATTTGTAGTGAATACCAGATAAACAGACATGTAAATGTAAAAATAACATAGTCTTGTGATTAAGAAACCAGCCTTGCAATCTGAAGGTCTCCAGTCCAAATCCGGTCCCACCAAATACTAAGGCTGAAATGCCCTTGGGAATGTCACCTAACCCCAATTGTTCCTCGATCGCTGTATAAAGAGATGCTCACTGCTCCGGGCACATGTTCTCACTTCACTCAGTGTGTGTATAGGTGTGTGTGTGTATGTGTGTGTGTGTGTGTTTCACTGCACGGATGGGTTAAATGTGGAGGACAATTTCCTCTGTGTCTAAGTATAGTAGGTAGATAGAAAAAATATAGATTATTTTTAATAGATCCCTTTATCACTTTATAGCATTTGAATGGTTATAAAGTTTAAAAGGGACAGATACCACAAATTACCAATGAAGGGACAGTACTACCGTTCAAACTTTTTTTTTTACATTTCCATAATAAAAAAAAATATTTTTTTTTCATAAATAGAGTTATAGACATTTGATTTGCAATTAGATAAATTAATAGTGAAGTAACTTTCTCAACTGTTGGTCCATACTGCTTACTCTTATATGGAACCTGTTTAAAGTTGGTTGCTTTTAAATTAAAATTTATCCACCAACCATCTTTTACTACGGTAATTATGTGACTTGGCAAGATAATCTCCCACACAAACACATATATAAAGATGCACTTGTGTGTCCGCGGCCTGTCGGCTGACATCTACCCCCTTTTGTGCATGCTGCATAATCTACAATGTTTCCCTCTGCCATGAAAACAAAAATGGCTCAACTTCTAACACAAAACTGGTTTAATGAGCACAAAATGAAGTTTCGTCTATGGCCATCTCAGGACCCTGATCTAATCCACATTACAAATCTCTGGGGTTATATAAAGAGGAGAGTGGACAAGAGAGGACCTCGAATAAATGGATCATCATAAAATGTTATGTAAAGATGAATGGTCTTAAATTTTATGCTCTCTGTTTTTCAAGAGCCTCATAGTGGTCGAGTGGTTAGCACTCTCTTCTCACAACAAGAAGGTCCATGGTGCCATTCTTGGGAGGTGTTAAAGAAGTGTGAAGTTTTTGCAAGTTTTTCTCGTGTCTCTGCGGGTTTCCCTAAGGAACTCTGGTTTCCATGCTAGTAGGTAAACTATATGATTTTAAATTGACCCCATTTTTTTTTTTTTTACTGTAATAGACTAACACGCTGAGCAGGGTTGTTGCCCATGTTTCCCATGAGTACTGTGATGGGCTGCAGTAGCTCCTGTGACCCAAATCAGGATAAACTAGATGGGGCTGAAAGGCTGAGAAAAGTAATGAGTTAAAATTAATAAAATGGAAGCATAAATACATTTTGGCTGGGACACAAAACAAAGTAGACAACGTGTTCTTTATGATGAATAGTATCTCATACACAGAGTGCTGACAGGAATTAGAACAAAGCTCGGCTCCATCTGGATAAACTGTGTTGTGGGCCTCAAGTGTTGAAGGAAAATAAAAAGCAAACATGCCCACCCACTTTGGATTGATGATCTGACTTTTGTTTTTAAGTTGTTCCTATTTTTCTTTAATCAGATTTTTAGGACTAACCTGTTCAATGCTTGTTGCTTTGTGAATGTATATATTATTTCTTTTTCAGTACATTCTGTATAGTTGTGTTGACTGTGCTTAATGTCTATGTAATTTCCATGACTGAGTTTCCATCTTTCCTCAGCTTTAAAATGAATCTCGCATAGACACCTCTCTGGTCTTTATGTTTGGGCAGAACTAATGAGTTGACCTTGGATATTTTAGCGTGTTGTGTGTGTGTGTGTGTATGTGTGCAAGTTAATGTTTTTTTATTGCTCCACTCAGCACTCATAAGCAATATGCATTCCACTTTTAAGCTCATACATACCTACTACCTGTGACAGACTAGAAGCTTCCAAATCCAGCAGGATGCTTCCTTTTTCTATGCATGTCCTTAGTTCAAATAAACTATGTAAGGACAGTGTGGCCACATGAGGTTTGCTCCAGCGCTCACCGCCCTTTTCCACCTTCTCCTCAAACTTGATCCACCTAAAAAATAAATCCAACTTAATATAAAAAACAACCATTTCCAGATCCCGAAAAATGTAAATGTGAAGTTCAACATATTTTCAGTATATAAGCAAAGCAATCAAAAAGAATACATATTTTATTCAAAATACTGGAACAATGAATAAGTTTTCGCTGTTTAAGTCAATTACATTTAATTATAGATGTTATACCTTTTTTATTTTCAGTACTATTATTACTTAAACCAGAATTAAAAACAAACAGTCATACACTGCTGATTTTACTAGAAAATTTTTATTTATTATTCTGTCTTCGGGCCAGTTTGCAGTTTTGCATAAGGCTCATCCTTATGTCAATAACAAATCTTTTTATATGGCTTTTGGCAAAACTGCTCTTCTAAAATATACATAATTATAGCTGTTTTAGTGCTATGTTCAACCCTAATACCAGTCACAGACCTACTATTTATCATAGTAGATAATACTAGCATAAAAGTAAATGCCTTAGAGAATCAGCAACCAAATGTGCTGTGCCATTCAAAACACCTATTTACCTTTATAACCCTAAGCCAAAAATGATCTTGATAATTCCAAGGTAGAGGTGCTTGATAGTCCTAAAATAACATATAATAAAGCCTTTATTATACTAAAACCAATACTGCTGCAAAATTTTAACTGTACATTTAAGTTGTCCAGTTGTTGGTAGTGGTGCTGACAGTTGGGCTGGATAAAGGGTTTTGTTATGATAAAATATACATGCATACAATTACCTAAGCAACATAAGCTGAAAATAACCCTTGCTAAATATATTATATTATATTAAAAATAACTACAACTACAGAATCGGTATCTGTCTTTTAGTTCCTGTACATCACACACTGTAAATCAGTGTCAAGTCATTTGCATTAACCAAACACTAAACATATTAAACATACCGATAGCCTTTCAGAATCTCTGATCTTGCTGTGTGATATCATTGCTGCTGAAAAAATGTATGTATATTGAGACGTATATTAAAGCACTCTCTTTAAACTCCAGTTTTGGTTGTAGGTTTAGTTTTATGTTGATAAATGAAAAAATATGGATACACAAAACCATCCATAAAACTGTGCATGATAGGATGCTAAAAAAAGTCATATTTATATATTAATAGTTTGTCAGAAAGATGCCATCTGTTTGTGTTCTACAGTACATACTGTGTACGTGCCCTTTACTCTGTTCTAATGGTCAGAAACAATGGTACCACCACAGAGCAGGAATTATTTGGTCGGTGCATTATTCCTATCCCAGCAGTGTGACTGAGGTGTTTAAATGAAACTCCAGCAGCACTGCTGCACTAACACCCCCTCACCACATCAGTGTCACTGCAGAACTGACAAGAAACAATCCACCACCCAAATGATACCTGTTCTGTGATGCTCCTGACCAACAGAGAACAGAGAACCAACAGGGACTAACAATAACAAAGAACACAGATGGACTACAGTCTGTAATTGTAAAACTACAGAAAATCTAATGTATCTTTGAATATTATTTTTATTTACAAAGCTCACTGTTAATGTTAAAGTAAGATCACTTAATATCAGCTGATATCAAGAACGCATTCGCCTCCAATTCAATAAAATTTTCCTGTTGTGTTTTTAAAAAGATATCAGATAAGAAACATATCAGGAACTATTGATTTGTATTAATAGATATTTAAGAATAAAAAATGGTGTATTGTAAATTTACATATGTTTCGTTTGTTGAAATTTACAGAAAATTTCAACAAAGAAATCTAGCACTTATATGAAAAGTATTGAATCAGCCTAACGTTATATAAAAAATACAGTTGCTAAGAAGACAGCTGAAATCTGAGTATGGTTATCCAAGATTTCTTGCTTTATAACTTTTCTTTGACTTATATCCGTTGCCAGAACGCTGTAGTTAATTACCAACTTAAACTGCTCCTACTCAAATACAGCCATTAAATATGCTGCTCAGTCTCAGGGGTGCAACTTAGCATACTGACACCAAGCTGTCACAAAGAATTTGTCATGGGCTCTGGATGTTTAATTCATAGCTTTGAAAGTGCTACTTTACAGAGGCTATCCATCAGGTTGTGCTTATTAGTAATTTATCGTATGCTAATAGGAGGATGTTTTTTTCTACTTCTGACTTTATGCTTAGCAGCACAAAAAAACTTTTTGGAAAAAACATAATGATTTCACCAATTTTTTAAATAAGTTTTTACCTGGCTGTCTCCTTCCATTCCATTTCCTGTCCATCCACAGAGAGAAGTTCATCCAATTCGGTGAAGAGCTGTGGGGGCGATGGGCCATCATCATCCTCCCCCAAGATAAAGCGAATGCGTTCAGCTGCTGGAGAAACTGCAAGAGGAAATATACTGCGAGTCAGAGGCTGATGAGGACTACTATAGACCTGCAGCTTGTCCTGATCCCCTAAACCATTCAACATGATCGCAGGAGTATCTTTATCCAACGGAGTTGAATCAGGTGGAGGAGAAATCTTCACTTCAGACAAGTCTTGCTCTCCATCATGATTCTGAGTAGACTCGGTCATCTCTTCCTGCTCTGCCTCTTTCTTCTCCTCATTATTATTATCCAAGTTGTCACTTGAGCCATTTTCAGATGCCTCCATCTCACAAAACTCTCTGTGAAAAACTTTTACTTTTCACAGAGCTGGTTCTGACGTAATAAGGACTGCTGAAAGAGGGACAGAGGTTGAATTCACACCCCTTTTGTAGCTAAGTACACCAAGATCTTCATTAGAGGTTTTTAATTTGCTGCTGTTTGCTGTTCTCCACTGTAAGGCAATGACAACCAGGTGGTTAAAAAAATTGGGGTCCCTTGTCCCCTGACTGGACGTCCCTCCCATGCGCTGCTCCCCCAAAAAAACAGGATCACCATTGGCCCTCAAACTCTGGCACCATGCCCTTAGCCCCTCATTAACAATTAGGAAATGTTTCACAAATGTCCCTTAGTGGACAAAAGAGCTTTGCTTTCCTACCTCTTTGTCTATGAATTTGTTAGAATCAAATCAAAACCAACATAAAAATAGAGGAAGGTAAATATAAAGTTTACAGTATACGATGATGTCATTTTTTCCCCACAACACTCATAAAAAGTTTAAATGTTTAAACATTCTTAAAGCTAAAAACTTTTCATGACAGTTCTAAATTACTTGTCAAAACCATCCAGGTGCATGATGGGATCATGACCATTATTATTAATTAACATATATTATTTAGCATGTAAAGGGTTACCTGAAATGTATTTATTTATTTACTTGTTATCCTTGCATTAAATGCAGTTGGCGATTTGATTTAAGGTTCTTCTATTTACTAATGCAGTTGAAAAAAATATTTTAAAGTAGGTTCATCACCAATATAAATTTTATACTTTAATTCAATATAAATGTTTATTCATTTTGGGTTATATGTTTATTTATAAAAAATGTTTAAAGGTTTGAGTAGGCTTAGTTTTAGCTCTATACAGTATATTGATCTATTTTTAAAAGTAATCTGCAATAAATTTTAAAGGTAATGTCGCTAGTTATTATTTTAATTAATAATTTCAGAATTTTTCTGATAAAATACAACTTTTCCAATTATGATTATAGCAATATATTCTATATCATTTTGCCCCCTCGTTATATTAAGTACAAGAAATCTTACAAAATTTTTGCTGTAACACAAGCATATTTTATTTGCTTTATTTATGATCTATTGATGTTGAATTTTCTTACCTACAGTTTTACCTTAAAATTGAAAACAGAATATCACAACAAATGCCAAGCTCTAAGACTTGGAAAGCTAACAAAGTTGCTAAGCAAACCTGTAACGGAGTGATGGGCTGAGGGAGGGTGCAAGTGGAAAATGAGTGTGTAGTTCAATATACTAGTGAGTGTGCAGTGAGTACAAAATACGAATGAGGAGACTGGAATGAAAATCACATCGTTCAAATGCATTTCAAAGCTGCAGGCTTAGTCGCCAAGAGCCACAGGGCTTTACAAAGGGGACTTTGTCCACAAAACAGGGGCTCATGGGAAAAGCAAAGGGAGGGAGAGTGTCCAGTGGTGAAAAGTGGGCTTAGTCGTGTTGCTACTGCAAACGGAAGACTTTCTATCTTACTAACTCTTCTTTCCAACAACTATATGAACTCTTTGATCAAACCAATGTAAATGATGTACCAATGTAAAAGCATACATGTGTGTATATAAATACACTTATAATGGACAAATGTATTGGGACATCTACCGCCTATTCCAAAACTAATCATGTCCAGTCAACTCCCCTACATTTATATTCCTTGCTTTGCGCACTAGGCCACAATCATGATGAAACAACAGGGCCTTCCTTAAACTGTTGTCACATATTTAAAACTATACAGTACATCTGCCAAAATGGCTTGGTAAGCTAAGGCATTAAGATTTCAATTTACTGGAATTGGAAACTGGAAGAGTCTAGACCAACCGTTGAAAAACAACCTCAATTCATTTTGAGTTGGCATCTGGCTGACCCTGTACACTGACTGACTGTCAAGTTGGGATACTTGTAAGTTGCTTTACCAAATGTAATTGCATCTTATTACCATATTAAACTCAAATTCAGTAAGCTCATATTGGCAATGGGACTTAATAGAACTCCTCGTTACCTAAATTTCCTAAAAACATTGGTGTGAAGCTAAAAGTTAATGTAACAAGCCCATAGTATGATTACATATATATATATATATATATATATATATATATATATATATATATATATATATATATATAATATAAATAGTTTCTGTATGGGCTCAACCCTTACAGAAGAGATATATGTCATGTAATGTAAAACTTGACTTTGTTATTGATGGCAGTATGTTACCTCTGAAAATTATATACATTTACACATGGACTATAAACACAAGTTCCAAAGTTGAAAACATTCGTGGCTTGTTAAGGGTTAGACTGAAATGAATTGAATAGAAGTGTGTTTCTGTGTTTCTGTGTGTGTGTGTGTGTGTGTGTGTGTGTGTGTGTGTGTGTGTTTAATTGACCATCCCTGAATTCCAATTTCACTGGGGTATAAAGATTAAATGATGCAGATGCTAAACTCAAAACTCTCTCTCTCACTCTCTCTTTGTTGTACTCTTTGGCTTTTAATAAACCATGATTTTATTTTGTATTTATTACAAATGCTTTTAATTCTGTATTTAATAATTAATATTAATATAATTTTTAATGCATTTAAAAGCAATTTTGTGTCCACTTACATTTACATTTGCATTTTATATTTGGTCATTTAGCAGACACTTTTATCAAAAGAGACTTACAAATATCTCAACTTGTTTGGGGACAGGAGCAATGAGGGTTAAGGGTCTTACTCAAGGACATTGGTAACTTCAGCGGACACATCTGCTTTCATATCTGAATTACAAAATATTATAGCTGTAATGTATACAAGTCATATTTCTAAAAGCCTAAAAAAAAATTGCTTGGAAACAGAAATAAAATTTGTATACTGTTTAGCCATACACCAGTATCAGATATCAAACCTTTCATTTAATTCTAAAATTCTGGACAACACTGTCCATCTGCAATTGAACTATAATTAATTTCTAAAGTAACAAGACTTATAAAGTTCATATATTCTTCATGGCAGTTGTTTGTCTCCACCAGTAGAAAATTTGTCTACCATTAGACTTGGTAGAGGGTTGGCCGACAGCTAGAGAAACAGAAATATGAAATGTGAGCTAAAAAATGCTAAATATTAACAGTCTGACAGCCGTGTTGCCAGTTTTGCATTTGGTACTGAGTTGAAAGAAAGAAAAAAGAAAGTACAGAAAACACATGGGATGATTCACATGCTAGTGATCAGTTGATGGCTTTTGTTTGGAGCACAATGGCACTTCATTCAGACTAGAAATTGTCCTTTCAGCTCATGCCCACCCCAACTATCATTCTCTGGCTTCCTAGCAGAGACATGCAAAACAAAGCTATAAATAATTCAGTGCTTGGGTGATAATGTACAAACCCTATTTCCAAAAAAGCTTGAACACTTTAAAATAAACAAACAAATAAATAATACTAATAATAATACTAATACTAATACTAATAATAATAATGTGTTTTGTTAATTTACCTGAACATTATTTAAACAGAGGGCAAAACTGTTAGTGTTGTCAATAACAAAATTAATTCTATTCGTTAAACAAATTTTAAAATGGAAGCCAGCAACACTCTTTCATTCTAAAGAGGTGTGACAGGGTTTTGTACTAAATAATTATACTGCATAATCGTTTGAGAGCCATTAAAGATAATAACTGTTGCAGTTTTGCAAGTGAAATTCCCAATATGGACTAAAATGCCTGGCAAAAAGTTTGAAGTGCTACATCTTTAAAGCACCTTCATTTAATAATTAAAATAGGTGTCCCATTCTTTTCTCTATGCAGTGTTTAAGCAGACATGCAAATGACCCATGCTGCAGGCACAAATACACTCCCATTCCATCCCAGATTTGCTGATTTCTGCACTTTTGGTTGCTTAGAATCTAAAATACATTACATCACGTCAGTTAGCATTTCAAAGCGATTTACAAGTATCAAGTAAACCTGATGGATGGTCAAAATGCCGGGTCATGATACAGCACCCCTGGAGCAATGAAAGTTATCAAATATGCCCCAATTAGGTTATCAAAATATAAAAGCATGCACAATCATCAACCTGCCTCATACAGCACAGTCTTAAATTCATCAAAGCATGTCATTAGAGGTACATTAATGATTGCAAAAGCTTTGTTGCTTGTAATTAACAATACTGATCATTAGGTATATACTGTAGTGAGCGATAAGTTTTACTATGTGAGATAGCAAACCTTAAAGAACGATGACTCCAGGCTAATTTATAGGTTTGTTGATTGTATTAATCAATTTATGATTACATATTAACATATGCCTAGTAATAAATTAGTTCTTACAAAAGCTCGCATTGTACAATGTTCAAGGTAGTATTAAAAATTGATGTGTGTTCACATGAATTTAATCTACTGGCAAAAACTTCATAAAATTAAGTCAAGTATTCAATCACTTTTTCTTTTTTTATTTAACATGCTTTGGAACAGGGGCGGCACGGTGGCTTAGTGGTTAGCACGTTCGCCTCTCAGCGCTAGGGATTCCCAGTTCGAATCCCCATCTGGGTGGAGTTTCCATGTTCTCCCCGTGTCTGCGTGGGTTTCCTCCGGGTTCCTCCCACAGTCCAAAAACATGGATCAAGTCAATTGAATTCTCAAAAATTGCCCCACATAGTGTGTGTTTGTGTGAGTGAGTGTGTTCCCAGCGATGGATTGGCACCCTGTCCTGGGTTTATCTGCCCAGCGCCCGAGACGTTCTCCCCTGGATGGGCATGGGGAACCCCACCGCGACCCTAATAAAGGATAAAGCTGGAGACAATGAATGAATGAATTAATGAATGCTTTGGAACAGTAAAAGATTAAGTGTAAAATTATTTGTAACTTATTTTATTATTAATGTGTGTCTATATATTAGTCCTTATAGTCAGACAGTGTGCAGAGGAACAGCCTCAAAGTGTGAAAGGAGGCTAGAGTAACTAATTATAACCTGCTGTGAGGTTGGGGAAGGGCAGTGGATTAGAACAGGCTAAATGCCACTGACACACTTTTAATAAGGGAAGCATCAATAATAAAAAATAAACAAAATATATGATTGTGATGTTGATTGAAACGTTAAGTTTCCACAGTCAGTTTAACAGTCCATTTCGCAACTTTATTCCTATACAGAATAATATTTTATAATATTAAATATATATTTAACATTTTTTTGGTAACCATACTGACTAGTTAATCTTCATTCACAAAAAAACACAAAACCTAATCCACATTGGACTTCATACTTAGATGATTGCAAGATGCTTGTTAATGGTTAATTATGATTAATGTTGTGCCATTGTAACACTATCTGTACTCACGTTAGCTTTTCCTACTACTGGTGAGAGGAGGTTGATTCTGTTGTTGTTTTTAAAATGCTAGTTTGATGAACATCAAAATGATTGTATCAGATGATCTATACTTGTACAGTTTTAAAGTTTTTATATTTATGGGTGGCACGGTGGCTTAGTGCTTAGCATGTTCCTCTCTCAGTTCTAATCCATGTTCGAATCCCAATCTGGGTGCCGTTTTCATGTTCTTGCTGTGTCCACATGGGAATCCTCCGGGTCTTCCGGTTTTCTTCCACAGTTCAAAATCATGGATTGAGGATACATTAGCTGATATATATTTTCCCTATATAGTGTGTGTGTGCCCAGCGATAGATTGGCGCCCTGTCCCGGGTGTATCTGCTCAGCACCCGAAACGTTCTCCCCTGGATGGACATGGGGAACCCCCCCCGCGACCCTAATATAGGATAAAGCGGAAGATAATGGATGGATGGATAGTGTGTGTGTCTGTCTGTGTGAGTGTTTGCCCAGCAATAAATTGGCACTCTGTCCTCCCCTGGATGGGCATGAGGAACCCCCTCCCACACACCACACACACACACACACACACACACACACACACACACACACACACACACACACACACACACACACACAACCCTAATATAGTATAAGTGGAAGTGTTAATAGGTGGATGGATATTAGTTGTATATGAAATTAAAATAATTAGGTTTTAAAAGTAAATTCAACTGTGCAATGAAAAAATAGATGAAAAATTTTTTTTAAACTGTTTATCCAAAAAAAGGAAAAACTATAATAATGATAATAATAATATTGTAAATAATATTGAAACTGTCAACACTGCTTAAAACACTGATTTACATGTTCTTTTTTGTGTTTATTATAAAGTGAATGTTTATTGTAACAAGTATTAAAGATATCAAGCAGGAAGCAATCCATCTAAAAACAACAGGTCAATGTTCCACTGTGTTCAGAGGCTTTAGAGCACTGAGGGTTGTGGCACAGATTCAGAAAATTGTTAACCTTGAGCCTAAGCTGACCTTTTCTTCACAAGATACTTTTGTTCACAAACTGCGCTTAAAGGTCTAAAATATTTAGACCTGCATATTTTACAGGGATAGGCACGACAACAATGTTGCATGATGCTAAATATTGTTTGTAGTTTAAAATTAGAATGGGTCAGTATTTAGTCACAAAGTCATAATTTGACCTACTATGCTAATAATAACTAATATTCAACCAAAAATATATAACTTTTAAAATTGCTAAATATTAAAGTGTTTAAACATCACGTGAATGACAAAACAAATACAATAGAAGTACCAAGAATACATTATTTTTATATAAAACTTAATATATTGTAATTATTTAGGATATAGTCCTAAACATATATAAACATATATAAACAATAACTATTACATAAAATCTACATATTTAACAGTAAAAGTTTCAGAAGGGTTAAATAAGTAAATGTACCAACTCAACGAAATAGCAGGATGTAGCCGATAGTTTAAAAGAAACTAATAAATATTGGTAGATGAACCTTGTACATGCTGTAGTTTAGCAGAAAATGACATTTAAAAGTGAAATTATTTTAATAAATGTATTATATTGTAAAATGTAACAGCGATATAGTCGAACTGTTATATATTAGTATATATAGTGATCCTAAATTATCAAATTTCAGGCAAAAATTAAGATCTCTCATCACGTGTGTGTGTGTATATGTGTGTGTGTGTGTATATATATGTGTTCCAACTGGTTCCTGAGTTTATATAAGCACCTTGGTTCCATCACTTCCTTCAGGCTTGTTCTGTACTACCTTCCTCTGTATAGTTTTCCAAACTGTTGCTGGATCAGCTGTTCTCTTCCCACTAAACCTGGTTACTCTATTGTTTGTCATTGTTTGTGTTGCATGACTCTGCTCCTGGGTAAATCTCCTTTCCAGGATGTTTGTTTTATTAGGACTTTCCGGTGTGTTAATTTGATTAAGTCTCACCTGAGCATTTATCCTTAAGATCTTTCCAGGTTGTTAATTCAATTAGGCCTTACCTGTGCAGATATCTATTAGGCATTTCCTGTGTGTTTATCTTAAGGCCTTTCCAGTTTGTTAATCTTTGAGGTCCTTCCAAACTATTTAAGAATTTTCTGTAAATTTGGCAGTGCTAAGTGCAAATATTCTCAGCATCAGTTTTAAATCAGTTAATATTTTCTGGTGGCCTAAAGAAAATCTAGTATGCATTTCAGGTGCTGATGACCAGTGTGTTATAGTGTATAATTACAGTAACAATAAAGTTCTGTAAATCTCACTTTCCCAATTTCTGTATTTTATTTACTTTTATTTTATATTCTTTATTCATTAGTTTATCATTATGTTAATTTATATAATTTTTCCTATCTTTACACAACACAAATAATTAGATTGTGATAAACGGCTAAAAATTCCAGACTTATGAATGTGGAAAAAGCAAATGCATTAGTAAGCCACAATTAAAGTCTGATATTTTTGTTAACAGCTAAAAATCAGTGTTATCACTAAGCGACATCCAGCACTGTTCTATTACAAGCCATGAATATGTTTGACTGGCATTTCCTCTTTATCCCTCTACCACCACACCCATCCCTACATTCTCCTCCTATATTTTGCTGTTTACCTCCTACTCCCTTGCAATAACCATCATTAGAAAGCATTTGAGTCAAAATTTCAAACTAGTTAAATTGACTTCCAAGTAACTCTTAATTTCTTTCAGCCAAACACTATTCTCTCCATGACACACATGAAAGTTTTTTTTTTTTTTTAATCTATTTCAAAACTATTACTTTCACCTAGAGTCCTCATGTCTGTGTATGTCCATTCATACACTGACTGAAAGTCAATTTTAAGTACAGAGTACTTAAAGTACAGAGTGCCTACAGCTATGTGTGGAGCTGCATATAAAATCAGTGTGTGTGTGTGTGTGTGTGTGTGTGTGTGTGTGTGTGCATGCGTGATCCCTGTGAAGGAGAAGCAGGCACTGATGTGAGCTGACACATCTTAGTGAGCAGTATGATGACCCTGCGTACCTCTGGCAGTGCGTGTTTAAGTGTATAAGGGTAATAGTTCAGTAAAGGGAAACTGGGAGCTAATATGAGACGGCAGTGCTTACAGAGTAGTTTGAGGATGCTGCGGGCCTTCGTGTGCATGTGTATGCATTTAGGATGGTTGTATAGGAACAAAATGTCCTCATTAGTCTTGAAATATGCCAGTTATAAATAAAAAGAAATGAATGCTGAAGCAATAGTCAACTAAGGTGGTTTTATGAGTAAGGCTGCTTGTGTAGTTTGTTATTTGATTTAACTTACCGAGTGGTTTGAGGATGTTACTGCTGACCTCCTCTGTGTTTTCTGTTACTTTCTCTTTCTTCTCTTTGTGGCTGGTACGCCGCCGGTGACGTCGCCGTCGTCTGTAGCTCTTAGGAATGTGCACACCAATGTAGACAGTGTGATGGCCTGGAATAAAAAGAAAATTCAAATAAAGGCTTATATATAGAATTAGACTCACGCCCTCATCATCAGCTAATCTATAGCAAATATCTTGTGTTCCCACATTGTTTTAATCAAAAGTCACCCAACAAATAAATATATACATTAATCTCTAATCACATCCAGTGCCTTTTTTTTTTTTTACACGATAGATACTATAAATATATATAAATCTGTATCCATGTTCTAAGTAATTTATTCAAAAGTTTTATTTATTTATTTTTTTGCCAATTTTCCTGTACCTGTATGTCCATACTGTATAAAATATGTATTTATTGTGTTCTGGATGCTACTTAATTTTTTTCAGGTACCTGTTAATCATATACAGTAACACGTTGTATCAGATAAATAAAATAATACAAAAATAAAATAAAATACAAATAAAATACTTGAATAAATAGGTTGCAACCAATGCAGACTGTTCTAAGAATATAGGGGGAGTCCCTGTCACCTGTCCTCTCATCAGAACCCTGTCTGCAGAGAATGAGCCTCACCCACTCTTAACAGCAAGAGTGAAAGCATCATAATGCACAGTGTCCACTCTTCCCTAACAAATGTGAGCAGCCAGTATAGTTGGATGCTTGCAAGCATACACTAGTCTTGTGAAACACAGCACCAGTCTTGCATACTGGGCACACAAGAGGGTGTGTTGTGTGAAAGAAAATTTCCACATAGGAACAGAGAAGAGCTTAATGACAGAACAGTACAACCAAGCTCTGAGCAAATCACAGGAGAACGCTTAAATACAACTACTGCTCAGTGCTGGGTCTAAAAGGCTGATTGTGCAGAGGCACTTCACTAAATATATGGCTGAGACTGCACGTAAATACACAGGAAAATTTAAATTGTTTTAAAAGGCTATGGGGCTGTTTTTTTTAGCAGTTGTCCTGGGCAGTAAAGGGAAATATTAGGTGTTGGTGTTTTAAAACATTAAGTCATATACTGTATACAGTACTTCACTACAGTTGGTCTCAAATTTAAAAACTTTTACCAAAAGTGTGCCAAAATGCTGATTTTATTGAAACATTCACATTCTAATACAAACTGACTAACCAGGATTGAAAAAGTTATTTGCCTAAATTCTTAATTGCTTTAATTGCCAAACCAAGAATTCATACAATGAATTAAAACTGGTGGCATTTAAAATTATTTAGAATTTGTCCTCGAAACGCATCAAATAAAACAATGCAAAAAAAAAAAAGTATTGTAAATATTTTACTGCATTAAAAATAGATACACATTTTTTTTACTGTACAATATTTTTTCAAAAAGCAACAATTCTAAAGGTTGCAGGGTAAATACCAGATATCTTTAAATTCCTGGTTCGACAGTTCATGATGTTCTTAAAAAGTTACACAACTCAGGACCTGGTACTACACTAATATTGCGTTTTCATTACCATACTACATTATGTCAATTAACAAACTGCAGGGATTTTTGCTTTGTTAATTGTTAATCGCAATTATCTGTTCAAAAATTAATTGTCAGCAAAAATTTCACCACAGCCCTGTTTACAGATAAGCATCGGTCTTTCTGGGAACAGATTTTATGAATAGGTAATAAAGTAAAGCACTTTTGCAATGCATCAGTTTGTTTATTCATTAATTAATTTATGGGAGGACGACAGAGGAAACAGCCTGGACAGGTCACTATTCTATCACATGTTTATGGACTGTGGAAGGAAACAGGAGCTCCCTGAGGAATCCTACTCAGACAGAGGATATGCAAACTCCACATAGAAAGGCCCCTGTCTGCCCTGCCTGGGAACTGAGCCTTGGAATTTCTTGCTTGATTGGAAGATGAGGAGTAATGAAATATAGAGCTTGTGCCATAAGTCATATAATAAGTTATTTTAAGCAGGATAGTGTATAACAACGTAAAGTCCTCTCCATGTGCATTGGTGCAAACTTCGTTGTCATCGATCACAGTTGACTGCTGCATTAATAAACATACAGTACAGGGAAAAAGTTTAGACAAACAGTCATTATTACTCCATGATTTCCTCCATTTACCATATAGACGGACTTAGTATATAGTTTACAATTACAGACTGAAGTCCATCTGTGTTCTTGTTTTTGTTAGTCCCCTGTTGGTTCTCTGTTCTCTATTGGTCAGCACCATCACAGAACAGGTATCATTTGGGTGGTGGATTGTTTGTTGTCAGTTCTGCAGTGACACTGATGTGGTGAGGTGGTTTTAGTGCAGCAGTGCTCCTGTGGTGTCATTTCTCCACCTCAGTGACACTGCTGGGAAAGGAATCATGCACCAACCAAATAACACCCGCTCTGAGGTGCTACTATTGGGGTTCTGAGCATTAGAACAGAGTAAAGGGGACGTACACAGTATGTATGGTAATCCACAAACAGATGGACTACAGTCTGAAATTGTAGAACTACAAAGTCCATCTTTACAGAAAGTGGAACTGATACAAAAAAAACTAAGTGGAACAAAAATGAGGTGTGTCCAAACTGTACATCCTGAAACGCTTTTGTGGAAGTAGAAAACCACCATTGCGTTCTCTGGACATGAACTGATTTGCTGTGATCAAAGTAACCATTCAATAAGTATATTAAATACTTTTACAGCTCTGACATCAGCCAAGTATACTTACATTACCTTTACAATGTCGAATAAGCAAACATTTGAACTACAGACTACAAAATATAACTGTAGTAGCCCACAAAGTACATTAAATCAACATACGGTGCAGTTAAAGTAAAATGTTACTGTGTAATATTTGAAGAAACTACACATAAACCCTGCTATAGCACATCATTTCTCAACAGGAAATGACATCCAAGACCTTAATGTCAGCAGATCAGTGTCAGTTGTTTCCTCACTGTCCTCTGGGATTCGATTTGATGATCTGAGCAAAGCATGTAAATAAATGTCAACAACTTCCTTAAAACAGTATATACAGGAAACAGCCTCTCTTTTTAAGAGGACATCTTGACATATGAAAAATGTGCTCTTTGATCAGTAGGAATTAAATGAGAGACTAAGCAAATCTTTTATCAGCAGTAAGATAGCAGGTAGCAATGGATTTAATTCTCTGGTGTTCATCTGCTACAGTAATTCCTGTTTGCAAGTAATCAGAACCTACAATAGCTCACTCACCACCATTCTTGCAAGTGGATTAGACCAGAGATGATATGACTATTTGACCTCAGAGTGTTTTAATCTCAGAAACACAAGAACACACTGGTATCATAATTAAAATTTGATTATTTTTTTATCAAAACATAATGCCTTTAGAGCTTTTAAACAGTACAGAATATTATCCTTTCATTCATTCATTATCTCCCGCTTTATCCTCTATTAGGGTCGCGGTGGGGTTCCCCATGCCCATCCAGGGGAGAACGTTTTGGGCGCTGGGCAGACAGACCCAGGACAGGGCGCCAATCCATCGCTGGGCGTACAGAATATTATTCCATCTTAAAATCGTATTGATACTTACAGATACTTGCATCTAACTGCAGTGATGGAATGTATTAATTTCTAAATTTTCTATATATTTTTATTTTATATTTGGGAGTTTAGTTTTTGTTATAATCAAATAAAACCAGTCACAATATTGATGTGCATGCTGCAGTGATGGCCACTTATTCCTCAGCTGTGGTCGCGCCAGTATTTATTGTTTCCAGCACTGAGTGCTTAAAAGCTCAGAGCACCTGAGCATCAGTGCTGGGGCATTGCCACATTTACATTTATCTCTTGGGCTTTGGCCCCTCTTGCATATAAAACATGCTGCCCCCATCTATGTGTCCTCACTAGTGGCCTTGTCGTGTTTTATTTCCCAACCGTGTTGCCTTTTGGCTGTCTGACGATAGTATAAATCACATTACGGCAGTAAAACGCTAACCCACTGTTGGCTGTAGTCGAAGGCCAAGGGGCATCTTACTCCAAGCTGGCCTAAGCAGCACAGCTTTTGACCCTTAGGCTGTGCCTCTTCCAGGCTTCTAAACACACTTGGAGCAGCAGCAGCAGGGCCAGATTGGTAGGTGCTTATCTTTTTGTTTCATTTGTTTAAAGTGTGCCTGAGGTATGGTGTGGGTTGTAGCGGTCACATATGCATCCAAGGTATTGATAATCACCATAAGTTATGCAGAATATGCATGTGCCCGAAGGTATTTTATATTGCATTTGTTATGTTTAAATGTAATTAAAACAAACTATTTTCACAAACTATTATTAGTCTTTTGCTATTTTAATTTAATTCTCTGTATTGTATGATTATGATACAAAACAAGAAATTATATTAACCAAGGGTATATAATCTTTCTTTTGAAACACCAATATCACATTGTATTTACTTAGTTACCCACAGATACCCACACTCCATGGGGCATTTGGAACTTCGCATGAATTTTAGCTTTAATTGTCTACACAAACTCGACAGGTCACGATTAAGTGATTAAGTCTTCACAATCATTTAGCCATATCAAGTATGAAACACCATGGATGATGTGACGTGAGGAAGAGGGAAGAGGACATAGGAAGAGAAGAAATAAATGGCAGTAACGAATAGAGTGTAGCATGCAAAACAGGGAAAATGAAGTGGTGGGAGGGAGGGTGGAAACCCACTTTGTACTGCCCTTCCTGTTCTTTCAGGCAGACCCACAGAAAGCAGTGTAAATTAGAGTGGCACACACAGCAGCCTGTCACCTTAGAAAATGAACTGCCTGCATCTTGCCAAATACTGTGGCTTTCAGAGCTCAATACTTTTAGGACCCCAAAACAGTGCTGCTGGGACATGGGGTTCCACCAGAGAATAGAGACATAGAGAATAGTGTTGCACACATAAGAGAAATACCCCACCCCTCCCCAACACACACACACACTTTAAAAAGTGTGTATAAAGACTTTCCCAGACCATAATCACAAATACTAATACCCTAATATCAACCATAATCTTACCATAACCAGAACTATAACCATATTAGATGATTTCACTTAAAAATTTAGACCTGCTTTCCCCACATGAGTGTATTATCAGGTTCTCTTATATATACCTGCACACGCACACACACACACACACACACACACACACACACACACACACACACACACACACACACACACACACACACACACACACTCCTAGAATACTAATACAATCCAAAGTGAATCACATGCAATCAATGACTACAATTATTCATCTTAGAATTCAGGATTATTTGAAAGGAAAAATTAAAAGATGTAATAACACAAAGCACACTTCATGTTTCAAAATTATTGGCATTTATAATGTAGTTTTAGTAAACTAAAAACAAAAACAAGTAACAAAATTTGTTTAGAAAAGATTGTAAATTAGAGCCATGGTGAAGTGTAACTATTGCCTTAAACATAAATAATGCATTTACCTCTTAAACCTTTAAGATGCTTAAATAAAAAAAGACCTTATTGTATATCAGTGTGTATCCTCCAATTACTAATCATAAATATTAAAAACCTTAACATTCAAAAAGTAAGTGTTATACACGGTTATAATCCTGTAAATCTTCATGATGTCACAGAACAATATAAATGTAATTTAAAAATATCTCGCACTTACAGTGGAAAATAATGTGATAAGTGGAATAGGATGTGTCCACTAAAGATGTTTGATTTGAACAACCACAGAACATTCAGTGTGCCCTTGCAAAGTAGGAAGTTTAGAGAGTTCACACAGAGGTAAGAGGAAATGTTACAGCCTCATAGCCTTGTGAGTGTTATGAAAAAAACCTTATTAAGCACAAATGTAACATAACATTTTTTTTTTTTTTTTTTTTTTTACAAAAGTGTTTTTACCTCTTGCACATTTTTTTCTGGACATATCAAAGTTTCAAACACGTGGTGAAGAAACAAAGAAAAGTAAATCAAACAAATGAGATGAAGAAAGGCAGAAAAACAGGCCCAAATCATGAAAATACCTCCATGTTTTACATATTTACATATTTTTTACTGATTAAATTTTAAATGACAGGAATTCAGTTTTACTTATTGAAAAAAGTTATATTTCAGCATTTAGCAACTGTCGATATCCAGAGCAACTTTCAGATGAGGCATAAAGAATTATATAGTGTAAAGGCCTTGTTAACCAGCTGAACATCAGAACTGGGCTTCGAATACTTTAAAAGTCTAATCAATATCACAACCATAGTAACCACATAATTTTTATTCAATCTAAATCATCTATCTGCTGATTACCCGTTTTGTTTAACTGGTCTTTCTTAAAGTTTTTAAAGTGGTTTTAGTTGAGCCTTACTACATCACACTGTTAACATTGGCAGTAAACAGTTCAATTATGAATGTAAAAAGAGCTTCAGTTGCCAAAGGGGATGTGTGCACTCCCTTAAAGTACTCATCACCCTTACCACAATTGGCTATGAGAAACAAGTTGAGCAGAATTTTTCTGAACATACTGTACATAGCCAATATGTATTTGTAAAATACAATAATCAAGATCCTAAATGCTTTTATAGATAGTATATATGGCTATAAAACTGTTGATCACAGTAAGGTTGAACACAATTTTAACTAGTTTGATTATATATATTGTGAATTCCTTACTATGTTTTAAGTTATTTCTATACTTCATATAGTATGACCTATGATTTTCCGTCTATTGGGATTCGTATCCAAGTTTACGTATAAGACGATAACTGCACATTATGGCTCAAACATCAGCTGAAAATAACATCTCATCTTATTATCTTCCGCTTAACCCTCTAATAGGGTAGCAGGGGATGCCCCATGCCCATCCAGGGGAGACCATTTCAAGGGCTGGGCAGATACACCCAGGGCAGGGCGCCAATCTATTGCTGGGTACACACCCACTTATGCAGATACAGTAAACGGGGCAATTTAGCGCAACCAATTTACCTTGTTTTTGGCATGTGAATAAAAAATAAAATAAGATAAATCTATGCTGACGGCACGGTGGCTTAGTGGTTAGCATGTTCGCCTCTCAGCGCTAGGGATTCCCGGTTTGAATCCCATCTGGGTGGAGTTTCCATGTTCTCCCCGTGTCCGTGTGGGTTTCCTCCGGGTTCTCCGGTTTCCTCCCACAGTCCAAAAACATGGATCAAGTCAATTGAATTCTCCAAATTGCCCCATATAGAGTGTGTCTGTGTGAGTGTGTGCCCAGCGATGGATTGGCGCCCTGTCCTGGGTGTCCAGCGCCCAAAATGTTCTCCCCTGGATGGGCATGGGGAACCCCACCGCGACCCTAATAGAGGATAAAGCGGGAGATAATGAATGAATGAATAAATCTATGCTGACACGAGGTGCAAATAACATAACAGCTGAAATGTTTTTTTGTTTTTGTATTGTAGAACACTTCAATAACTTTTATATTTATGGATGTAACAACTACAAGCTGATTTAATATGTGAATTAAAGTAGTATAGTCTGAATTTCTGATGTGCTTAAGAACACAACAATTTATAAATTCAAAACTCCATATCATTACCACTGTAATACCAATATTTCCGAAAAGAATGCTCTGACATATATTCCAATTAGAGCGTAATGCTCTGACAAATGATTCAGTGTAAGCCTACAAAAGACCTGCCAACAGAACCAGCAGGTGATCAGTGAAGTAAACATTCATCCATGTGACATTACACTAACACTTCATCACATGAAGCATGATGTCAAAACTATGAAGACAATTAAGATCTAGTACAACCCAATGATCAGCACATCACCCAAACGAATACCTAATTAAACCCAAATTATAAACTGAATCTGAAAATAACAGTTTATCACTACTAACCTTCAACTTCCTCTTCATCACAGACATGTTTTAGAAAGGAAGCCCCTCGGTCCACCACAGCTTCATCTTCCATCCTGTAATAGTAGAAAAGGAAGAAAGACTGCTCACATTTCTCTTCCAGAGACAGCGCAGAGCCATATTGCCTTGGCTCGTTCACCTGCAGCGTGTTATTACCAAGACTAGCCATGTTCCCAGGTTAGCCAAAATTGCTAACAAGGGTGGCAATTCTACTTCTGGATCCAGCCCTAAACAATTAGGGAGTTTACAATGTCTAAAAAGAAGTCCTGAGACTGCCAACAAAGGTAGAGAGTGGTAAGTGCTGAGAGGGTAATCCACTCGATGGGGGTTGGGACAGGGCAGGCTGAGTGTCTCTGCTAGACATTAATTGACTTTGATGGGTCTGGAGGTTCCACATGGTTATAATACACGATAAGCAATAGGTAAATTTCGATATACTAACTGTATATATATATATAAAAAAAAACTTACTTCAGCTAACTAAACAACTTGTATGTACACACATCCCAACACATGCTCATATAAAACCAGACAGGTGCAGCATCACGTGCCAAGCATGTAATCATCTGGTCTCTGGGGATTAGGTGAGCTTGTCTTGGGGGTAGAATGTAGAAGGGCTATGATAAACTCATTTCCTCTTAAGTATTTCTTACAGTCGGCATATGGGTCATATGTTTCTCTATATTAAAAAGTCATTAATGTAGGGCAAAGCAGGACAAAACAAAAATGTTTTAATCAAAAACTGCATACCAGAGAGATTCCCAGCAAACCTTGAAGTATTCAGTGAAAGTGGGTGCACCGGACTTGCATGGCACCAAATCACAAAGTTTCATCCCATTAGAATAACAGAACACAATTCTTTTAAGATTATTTGAATAAAACTAAAGAAACAGTAAGCAAATAGCAAACTACTAAATGGGTTTAAGAGAAAAATGTTCCATGATGGACTCCTCCTGTGCTTCAACGAAACAATTAACTTTAAGATTTATTTAAAGCTATTAATTCCTATTTATGTTTAGCAGTACAATCTAGGTATAATTGCCTTGGCATTTACTTCATCCAGGTTTTGTGCAAATGAGCAAAGCACAATGGTTCACTGCTTTTTGGCAAGGAACAATACAGCAACAGCTTAAGCCCCTTCCACACTTGAACTGCAAGCCTTTTTACTGAGCTGGCGGAGCTCTGAATGTGACTGAATCAGGTTAAAAGGAAATTCATCCCACCCACTGCCTAATGTAAGTCCAGAATATTTACAAGAGAGTGGGGGTAAGTTGATGCTTTCATCACAGGGCTGGACCAAAATAAAAAAGGGTAAAAAATAAATAAATGGGGATAAAAATGAGTAGTACTAATACACACACACACGTGTATATATATATATATATATATATATATATATATATATATATATATATATATATATATATATATATATATATATACATATATATATATATATATATACACACACACACACACACACACTACGTCCTATGTCCTCGAATGTAAAGAAATATGCAGTAGTATTTCTGTGTACTTTCTCTTTCTATGTAAACACAGAATTTTTGCAGACTTTAGTCTAATTAAAGTATCAAAATACAGAAAAGAATAAAAGCCACATATGAAACTAGACGGCAGACATTTTCTCCTTGTATACAATACAGACTATTGATTTTTAAATAAGCTTATCCAGAAATAGCTAAAGAACTGTCTCCTACCTCCTCTTTAGTCACCGGTGCATAGTATCAGTTAGCTTAGTTTGAACCGAGGAAACAACTAGACATTCTGTCCACAAGCTGTTTGCTATATTACAGTGTAACTGTAATGTTACACGTCTACTTCTCTTGTAGTGATTTATAATTTATGTGGGGCCTCTAATGTTTTCCTGCACAAACAGTCAGTCCCAAAGCTGCTGACACAATGGTAAAGCTTAGTACAGAAATGGCTTAAAATTGAGTTTGTAAGTTAAAATAATCATAAAACATAAGAAGAAATACATAATGGAAATGTATTCATTATTAAGTGATATATTTCAAAAATTCAATATACAACATGGTAGAGTCTTAGACTAATACTACCCCACTTTCTCCCAGCAGTCCTTTGATCCCTCATCTGTAGATCACCACACAGGATGATGCTATCTTCTCCTGCACACATACGCTTTATGTAGTGCAGCTGCAGTCACAGAATATTCCAATAGAGAGTTATTCAATGTCAATAAGTTCCTTTTGTGACATAAGAGCAGCGAGACAGAACATGTCCATTACAATAACTAAAAATTTAGATCAAACAAAATCAGGCTGCTTCATCTGATGTGTATTGGTGCAAAATTGAGTTATTTATTGTATGTCATCATGAAAAGTACATTTTTACCACTTTACTATAAAAAAAATATATTATTTTTATTTTATGAGATCCACATTAAGTACAGGAGCTTGAATTCTTTTTAGATTTCTAACCAAATTTGACCTAAAACTTTGTCAAAACAAAGTCCTAAGCACCTTAAAAGAACTAAATGAAATAAGAGAGCCTAAAATATTTGATTTGCTTTATTATTCAGGAAAATAATCTAAGAGTACAGATCAGTAACTGACAACAGTACGTCAACCTTCAGGATTAGCATTTAAAGTTGATATTACAGTCAGGTATTTTCCTTCAATGGGATAATAATCATGTGTGATTTTATTACAGAAATCCAATAAAAGGCAGCTTAAAGGTGTAATGGGTAGCACATCCGCTTCTTATCGTTAGGAGATCTAGGTTCGAATCCCGATCTGGTTGGAGTCTCCATGTTTTTTCAGAGTTCTCTCGTTTTCTCCCACAGTTCAAAAACATGGACTCAAAGTGAATTGGCTGGTCTAAATTGCTCCATATAGTGTGTGTGTGTGTGTGTGTTTGCTCAGCAATGGATTGGCGCCCTGTCCTGAGTGTATCAGCCCAGTGCCCGAAACATTCTCTCCTGAAAGTGTGTGCGCAAACCTACTAAAGGATTAAGCAGCAGGTAATGTGAGGAGATGAAATAAGATCTAATAAAGTCTAAGCTTCACTTGTTGAAGGAAGCACATAAGGTTACAAAACAATCTCTAACATTTGGACCCCACAAACAAATGGTCAGATAATTACTATCCTCCCCAAGAGTGAGCAATCAACAAATGTAACACCAAAGACAAGACGTGTATACTTTATGAGGTCAGAAATGAAACTTCTTAGCAATTAGAAGCCATACTTTCATTGTATGATGTTATTGTTCATGAGTTCAACATCAGTAAAACACTGAATAGCAATGGCATGGTTGGCAGGGTTACAAAGACAAGGTCACTGTTTTTGTAGAAGAACATTATATGATATTTATAACATGATAAGGTGTGCTATAGGCCAATTAAAATGTTATTAATGTAGTACTTTTTGGTTATGGAAAATGTAACAAATTACATATAACCTTCATGTGTCACTTGTAATGTACCGATTTCCTGCTCTCCCTTAGATTCTTTTTTTCAATGCTTCGTATGAATCCTGCATATGTAAGGTAAAAAAGAGCAGGACATAGGAAAAGAAATGGATGAGATGAAAACATCTGACTGTGCATGATGTGCTGTCAGTTCTATTGAGTCAGCAAAATGGAACAACCAGTAAGGAAGGCTAATATAGTAACCTTTGTTTATCCATAAACAGCCAAAAGAGCAAAATTGTTGTTTTTATAGAATCTAGCGACAATTTGGAAGTCCAGTCATCTTACGGGTTAAAATCCCAAAGTTAATGCTAAGAACATTTACACATGTCCATTTATGAAGTAACCCGATAAGATGTACAATGTTATGCAAAAGAGGTATTGTCCACCTCTGAAGTAAAGGTTACATCATCAATTTTCTATTAGGAATAAACCTAAATACACAAATTTCTGCAAAATTATATGAACTACTTCGCGTCTTGCTACAACCAACGAAACATAACCCATCAAAATCTGCCATCACTTTTATTTTCAGTATGTTGAATTCAATATATAAATAATAACTATGCTTTATGCAAATATGCAAATGATTGTTTCATGTAGTAAAAGCAATACTTGTTGCCCCATATACATAGGTATTTAAATTACTTTATTAACCTCTAGTTTTTAACCCAACCAACAACACTAAATATATAAAAAATTGCAATTACACATGCACAGTATTATAAATACAGTAAAGAAAGCCAAGGCCTTTAAGTTTGCACTAGACTGAATTTCTGAGATTTGTTTAGAACTTTGTAATATAAGATAAGCGTATCTTTTAAGATGTAATAAAACTGTAGGAGCATTTATTGGCCCTCTCTAGTACTCTGCCAGTCAGATATCTATATTGCCACCTATAGAACAATCCTGGGAAAAACAGCGACAAAAACTGCCAGCAGCAAAGTTTTTGACACAAATGCGTTGCTACATGTATTGTGTTAATTCCATAAACCGGTGTAATATGACATGTTCCTTCACGTCAACTCACACAGTGGGAAAACTCTTTCTAATTGTTATGCTCTCTAAAAATTTCTGTAACCAATAGTAACCACAAAATTTGACATTGAGGACAAATTATATCTGTGGATTAAACCTACGAATATTACCTCTGTGGCTAGAGATTTCTAACATATACACACACAATTTAAAAAAAGTATGTGTATAAAATATTTCAGCTTGTGGATATAATTCAAAACCATACAATACTAAAGTTTACTGTACTAGGGCTAAAGCTCATATTATTACAATAATAATAATAATGCATATATATATATATATATATATATATATATATATATATATATATATATATATATATATATACACATACACTTGTAATTTAAAATGATTTATAATTTACAATGCCCTTGACTGATGAAACATAGTCTTACATAATATATGTTCATTATATGATCAACTGTCATAAAGCACTCATCTAAAAAGAAACTGCATTTTAATTTTTTTAAAGTTTGTGCTACTTACAGATACAGTGCTACTTTTTAACAGTTTTTAAACATTTTATGATATTTGCATTATAATATTTTAAGGTGCAACACATTGGAAGAACTACATTCAAGATGGCAAAAAGGCAGCACGCATCATGATTTAGAATATCCTATACTACATTCAGGCTTGTGGTTAATAAACCAGCCTTGCGATTTGAAGGTCCATGGTTCGATTCCCTGCCCAACAAGTACTATGGCTGAAGTGCCCTTGGACAAGGCACTATCCCCTATTGCTCCCCAAGGGCCGTGTGCAGGGCTGCCCACCGCTCCGGGCACGTGTGCTCACTCTGTGTATACATGTGTGTTTCCATGCACGGATGGGTTAAATGTGGAGGACAAATTCCTTTGTGTGTAAGCACTGTGAGCCAAATAGATAACTTTATCATTAACTGTTATTGTCAGGGCCTCGTTAGAGGTATTAATTAAACTCAGCACCCATACTCTGTTTCAGATGTGTATAGAACTTCACACTTTAGAGAAACAACCCTGACACTCAATAAAATAACACTTTATCAAAAATACACTGTCCCGTTACATCACCAGTATTATAAGAAATGCATGACGTGTATACTTTACTGGGTTCGCAATTTAGCATGAAAAGCTGTCTGTGTGATTGTTTAACCTGCTCTTTATCTGTCCCTTATTTAAAAGATGGACAGGAACCATGAGAAAGTACATGTTTACAGAACTGATGTAAACGACTGGATAGCACAGATTAATGCAAGGTCAACATTGTTTCCTATCAGGAGCTTTTATAATAAACACTTATGCACATCCAGCCCTGAATCAGACCTCACAGTGCATCTGTGTTCTGTTGGACTCAGACACGAACCTGAACAAACTGCAGGCGTTAGATTTGCTCAGAATACAGAATGAATTGCACATTTTAAAGATAGTAACATCTGTCACCCTGAAGTGTTAGTGCTTTTGCATAAAACTGGAATAACTGCACTTATACTGTTGGTCCGAAGGACACTAGATAGTTTTTTGAACTACTAAATCTTATTTGTTACTTTAACAGGCAAAACAATAACCTTGGTAATAAAAGACATTACAGAAAGTTAACTTGCTTAGAAGGAAATATATATTTCTTACATTTTGGCATCAAAAAGCTCAGCAGAGTTTCCAGCAATAGTTTATACAGCAGTGGAGAAAGAACCTTAGGGTGTGAGCTTAAATAACTTTAGATATTAAACAGAATGTGGAAATTAAAGTCTCCTGGTTAAGTTGGTACACATTGTAAACAATGGGAGTTCATTCAGTCCAAGACAAAACGTCAGTGTAGTGCTTTACTTACTTCTTCGGGCCGCTCATGTCGTTGTGAGGTTCTTTGGTGTTGTTCTACTCCACCAGATGTTCTCAAACCCGAGCTTACCTGCGAAGAACAAGTGAGATCCTAAAGACTGATGCAGATTCCTAAACGTGCGCCGGACCTTGTGGAGGAGACTGCGCTGCGTGCGCGCAACAGACCAACGCGCGCAGAACGGATCCAGGTTCGAACCCCGTTAACTTCACCCCAACTCACTAAACCAACTAAACCATGAGATACACCATGTAAACAGAACCTTAACCACGTATACCTGCTGGTTCCAGTGTTGTGGCTCGCGCGCCTTTAGCGGATCATCTGAAGGAACAATGTTGTGCTTCAGAAGCGCGCAGCTTCAGAGGCTCCGGGTCATATTTGAAGCGTCACCGCGTGGAAACGTCACAGCCGTGAAACGTCAGAAGCAAAAGTTGAAGAGCCTCCACCTGTGCAGTGTGTCCTATCCCGTCCCTCCCTGATCTAACCCCGAGCTCACTGCTGTGGTATGAACTCACTTTCAGTTTAGTGAATCTCCCAGGTGTCTCACTGATATATAACACAGCAGCAACATATGCACTTTTAATTATAGATATAATTAATGTGGATTTTCTATAAAGTCGCAGTTTCACTTCAGGCCGTTACACCGTTGACATTCTTTTTCAAAGCACCAGACAGCGACCTCTACTGGAAAGAACACAAAACAGGCCCCCAGAAATATGGATATCCCTAAAAAAGATTCGAATTAGTTTCATGCATCTTCATTTTTAATTTTTTTTTAGACTGTAGACTTTTAAAAAAATGCATGTGTAAAAAAAAAAAAAAAAAAAAAAAAAAAAAAAACTTTTTTTTTAAGCAATTTGCATGCAAAAATCTATGTCTTAGACTGAAAGAACATAACACAGGCCCACATAAATATGGATAACCCCCCCAAAAAAAGATTTGCATTAGTTTCATACATCTGAATTATGTAATTAAAACACAAAAAATATTTCATTTTTTTAAAATTCAGTTGATTTAAATGTTTTGTGTATTTGATGTATTGACCTTATTTTGACTCTTCAAAAAGTCTATAATCTAAAAAAAGTTTGTTTTTTTTATTTCAAGCAATTTGCATGCAAAAATCTGTGTCTCAGACTGATTTCTTTTTGTATTTTTAGCAGAAAAACGCTCTATAACTAAAACTTTGCACTAGCTATTTAGTACTTGAATATAAAAAAAAAGGCAAGCAGTTTAAATTTAAAAACTTTCCATTTTTTAAAAATTCTAACACAAAAGATAGTGATCACAAAGATAGTTACCAACGTTTTTTGTGTCAATTTGATAAAAAAAAAAAAAAACAAACACACATCTTAATTCTACTGCTGTGCAAATTAACATGAATACAACAATTATTGTCGACAGGTAATCTACAAAAGTCCAGACATTTTTCTAGAGAAAAACAGTATCAGTCAAATGTTCTCGTATTTTTCTTTTTATCAGTTTCACTTACTGTTAAGATGGACTTTGTAGTTCTACAATTTCAGACTGTAGTTCATCTGTTTGTGGACTACATACTGTGTACGTCCCATTTACTCTGTTCTCTAATGGACAGGACTGCAATAGTACCACTGCAGAACTGACAAACAATACACCATCCTATTTCTACCTGTTCTGTGATGTTCCTGACCAACAGAGGACAGAGAACTAGCAGGGGACTAACAAAAACAAAGAAACAGTAAATTTAAAACTACAAAATCCATCTATATGGTAAGTATGGTAAGAAAATAGAAAATGAAGCAAAAAGGCAGTGTGCCAATCAAAAGTTTAACTGGTTCTGTATATAATAGTTTCAGTACTGAGTTAGAATCCAAACAAAAACAATTAACCATGAAAAGCAAACTTTACTCTGTTACAGCTGCTCCCACTGAACTCAGGCAGCTTAAAGTCATATGCCCTACAGGCAACCGAGGCACAAGATGTTCTGCATTTTAAATGCAGGGAACTGGTTCAGAGTCACATGCTACTTGTAGTCCTAAGCATTATGGCAAGGTGTAATCATTTGAGTTGTAGGACATTAAATGACCCAGGACTAAACGATGTACACCAGTAAGCATATAAATGTTACAGAATTTATAGTGGCTGTTAAAACAACTTATAACCATATTTTACACAGAACTTGTCTTTAATGTATACTTTAAACTTTACATTGTTGTGTTTTTGCTTTTACTTAATAAAGCGATCTGCATTCTAGTGGCAATTAAGACCACATGCCTCAACATGGTACCAATTCACTCCTCATGTTGTTGCTAACCAGTGTAATGATCTCTGATGGCTATAAAATGGAGATAGCATTGTCAAGAAAGTAATACCTGAAAACACATCTTCTCATCTGTCTTGTCAAGAAAGACAGGGGAGAGAAGTATTTCTCTAAATTAAGGTTTAAAATTGAGTTGTTCTGTCACTGTAACCATTTGTTTTTTCTAAAAAGTGAATTCACATGTATCAGAGAAATGACATTGTTAGTAGAGCATCACCAAGGTTAAAAGTTAATTATAGGTACCATCATGCAGGATATAAAATTTATAATACAAGTAAATATTAAAAACACTGTACTTTAATGATCACTTTGATGCAAAATATGTCATTAAATATAAGCACTCTGTTACCTTTACATTGTACAGTATACATTAAAAAAAATTTTAACCATATTGATAAGCAGAACACATTGCGTCATATTGCAAAATAGTATACATTTGTAAAAATAACAATAAAAACAACCAATAACAGGGTTTCATTCGCCTATTCTTCTTTAGTTAAAGTAAATTTAGAAATAATTGCAAAGGCATAAATATACAATCACTAGTAATTAGTTATTGAAGTGAAATACTCCTGATGAAGAAATTACATTGTGTAAGAGTTACTTTGGAAAACAATGCTACTGCTGGTTGACGTTAAATAGTGTTAAATTTTAACTTCCCACAGTAAAAATTAACTCCAGTAGTATGTGAAAATGGCAACACTTTAACAAGTGTTAAATACTTTGAATGGAAAAACATACATTTGAGGTGTTAAATAACTTAAAAGGATATATTTTGTTTGGGATAGTTGGTATATTGTTTTAAAGAAAGATATTAGTCCAACATGCTGATTATGTTAAAACTACAGAGACATTTGGGTAGAAAAGCTGCCTTTTTAATTATTTTATTGTTGCAAATCATTGACACATATGTTAAGATTTCAGAGGCAGCTGCTTTTAAATGTGTTACCACGGTTACCCGAGTCACCGCATGAAGTAAAGAGGTTAAAGAAGTTAAATGTAAATTCCACGAGTCTGCAAAAAAAAAAAAAAACCTTACCAAACACCTCTGACATTTGAGCCAGGTCTTTTCTATCTCATCACAGTGTTTGACCTTAAAAAAATTCTACTGAAACTATATTCCTATGAACATATTCCAAAAATTCCCACTTAGACTGAATGCTGTTCTACTCAATACAATTCCTCCAGTCATGAAATGTAAATACAGTATTTTTTACCAAAACAATAAATGAAAAATATATTACTTCTCCCTTTAGCCAGCAGCATTGAGAAAACTTTGTTATTTAGTTTTCATACATTATGAAATTCATTTTCTTCTCTGGGTTACGAATGATTAACCAGAATGTCCAATAAAGATACAAAAGCCTTATTGAGACTTTTATATATGAAGTTTCAACACAGTAGCATTATAGGTCATAGTGACTCATCAAAAACGCAATACTCAAATAATTTCCCTGCTAAACCTGGTCCTTATCAAGATGTCCTTCGTATGCAGACTTTACCTTCTTGTTTTTTTACCTTTGGATCTATTCAGCTAATGTTATGAGTAGGACAGTATTAAAATGATCAAATGTGAACTGTTTACCTGGGGCACTTTTCATGAATTTGCATTTATTAGAGTGTCAAACAATCATGATGAACGCTGGGATTAGTAAAATATGACCGTGACGCCGAGGGACTTTATTCAGAGACCGGGGTAAACCTACAAATTAAAAACATTTTGAATTATAATTCTTTTTATTAGAATTATAAGGCAGTATTAGAAGTAAATAATTTATCCAGAATGGGTAAGGGGTTCTTTATACAGTGACACTGATGTGGTGAGGGGGTTTTAGTGCAGCAGTGCTGCTGAAGTTTCATTTAAACACCTCAGTGACACTGCTGGGATAGGACCAAATCATCCCTGCTCTGTGGAGGTACTATTGGGGTCCGGACCATTAGAGAAGAGAGTATAAGGGATGTAGAGTATGTACTGTTGTCCACAAACAAATGGACAACAGTCTGGAATTGTAGAACTAAAGTCCATCTTTATAGGAAGTGGAACTGAGAACATACATCAAGGACAATAAGTGAAGCTAAAAGGAAGTGTGTCCAAACTTTTGATTAGTAATGCACTTACTAAAATTAGTTTGCAACCTTTCTTTGGTGGTAATAACTTTATTTTTCTTGAGGGCAATGTGTAATGGCATTGAATGACACTGAATGGCATGTTTTGCTGGTCAATGAACCTGCCTGACTTAAATTTTACAAATATAGCTCAAAATATTTTTATATTTGAAAACAATTGTAAGTAAAATCTGTTAATTGTAACTGTTAATTGTGTGTTTGACTGGAGGACAATATCATCAAGTAATCATTAATCTAGTACATCTATTAGTCACAGTGGCTTAAGCATAATAGACTTTCTGTTGGTTTTAGGCAGGTATTTGAACTTTGGCTGAACCTTTACACTCTTGCCGTTGCTCCTGAAAACTTGAAAGAACATTAGTTTATATTGTCACATATTTGATAGATAAGTATCCTGAGATCAAAGGTTTGAAAGTTGAATGTTACTTTTGTTTTATGATAAAGCATTACGCATTTCACTGTGAGTCACAGAAGCTGTGTTGTTGCCACAGATGTTACAAATACAAAGCTCTTGAAACAGCCATCCAATTTCAAATGAGCTTCTAACCCATCTATCTACACAAGGTCACATGACAACTTTAAAAACAATGGCTCAGGTTTGCCATTAACAATATTCTTTTAATGACACACTGATGAGTTCAACTGTGAAAAACAGACAGAAGACGATGAAACTAGATGACGATGCATGTTTTATTCAACTTACATTTTTTTACTAGACAGATTAACATATTCTGCAATTATTCATTAGTAATTAAGTAAATAGTTATGAACCATCCACTAAAAGGTCACCAACCTCCCACCTAAGAGGTTGTGACATACCGTCATCACTTACACGTTTTGAACTAAATTGCATGTTTTACATTGTGACGATCTATGTGAAGTTAAATATTATATAAACGATGTGACAGCCGGATACTACAGCAATCATTATGACTTGAGAAGCTACAATTTCATAGATTAAGTAAAGGTGCCAAAAATTATATGCACAGTATGGGATGTTAATGTCCTTTACCATGCCGCACTAACCTGCTGCATGATGTGGAATTATTTAAATAAAGCATAAAGCACAAATTAAACTAAATTACATTAAATCTATCAAATATTAGGAACAAATAAGCATTCAATATCCTTACATATGGAGTGTGGTAGCTCAGTGATTAGGGTGTTGGGCTTGCAATCTGAATGTTATGGGTTTAAATTCCAGGTCCACTGAAGTTACCAATGTGGGTCCTTGAGCAAGACCCTTAATCCCAGAATGCTGTACAAACCCTGTGCTCTAACCCTAACTGAGTTGGGATATTTGTAAGTCACTTTGAATAAAAGTGCCTACTTAATATTAAAAAAAAAAAAATAATAATAATGAAAGGCGGCACGGTGGCTTAGTGTTTAGCACGTTCGCCTCTCAGCGCTAGGGATTCCCGGTTCAAATCCCCATGGGTGGAGTTTCCATGTTTTCCCCGTGTCCGCGTGGGTTTCCTCCGGGTTCTCCGGTTTCCTCCCACAGTCCAAAAACATGGATCAAGTCAATTGAATTCTCAAAGTTGCCCCATGTAGAGTGTGTCTGTGTGGGTGGGTGTGTGCCCACCGATGGATTGGCACCCTGTTCTGGGTGTATCTGCCCAGCGCCCGAGGCGTTCTCCCCTGGATGGGCATGGGGAACCCCCCGTGACCCTAATAGAGGATGAAGCGGGAGATAATGAATGAATGAATGAATAATAATGTAGCAGAATCACTCTGAACACATTTAAATTAAATTAAATTAGATAGAAAAAAGATTCAGTGTAAAACCATCATTCGGGAAGGTTTTATTATTTTTTTAAATGGCATTTTTTTAAAGTAAAGACGGAGGGTGTTCTAGGGGAGTAATTTCAAACTCATGTCCGATGTGAGGACTAGAATGTACAACTAGCGCAATATAGCTGTGATCTCTACAAGGCATTTTAATGTATTTTGAATACATGACCCACACCTTCAGTTGAACAGAAATTTAAAGTAAAACTTACATGTATTTTTGTCTTGTTACATTGTTGTCCAATCTGGTTCACTCCTTGCAGGTCATTTAAGGTACATTTTGTCATGCCCCAAGCAATATTCAAGCACTAGCAGTAGATGGACTGAAAACTGCCCTGAAAATGAATCTGAGGAACATGAACACAGGTTGAATAAAAAAAAAAAAAAAAAGTCAAAAGAAACATCAAGATGTGAACTTAATGTGAACAAGAAGCACACATCATAAAACCCTGTAAAACACATAAAATCTTATTCACACATAACTCAGCACTAAACTGTACAATGTCTCAAATAATAAGTGATTGTATTACGTGACTTGGCACGGTGGTAACTGTGAGCATTAGACAAATTCTGTTTAAAGTATAGAAGTTCAATTATTACAAACATTTTATAAATATCCATCAATACATTATATACAGCTTTCACATTATGCAAATTGATTTCTGTTTGTTAACTATAGAAACATTTTCAATAGTCCTTTTGTGAGTGTACCAAATCTTAAGGCACTTATCTGTTTTATAGATTTTGACATTATTTGTATAAAATACCGAACAAAAGACATCCATAAGCCACAATATTGAATATGAAGACATCTGTGGGAACAGATAAAGTCAGCTTATTCGAGTTTATACTCAAAGCCATTCGACACATCCTGTGCCACTGCACATTCCAAAACTGAAGCAAAGTAGCCGACATTCTGTAAAGACACACAGTACAGAAGGCCAACTGGCACAATAAAAAAAAAACATACTTATTAAATGTTAGTTAGACGGTCCTACCATGAATTAAAAAATACCATATACTACATTACTTATTTCAAGAGACTGCTGTTAAAAGTCCCTCACTCTTGACTGAAACGGAAGGGTTACCGTGCTTTTTGTGCTTCTGCCCTGACTCCTTATGAGCAGTTTAAAAAGGCCTACCTTTTACACTTGCCCATGGCTATGATTAAAAATAATAAACTGATCAGAGTATTAATATTTAATCAGATCAGTGTCTCTGATCAGTTTATTTATTATTAAATGGGGTTTTATGGTTATGGCTGATTTTACTTCTTTACTTGATTCTCTTGTGTGTTTATATGTTGCTCTGTAATTCTAATTTATCTTAATCTATTATTTAATTGAATTAATTGACTTTCTTAGTCTGGTATGTTTTCTTGTAGGTATTGAAGCCCGTTTCTTCATACAAAATAGCTTCAGATGTTATTTTTGGTGGGTGTCCTCACCATGAACTGTCCAGGTCCTTCTACAAAATTTCATTTAAATCAAGTTCAGTACTTTATCTTTTTTTAGAAACAAATATCATTTAAACAAATAAGGGAGGGGTGAGATCAGGGCTCTGAGCATGTCATCACAGTAAATCAAATCATGTTTAAGATAGATAGTTAAGATAGAATGAATGAATTTTAAACAACGTGAGCAACAGACTGAACGGTAATCCCATGCCTATTTTGCCACATATTTAAATTATGTCTTTGTTGTTTGAATAATTCACTGCCTGTTTTAAGAGAGACACCCTCTCAGTCCACACACAGCCTCACACATCACCCGATCTGTCGACTTTCAACAATCCACAAACAAAACTATACAGAACATCAATCTTGTTGCTGCTGCTTGGGGTTCAATGTTAAACTATTACTGCCCTCTTGTGGTCAAATAAAATATAAACAAAAAAAAAGTAAAGCATAATTCGTATAATACATAAAACTATGTCTGCCTGCGAATGTATAAGAAAAAAAACGACACCCAAACAAGCATACTGACACTAAACTAATAATTATACCTGCCATTACAAAGTTTTAACTTTAAACCAATAAACAGCTTGAATGAATGAATCACTAACTGTTCCAATATGCTTTATAAACACAAAAAAAAAACAAAGCCCACAATCTGAAAGACTTTTCTAATGAGAATTCTAGCACTTACATTAGACCATCAGCCTCGATCAGGTTCATTAGGACTCATCTGGGAAACATAAAACAGCAGAAAGCAAGTTAATGTAGAATTAAAAATCAAGTAAAGTTTTACATAACCTGTATTTGTTGGATAAAATTCTCATCACATAATAAAATTCTCATCAGTTAATATGAAAACAACAAATACCAAAAATATATACCTCCTTAATTTTTATCTCACATGAACACATCAGTCTCAGCACATGAACCTCACTTTTATATTTTTTTATCTAAATCCTCTCAAGCATTGGTAGAGAAAACACTAGGTTCATGTCAAGCACTAGGCAAATCCATGTCCCTCTGTGTCTCACCTTCTAAAAGGCTAAACATTAATCAGTGCATTCTACTTGCTTTAGACTGCAGTATTATGACTCCATTTGCACTCATGATCTTGAAAGCGAGCCGTTTCCCCAAGACCAAGACCTTACATCTCGTGAAAAAACATTTGCATGTACTATAAGCCCTTAAAATGGACTGACAAAACTAGAGAAATATATTCAAAAATTACTCAATAAATAAGAAACTGAAATTAATAAAATAATTAAGTGGCTAAATAATAAAATGTTTCCATGTTCTCCCCGTGTCTGCGTGAGTTTCCTCCGGATTCCTCCCACAGTCCAAAAACATGGATCAAGTCAATGGAGTTCTCCAAATTGCCCCATATAGAGTGTGTATGCGTGCGTGTCTGTGTGAGTGAGTGTGTGCCCAGCGATTGATTCAAAAGCTTGGACATACATTTTTCTGGCTCCACTTATTGCCCATGTTCAGTTCCACTTAATGTAAAGATGGATTTTGTAGTTCTACAATTACATTCTGTAGTCCATCTGTTTGTGTTCTACAGTACATACTGTGTACGTCCCCTTTACCCTGTTCTAATGGTCAGAACCCCAATAGTACCCCCACAGAGCAGGGGTTATTGGGTTGGTGCATTATTCCTATCCCAGCAGTGTCACTGAGGTGTTTAAATGAAACTCCAGCAGCACTAACACCCCCTCACCACATCAGTGTCACTGCAGAACTGACAATAAACAATCCACCACCCAAATGATACCTGTTCTGTGATGCTCCTGACCAACAGAGAACCAAGAAAACAGATGGACTACAGTCTGTAATTGTAAAACGACAAAGTCCATCTATATGGTAATTGTAGAGAATAGATAACGGAGCAAGAAGGAGGTGTGTCCAAACTTTTGAGTGGTTCTGTATATACTAAATTCCTCTTAATGAATATAAAATGGGTAAGGTGATCTGATTAAATTAGTGATTAGTGATAATAAATGAGCAACTGAACTCACCTTTTGTGATGATGTATTAATATTCTCTTTACTGCAGTCTGTGCTTTAGTGATTTAAGTTCAAGCCAAGTACAACAGACCTTTTCAGGCACTCAAGGCAGAGACAGCTGCATTAAAGTTTAGTGCTTTTAAGTTCTGTAATAGCAGGTATGATACACAATAAAAAAAATGTGACGCAAAACCTTGAAATTGAGGTCTGACTCACTTTTTCCTTTTTATTTCCACGTTTGATCTCTCTGCCCCTGGTTAAATTTTGAAGTACTAGTCAGGGAATGGTATGTTATTTATCTACCTTTTGTGTGGGCAGGTTTCTTCTCCTGCGCAAGTCTTAACAGTAAATAAAGAAAATGCTGCTCGACAGTTCAGAGATCATGAGTTATAAAAGCCCAGCACATGAACTCATCATTCTTTATAAAAGCAGCTTTGTAAATGGATTGATGCAAAGATCTCTGATGCATCAGAACTTTACTACACAATTCTACAACATTCTATACCAAATACCCGAGAAGCACAAAGAATTAACTAAAGACCATCACCTTCAGGAAAAATACTTTTACAATGTGCATACAAGCAAGCTACCAAGAAACTTTGTTGTTGTTTAGATGTTTAGAATACGATATTATATTAATATAAATGTCATAAATGCTGAAACAAACTGAAAATAAAGATAGATAAAGCTCTATAACCTGAAGTACAATGTGATGTCAAATTTTCGTATAACAAAAAGGCTGGGGAAAAATGCTCAATTTAGACAACTGAGAGGATTAGTTTAAACGTCATTATAAACGGGTATTTTATATACGGGTATTTTCAGTCCTAAAATCTGATTGGCTGAGCCGTTTGTCCTGCCGTGATATTAACAATAATGCAAACCTCTGTTAGAGAAACCACCATCCTGCTCAGAGATCAGTTTAAAACCTGGAATAATTTATTTTGCATTCAATAAACTCATTTATGAATCAAAACTTGTTTTTAATTATAGTGAGTTTGTATGCATTTTGTTATTTAAATAAAATGTTAAAATTATTTTACCAAGCTTTTGATGTTTGAGTGGTTTATAAATAGTGACTACAATAGATTTAAGTTTGTAATCATGAGAGGGAATTTAGGCAAATTAGAACTGCTACAGAATAACATTTGTCCCATAAAAATAAAATAAAATAAAAATATATATATTTATATATGGCTCTTAGCATGCACTGAAATCTAGACCTGAATGCAAGAGACCCTGTGTTTATGCAAACATTTTGAGATTTGAATTTGGTAAAATGTGTACAGCATGCCCCCATATATCCTCAGTAGTCTAGGAACAAACTCGAGCATAATGGAAAATTTTTTCAAACATACTTTTATTATACTATAAACAGCATTCTATGTTGTACCATAAAGTCAGGCGAGTTAAACATTTCTTCTTATTCCCACAGTAAACCTAATCTGTGTACATTATTTACACGGTTCTCATTAAAAATCCATATGCTGAGTTTAACTGAGGTGGCCAAAAAGAAGACTAGAAAAAAAAAATGAAATTCTATCTACTAATTCATGTTAATAAAAACTAATATTCAGGGAAGAAATCAGGTTAAAGCCAAAGTTTTTTTTTTTTTTTTTTTTTTACATTTTTTGAGGAGAAAATATTAAATACACAGATAAAATCTGATTTTGCAACAGTCTTTATCAAATCCTAAAAGAGGCACCTTTAGGAGGCTGCAACCTCCTAATGTTACCAATAATGGAAAAGGTGCAAACAACCAAGGTACAATCAATATTACATCAAAATGGATCCCTCTAATAAGACAGAAAATAGAACATACATATATTTATATTTGTGTTGGGTGCAACCATGTTCCAAATCCATTTTAAGCCCAGATGGATTTGGAACATGGTTGCATTCATTCATTCATATAAATCAAATGAATGAATGAATGCAACCATGTTCCAAATCCATTTTAAGCCCAGATGGAACTGGACACTTAAAGAATAACGCTGCACACCGAATGGCATTTTCTACACTTGTTCAACACAAAACATCAAAAATTAAGTTTCTAAAATGGTAAATGACTAAAGCTTTTATTTTATTTTATTAAAAAACATTTACACAACATTAAAATTATACTCTCACTATCTTCTTGTAAAATCCAAATTTCATTCAACAGAAACTGATAGATTTTTCTGTTCATCTGATTGAATATTGGACAGCTGGTTTTCATTCTGTTTACATTGCGTTAAAATAAACCAAACATACTAACCAATAGCTCACAGACTAAACTAGATTTTTGTTCTTTTTTTTTTGCAAATATGTCCAAAACACAGCCAAATTAAAATGCATAATATTAAGTGGCTCATTGTGTTCAGATAAACACATTGGCTCTTAATTCTCAATTAGACCAAAAAGTCAAAAGGCCTGGTTGATATTACAGTTGAAACTAAATTTAAATCAGATATTGCATAGTATCATTACCACATTCACTCCACACACTAAACTAAATGAGCAACTCTGGAGCTTTAGGTGCGTGTTTTGTTTTCAGGTGAGGTTCAATTTTCAAGAGCAGTAAAGGACAGGTCCCAGTGCAAACGAATTATTTTGTGCAACACTTCTATGACCAGATTAAATAATAAGTGTAACATCATGAATAAGAAAGGGGACAAAAATGCTGTGACATCATTTACAGAAATATATTATAAGCATGACTCGGTGGCATAATCTCTTAAAGCCTACAAATTTACTATTTCTATTCCATCATTTCATTTTTTAAGCTATAAGTAACTCCAAAGTCTTAGAGATAGTTTTTAAAATTTGCAGGTGGACGTATTTTAGGCACTTGCGTAAGTTTAAACTGCTTTTTAAGAGTGTCATAAAGACATCAAGGAGTATTCACTATTCAGGTTAAAACTATGGAAAATAATCTAACCATTACTGAACTAGGAGCCGGTCCCATAAAACATCTGAAAAAACAAAACAAACTGCTTGTGCACAGCAATTAGGTAAATAGGATTTGCTTAGTCTTTATCTGTCTTTAGAGGTCAGCTTCTCGATCAGTTCCTGGAGAGGTGCCAGTTCTTTCCTGTCGATCAAGTTGAATTCCTATCAAAATGTAACACACACACACACATTAAAAAAAAGTGCCGCTGGAAAGACAGACTATAACTTACACACAGTGGGGCATTAATTCCTAAACGTTTTTTTGTACACTACAGCCATAAGAATATGAACATCCTCCCGTTTGCATTAAGCCCTTTAGTTTTAGAAGTGTAATATTAATGTCACTGGTAGCAACACTTTAGGGAGCCTCTGAGAGGTCTGCAATGACTCTACCCTCTACATAAACTTAAACACATCAAGACATAAATCAGGTACCTTGGAACAGCCTGTGCAGAGTATTGAGACCATACCAATTAACAGCATCTAAATGCATCTATTGGCTTAAAATTACTTTAATATAATAGTGGTTTCTGTAGCATTTAGCAGTTTTCTGCAGCATGTTTGTGTGTTCTGAGATTTAACATCCACCTTCAATGTTTTAAGTAAATGTTTTGACTAGTCATTATAAAAGAGATTGCAAAAGGGACTCCATCATTCTCTGTCTGAATAAGACAAGCCACAATTACCACTACAGAAAGAATTAAACCACTAGCCTTTGTGGAATGTTTAAAAAAAACATGTTGAACCAGTAAATGTAGGTTAAAGTCTTGCTTCGTTCCAACCCAGCTTCAGCGAAGGATACATTTTAGACAATTATATGCTTCTAACTTTATGACGGCAATTTGAAAAGGACCCTTTACAGATTCAGCATGACTGTCTCTGTGCACAAAGTAAGGTCCATAAGAACAAGCAAACAACGTGGCTAGGTTTGAACTTAACCCCAGTGAATACATTCAAAAACACTTACACAACTCGAAATCAATGTAGCTAATTAAGTTCCACGTTAAAAAAAAAAAAAAAAAAAAAAAAAAAATAATAAAAAAAAAAAAATAATAATATATATATATATATATATATATATATATATATATATATATATATATATATATATATATAAACAGTGTGTGAATCAGTAATACAATTCAAAGTCATTTCACTGCACTTATCTGTTGCTTTTTTGTGACGCACTAGAACAAAAGCCTCTGCTGAATGACCAAAAAAATAAATGTAAATTTAATGTGCAGCCACAATCTTAAAAATAAAGTCTTTAATATTCAGTTTATATTCTAGTATTGGCGTCCTAAATACTATTAATTGTACAGCATGCCCAAGAATCTTGTCAATAACACCTTAAATCATAAAGTGGAGCTGTAGGGTGATGAACTACTTTCTTCGTCTCCTGAAAATAAGCCACTTACCTGAACAAAGAATATGAAGTGTTTAAATGAGGTGTTAAGATGTGCTTCCTCCTGCAGCTGGATCACAGAGTCAAAGTGCTGGTGGTAAATATGAGCGTAGACACGAAACAACCGTTTCAGATAGTCTTCGCCACAGACATGAAGTTCTTTGGGAAAGGAACCCCTGAGATTTCAGAGAAGACTATTATTTGAATCTCGTACAACTTAAATACAAATACACTTAATTGATTCATCTGTGCTGCTGTAATGTACTGGTGGCACAGGGGTACTACACTGTGTAGGACTGTGTGAATGGATGGCACATACACACAATGTAGTACTGAGAGATGGGTCTACAGAATAGAATTTTGGTATTTCAATAAAAGGAAACTATTTTCACTCCAAATTTTCAAAAAAATTAATAAATATCTGCAATATGTCCAGTGTACATTTGTACTTTTGAAAATGAAATTGTAAATACACTATTCTAAGCACATTCACAAACAGGTGAGGTGTTCGCAGATGCAAGGAATAAAGTAAGAAAACTGTGAAATTATCCAAATAATTTCTTATAATATCAATCCCCAAACAAATTCATTGGGTGTGTAACATATTAGGTCAAATAAGTCTTATTCTGATAATAATGACTTAATAATGGCACAATGAAAACAAAGCACAGAAGCATGAGAAACTGAATTTGGGGTATTGGGAAGCAGTGCAATGTTTGTAAAAAGAAATAAAATAGCATTCCTACCTATTTTTGAAGGAAACAGGGTTTCATCATCTAGCTGATCTTGGACCCAGGTCATCAGATAATCAATGTACTTGGGAGCAGAGCATTTGATAGGCTTTTTAATATTGGTTCCATCTGCCCAGTGGTATTCATATCTGCAAAAATGTGAGTATAATAAATTTAGTCCCTAGTATATAGATAATTTAGTATAGACAGTATTACAGGTGTTTAGGATCAAGATAAGAACTTACTTTGGTCCAGCAGACATTAATGGGCAGCTTTCCTCTGTGCAGAAGTCAGTGATGGTCCCATACAGCATGTTGATTTGATTAAAGAAGTCCACAGCTTGAAGAAACCACATAATAGGCATTTTAAAAATGAGCAAAAACCTGATAATTCCTTAACCACAGTCTGTAGAACTTACACAATTGAGTATATTGTATATTCAACTATTAAGAACAATCTTATGTTGGTGTTAAAAAAGGTAATAATTCCACAGAATAACTTTTATTATATTGCAAAAAAACAAACAACTAGTGACAATAAGCTGTATTATTCATGTCTTTATACAGTAATTATGTGAATATTGACCAATATTGCAAATGCAAATACCAGTGATTGTAATTATCCTGGTTGTCGAGGTAGTATTGGCAAATCTGCCAAAATAAAGGTCTAATTAAATCAGTGAACTGTAAGGAACAAGATGTATAATAGCCTTTCATATCATATGCAACATTAAAGACACAATGACCCACAAAATCTGCATGTTCACTCATTCGTGACCACTAATGTCCCTCTCCTAAAAGCTGCAGCATATTGTACACAAACTGCAATCACATGGTGCTTACTGTTTACTGCCACCCATTCATTAAGGTCCTCTCCATCTGGGAGCATGACAGCCATGCGTAAATTGCCACTGCCCAGAGTCGCCTCAGCATGCTTCAGCAACTCATACTGATGAGAGCCCTCCGGAATGTTCTTCTTCGGCTTGAAAGTCTTTGACGAGCGACTTCCGCTGTATAACAGGAAGCAAAAATGAATTAAAAGATTACTAGTGTTTTACATATTGCTGTTAATTAATTTTAACCACATTACTCGTTTAAATATTCAGACACATACAACTCAATCTTAGGCCTAATTGCCAAATAAAACCATTTTGATAATGAAAGATTTCAAAATGACAAAAAAAAAAAAAAAAAAAAAAAAAAAAAATATATATATATATATATATATATATATATATATATATATATATATATATATATATATATATATATATATAATATAATTTGGCTTCTGTGAAGAAAATGACCTCAGAATAATACCCATGGGTTCATTTAAGACACAGCATTTTAGACACTCAGCTACTTTTTAACTTTGGATGTGGAAACAAAATCTTAGTGCCCTCAGGGAGGTTTTGATGTGCAACTACATCCCAGCAAATGAAACTATATTCATCCATTAGACACGAGAACAAAAAGGCCTTCCTAAATGCTATAGTTCTTTACAGAAAAAGAGATAATAAAGTCTCTGATTATGGAATGTTGAGGACAACAGACTCACAGCTGTGTTTAGTATTGTGTGAAGTGAGATTTATAGTTTGGTTTATGAATGTCCAGACGACTAGATATTTAATCCAAAATTCAAAATAAATTCAGAACCTTTACAGTGTTATTTTAACCTAGTTTTACTTATTTAAGAATGTAGAGTGATGGCCAACCAGGTGTGCATTGCCCCTGGAGTAACCACTAGTCACAGAACATGGGCACTTTGAAAACAAGGGGATTTACGGTTTGTTCGAAATGGGAAGTTAGTAGAGTCTTTTTCAGCGTTTCCTGTATTTCAAGTGCTGTATATGTGAGAACTTCATTAAAAGAATTAAATACAGAAACAAAATATTAAACAAATATCAGGCATTAAATTACAGAACAGTGATAGGTTGGCGCCCTGTCCTGTGTGTATCTGCCCAATGCCCGAAACGTTCTCCCCTGGATGGGCATGGGGAACCCCCCACCCCGCGCGACCCTAATATAGGATAGGATAATATAGCGGAAGATAATGGCTGGATGGATAAATTACAGAAATGCGTTTACTAATGTTATAGAAAAGCTATTAACTGCATGGTAAACTTTAATTTTATTAACAGTAGGGATGCACTTTGCCCGTGAAACTATTAGTTCTATAACTGACTTCTGTACATACATCTTCAGACATCCACACAGACCATTTACAAATAGCCTTTCTTCATACTGGATGCAATTTTATTATTATTTCATGAGCATAAGCCTTGAATAAAAGCATGTGAGGAATACCGTGCCCATGTGTTTGTGTGCATGCATAGCACTTCTTCCAGAAAAGTAGAAATTAAAGTTAAGCTAAAATAATTACTCCAGATGCCTTTGTTAAAGAGATTTTGTTGACTGGACAGTTGCTAAACATGGTCTAATGTAGTTTATTATTTTATAAATAGTTTCAAAAAAGTGTGCAAATCCTTCTGCATGCAAAAATAGGTCCCATTCACATGATCATGCATGCAACATTGAATGTCATTTGCAACAGGATGGTGCAACAGATGGTGAATGCCATGTGAATGCAACGTCGGCATAGAAAGCTGCACATGACATCAGCTTCATTACACTGAAGAGGAATAGAACAAATCTTAGAAAACATTAAAAGCACAGTAGAGTGTGGGTTTAAGCGACATCTAGTGGTGAGGCTGCAAATTTACATTATTTTTACTAAGAAAAATATACTATAAAGTATAACTGAACGTGATTTGTCACAGCTCTCAGTGTTTTACATGTAGCTTAGATGTAACTAACACAGATTAATCACAGTAACTGTCTTTTATTATGCCTTTGTTTTCATTTATACTTACAAATTTATGTTTTACATTCTAAGCTTTATGCCATGCACTTTTATTTTGATTAAAGTTTTTATACCAGATTTTGGATTGAAAACAAAAGATGTAATAATAATAAAAGCTATTGTCTAAATAACGCAAGTCGTGTTACTTAACATTAAATTAATATATTTAGCAGGATTACCATCTTGCATAACTCAGACGAGCTGACAAACTTGTGCTCAGTATATTTACAAGTCTGGCATTCGAAACAAAGCTAACTGCTTGTAATTCAAGTGAGTTGTAATGATTTTGAATGTGAATAGACCTTCTTTCTATGCAGACCTACATCCACTATGAGGTTTAGCTTTCCTCAAACAATATAAAAGGCAAGTTGGCGCAAACATACATTCATTTAAAGCTACTAAAGCAGACATTAAGGACCATAGGCACTTATAATGTAATAAAAACAGGTTATAGTGCATAGCAGTTTAAAGGTTAGGGAGTTAGACTATCAATCAGGAGGTTTGCTTCGCATCATGCCCAATAACACCTCTTTCCCATGATTTATTCACAATAATGGCTAATCCTATGGTCTGAACCCCAGCCATCAGGCAGTGATACTTGTAGGTTTCTTTGAACAAAAGTGTCTGCCAAGTAAATGTAATGTTATTTAAAAAACGAATATGAATACTTTAATTATTTTAGTAAAATATTCCTATTGAATCTTGAAATGTCAGTTTATACTGAAGGTATACTGGACCTTCCTGAATCTAACGGAGTTCAATTGTTTCCACTAGTCAAAAACATTTTTATTCATAATTTATTAATTCATTAAAACATTTTCAGATCAACAATTAATGACTGATCTGTGTTGCAATTACTGTTAGCACTTTCCTGGTGATGCATCAGCTGTGAGCATGTGGTTGCAGATAATCAGGAAGTGAAGTCAGCTGCTTAGTTTCGACTTTAGAGTTTGTGGTATTTCATTTTTAAAGCATGTCAGGCAGTTCTAAATAGAACACAGAAGCACCAGCATAAAAAAAAATTATGCAATCACTAGTTCACTTGTATAAAGTACATAAAAATCTTAATCATTAAATTGGTAATGTTTAATGTAACTAGCAGATTTGAGTGTGTAATGTATTTACTATGCTATCAGTACTGCTCTTTAATCATATATAAATTGTGAGCAGGCCACATTATAAAACAACTAAAACATGTGGTGCAGCAGCAAATGACCTACTGTCTGAAACGCTGTGTCTGATCCATGTGCAACACAAAATCTGTCACTGCTGCACTGAAAAGTAATAACTGCAGTGTGGTGGTTCTGTGGGGTTCTGACCAAATGAGAAGAGAGTAAAGCGGACTAATAAAATACGCTGAAAAACAGATTTACTGCAGTCTAATTTTAGAACTATAAAAAACATATGGTGAGGAGATGTAATAAATGTACATTGAGTGTATAAATAAAAAAGTGCACATGATTTAGTGGCTTGTGATGTATATGGCCTAAGCCTTATGTCATATCGTTATAACAACTCATGACTACGATTATGAACATTTATGCACATTAGCAATGGCTTATGACAAGGTGTTATAAAGCGTTATAAATACTTTATAAATGCACTTGTGACGCATTATGAATTCCGAATTCAGAAAGTGTTGAACATTCTTCTGATCTTATTTTAATGCTGCTGGAGTTGATAGATCGAAATCTTATAAATCATTTTTAGTAAGCACGTTGGTTTTGAGGGTGGCACGGTGGTTTAGTGTTTAGCATGTTCTCCTCTCAGCACTAGGGATTCCCGGTTCAAATCCCAATCGGTTCAAATCAAATCCCCCCCCCCCCCCCCCCCCCCCGCGACCCTAATAGAGGATAAAGTGGAAGATAACGGATGGATGGATATTTTGATGACTTTTGAGTGGGCGGCACGGTGGCTTAGTGGTTAGCATGTTCTCCTCTCAGTGCTAGGGTTCGAATCCCAATCTGGGTGGAGTTTCCATGTTCTCCCCGTGTCCACGTGGGTTTCCACCGGGTTCTCCGGTTTCCTCCCATAGTCCAAAAACATGGATCAAGGTTAAGTGAATGCTCCAAATTGCCCCATATAGAGTGTGTCTGTGTGAGTGAGTGTGTGCCCAGTGATGGATTGGCGCCCTGTCCTGGGTATTTATGCCCAGCGCCTGAAACATTCTCCCCTGGATGGGCATGGGGAACCCCCCCCGCGACCCTAATAGAGGATAAAGTGGAAGATAATGGATGGATGGATATTTTGATGACTTTTGAGTGGGCGGCACGGTGGCTTAGTGGTTAGCATGTTCTCCTCTCAGTGCTAGGGTTCCTCTCTAGTGCTAAGTGAATGCTCCAAATTGCCCCATATAGAGTGTGTGCCCAGTGACGGATTGGCACCCTGTCCTGGGTATTTATGCCCAGCACCCGAAACGTTCTCCCCTAGGTGGGCATGGGGAACCCCCCCGCGACCCTAATAGAGCATAAAGTGGAAGATGATGGATGGATGGATATTTTGATGACTTTTGAGTGGGCGGCACGGTGGCTTAGTGGTTAGCATGTTCTCCTCTCAGTGCTAAGGTTCCTCTCTAGTGCTAAGTGAATGCTCCAAATTGCCCCATATAGAGTGTGTTTGTGTGTGCCCAGTGATGGATTGGTGTCCTGTCCTGGGTATTTATGCTCAGCACCCGAAACGTTCTCCCCTGGATGGGCATGGGGAACCCCCCCGCGACCCTAATAGAGGATAAAGTGGAAGGTGATGGATGGACGTTGGTTTTGAGGTCGCAGCCCTTTAATCAGCCGTCTGTTTTTAGGTTCGGATCAAAGCGTTGCTTGAACGTCCGTCATCGAGGAAGTGGAGTCTTTAACTCAGGAAGGGAGGCTCAGCTCGGGTCTAAATTGGACTTCAGCGCCGGCGTCTCGTTTCTACGGGACTTTCGTTTCGATCGAAAAGCACCGACTGCGACTCGCCCGCTAGCTGCCAGCTAACTGCAAACAACAACAGCCAAACAAAAGCGCAACAAAACACTGTGTACTCACAACAGAAAGCTCATATCCGCTCACTTCCCGTATCCCGCTGTTAGAAACGTGTTTGTGGGGGGTTCTTGTCGGCGGAACGTCTCGCGGGTTCTCGGTTTTCAGCTGAACGCAGACGATGAGGAGACCGAGCGCGAGACTGAAGCACGAAACTTCTCCTGCTCCTCAAAGTCCCGACTCCGCTGTCATCTCGCGAGATCTCCGAGCGGCCGAACCAATATTATAGTTCTAGTTCTCGCGATAGTTTGATTCACACAGCGATTAAATATGCCCCATTTGGGGAAACAATTCGGAAATCAATGCGATTTACAGACATTTATACATTTTACATTAAAAAATAATATAATAATAATATTTATATATATATAGCAAAAAAACACAGTTGAGTTAGTAAACAGAAAAGTTTCGGTTTGTGGCATTCTCCAAAATAAAAGTCTGGACTGGCTTATTAGAGCTCAGACATTTATCAAAAAATTACGTTTATTGGATTACACATTTACATTTACATTTGACCTGGGATTTGAACCCCCAACCTTCAGATTGATAACCCAACACCCTCATTTACTTTTGGACGCTTTTATCCAAAGCGACTTTCAAGGTGAACACAGGGTTCATCACAACTTCCCTGGATCAATGAGGGTTAAGGGTCTTGCTCAAGGACCCACATTGGTAACTTCAGTGGACCTGGGATTTGAACCCCCAACCTTCAGATTGATAACCCAACACCCTGACCACTAAGCTACCACACCCTCAAAATTACATTTACATTACTTTTGGTCATTGGTTCCTATGCTTGCCCATCCAGGGTTAAGGGGGGAGAACGAACCACAAACCTCGGGCGCTACCGCGCACTCGGGCAGATACACCCATCTGAGAATTTAATGAAAAGGGCGCCAATCTATCACTGGGCACACACTCACTCACACAGACACACTCTATATGGGGCAATTTGCCGAACTCAATTGACTTGATCCATGCTTTTGGATTGTGGGAGGAAACCCACGCGGACACAGGAAGAACATGGAAACTCCACCCAGATTGGGGAATCCCTAGTGCTGAGAGGTGAACATACTACACAGAGGAATCCATCCATCCATTATCTTCCGCTTTATTCTCTACTAGGGTCACGGGGGGGTTCCCCATGCCCATCCAGGGGAGAACGTTTCGGGCGCTGGGCAGATACACCCAGGACAGGGCGCCAATCCATCGCTGGGCACACACTCACTTACACAGACACACTCTACATGGGGCAACTTGCAGAACTCAATTGACTTGATCCATGTTTTTGGACTGTGGGAGGAAACCGGAAAACCCGGAGGAAACCGGAGAACCCAGAGGAAACCCACGCGAACATGGGGAGAACATGGAAACTTCACCCAGATTGGGGAATCCCTGCTGAGAGGCGAACGTGCTACACAGAGGAATCATTCATTCATTCATTACCCACTTTATCCTCTATTAGGGTCGCGGTGGGGTTCCCCATGCCCATCCAGGGGAGAACATTTCGGGCGCTGGGCAGATAGACCCAGGACAGGGCGCCAATCCATCGCTGGGCACACACTCACTCACACACACACACTCTATATGGGGCAACTTGCAGAACTCAATTGACTTGATCCATGTTTTTGGACTGTGGGAGGAAACCGGAGAACCCGGAGGAAACCCACGCGGACACGGGGAGAACATGGAAACTCCACCCAGATGGGGATTCGAACCGGGAATCCCTAGCGCTGAGGAATCAGTCCTCCACATTTGACGCATCCCTGCACATGTGTTGACACAGTGAGTAAGTGTGAGAACTCTTATTTTGAAGATTTGAGGGTCCTGCGTTGTTACAGTGCTGCAGCTCACAGGTTGTTACTCTGTCCTCTGCTGCTCAGGTCAGGAGGCTGCGTTCGCGCACGTGTTCGGTACGGTTCTAGAGTTTGGAACGTTGTGGGGTCTTCATACGGAGTTCTTGTTCTTGTTCTTGTTCTTGTACTGAGGGCAGTTCTCAGTGAAATGGCCGCGTGTGGAATGACGCAGCGCTTATTCTCGCTCGCGCGTGGTTTCGGAGGCAGACGGTCGCCATGCTGTCTGCACATCCTACAGCCGAGCAGATGGTTCCGAACCGATTCTGTTTCACATCATCGGGTCTGGATTCAAAGCCAGCAGAACTCGGTGTCGGCTCTTACTCCCAGATTCATCTGGGCGACGCGTCACAGAGCTCTGAGTACAGAGGTGACTTACACAAAGTTTACATTCTAACCGCCATTAATGCAGCAAAACTGTAACCTTAAAAGATCTAACTTCATTCATTAATTCATTCATTATCTCCCGCTTTATCCTCTATTGGGGTCGCGGTGGGGTTCCACATGCCCATCCAGGGGAGAACGTCTCGGGCGCTGGGCAGATACACCCAGGACAGGGCGTCCATCTATTGCTGGACACACACACACTCACATAAACACACTCTATATGGGGCAATTTGGAGAACTCCATTGACTTGATCCATGTTTTTGGACTGTGGGAGGAAACCGAGAACCCGGAGGAAACCCACGCGGACACGGGGAGAACATGGAGACTCCACCCAGATGGGAATTCGAACCGAGAATCCCTAGTGCTGAGAGGAGAACATGCTAACCACTAAGCCACCCCCCCCATTCAAACTCAATATAAGTTCTAAATGCATGATTTTAAACAGTACCAATCAAAAGTTTGGACACACCCACTTTTGAGTCTATCATCTACTTTCGCTAAACACCTCAGTGACACTGCTGGGATAGGAATAATGCATCAACCAAATAATACCAGCTCAGTGGTGCCACTATTGGGGTTCTGAGCATTAGAACAGAGTAAAGGGGACGTACACAGTATGTACTGTAGAACACAAACAGATGGACTACAGAATGGAATTGTAGAACTACAAAGTCCATCTTTATAGTAAGTGGAACTGATACAATAGACCAATTATGGTGCAAAAAGGAGGCGTGTCCAAACTTTAACTATAGAGAATATTAGAGGAAGCAGATACAGAAGTAAATTGTCAGTTCTGCAGTGACACTGATGTGATGAGCATGTTTTAATGCAATATTGCTGCTGTAGTTAAAAAAAAACGTTCTCTATAGGTACCACATGAAGAGGAGTACCCCCCACTACCAGAGTACGTTCCTGTTCAGATAAGTAAGAAGGAGGAGTACCCCCCAATACCAGAGCACATTCCTGTTCAGAAAAGTAAGAAGGAGGTGTTCATCGTTCGTGTTAAGGGTTTTCCATGGGCTTGTGTAACTGAGGACCTGCTGAAGTTTTTCTCTGGTTTGTCATTCTGCTTTGAGATTCCTCATATCACTCCAGTGGTTGAGCTGATGTGTGTAATTGCAGTGTTCTGTTTATATTCACACAGAATGTCGGATCCGAGGTGGCGTGAATGGGATTCATCTAATGTATCAAAGGAATGGAAAGCCAAAAGGAGAAGCCTTTATCGAGCTGGAGCATGAGGAGGACGTCAATAAAGCCTTGGATATGCACAGAAAGTATCTTGGGCCTCGATACGTAGAAGGCAGGTGTACCCAGTGACTAAAAACACTTATTAATATTTAGTATTTAGTATTATATAATAGTTAAAGGCGGCATGATGGCCTAGTTGTTGCACAAAGCCTACATCAATGTTCCCAAATGTCCTGTACTGTCTCCAAACTAAGCTAATTTGTTGTATTATTATTATCATTATTATTATTAATCAATTATATTGTGAATCAATTATATTTTTATAAATAAATGATTAGTTACAAGTTAATTGTCGCTTGAAATGTATGTATATATATACTTACATACAATAAACCTTGTGTATTCGCCTGCAGTCTATGAAGTAACTAACAGAGATGCAGAGGCTATAATGAACGGCACAGAGGAAAGCCAATATCAAGATGGAGTGGTTCGCCTCAGAGGTCTTCCATTTAATTGCACAGAAAAAGAAATCATGGAGTTCTTCTCAGGTTTGTAGCAGTTAATTCGGTCAGGAGAATCCTCCAATGTTGTGTGTATACACTACAGGAAATGATGTTGTTTTTGGGCATGTTGTATAGGTATTTTTACAGGTTAGGTGTTCTCTCAACATAAGTGGAACCAAATGACAAAAGTGTACAGTGATCTAGATATAAATGATTACCACGTGCACAAGTTAGACAAGTGGATCATCAATAAACCAACAGTAACAAAAAACAGATTTACTTTGATAGCATTCCATCATAACTGGCTATAGGAAAATAATACCACACAGCAATGTAGAATAGGAAATGAAAAAGTCAAAACAAGCAGTTTGCTAAAAAGCTAAAAATCATTTCGGTGGCCTGTAGATAGTAAGACATTTTGACTTTTTACATATCTTACACCTTCAGCATTGGGCTGTGTAATGCTGATGAAATTAACGTTGTTGTCTGACATTTGTTAAAAGTCGCTGTGTGAATGAATGTGATATCTTACTGCAGTGCATGGGCAAAGATGCACATTGCACAATATGGCTTGGTGTTACCCAGGATTTACTGCCACTTACAGAACTGGAGATTGTACCTGATGGAGTCACACTGGTTACGGATCGCACGGGGCGAAAACATGGGGATGCATTTGTGCAGTTCGCCACCCAGGAGATGGCTGACGAAGCGCTGAAGAAAGACCGAGAGGTCATTGGATCCAGGTAAGACATTACATGCTTTTCATCTGGGAGGGAAGAAAAAAAGCAGCATTACTGTGATGATGGTGTTTGATCTTTGAAACACTTTGTGTTAACCTCACCAGATACATTGAGGTGTTTCCATGCAAGAGGAGTGATATTCAGATGCAACATGGCAGACGAAAAGCATCTCTCAACACTACCATCCGCGTTAATAACAGTAAGAATGATTCAATGCTATTTAGACCCAATGAGTGCCAAAAATGTTAGACAAACCAGTTTAGGAAACACTACCGTACATAGCTACACTAAAAGAAAATCTACATCACAGCACACGATCATATCACAGAAGCATGTGAGAGTACATTTTGCTTGCTTTTCCTATTAAAGTATATTGGTTAATATAAATGTGCATGTGATTATAGCTCAATCAACTGTCTAGAGTTGGCACTAAGTAAAAGTTATTTACATCTGTTAAAGTGTATTACATGATTCTCCCCTTTTCAGATCTTGAAACTGGTGAACATTATATACATATGAGAGGTTTACCTTTTCAAGCTACAGCTGCAGATGTCATAAAAGTAAGTGTTTTTCATATGCATTAATTCTAATAAAAAAAGTGTTTTTCTTCACCCCTTTAGAAGGCACCGCTATGAAACGACCATTTATTCTTGGCTCATCATGAGAAATGCACAAAATTGGAAAATGTATTAAAAGACAAATAACACACACAATATAGATAGATAGCTACTGTATAGTTCAAAGGATGTGGAGATCATATATTGCTAGCCACATAATATAGTCCTATCAAAAATGCTTTTTGTGCTTTTCTAAAATTCCAATTCATTTATTTGTACTTTATCCCGAAGCTGTTCTGAAGCTGTTCTGTGTATTTTTCCACCGAATGACTATAAAATGTCTATAAAATCAGCAGATGTTAAATGCTGATAATTAATTACAGGTTTGATGAATAAGACCATTGAGACCTTTATTAAATTTGTACAAGTGGATTCCAGTTCTCCTCTGAGGCTAAGCTGCTACAGTTAACAAATTGGAGCCCAATTAGCCTGTCATTTAATATGAATGGCGATTAGTTGTACTTAAACAATTTAATAATGATTCCGTGCTTAAGGGTTATTGTATTACATTTTAAAAACAAGGGTTATTATAACTTGATCTAAGTTTTAGGCACAGTACATAATCCAAATAATTTAATGTGGTATCTGAATTATTTGCAATAAGTTAAATGCATTTTATAATTAATTAGTTATTGCAAAGATAGAATATGCTTGTGAATATGCTTTTCTGTTACATTTACATTTCTAAAATATATATATATATATATTTCAAACTGTAAATAATAACACTGAAATATTCGTGGTTACACTGAAACATTCAGATATTAATGAATCAGCTTTACTGAGGACTAAGAATAAAATTTAATAAGCAGGATGTTTTTGTCTTAGTTTTTCCATCCTTTTAAAGTGGCAAAGGTTACAATTGAATACGGGCCTGACGGAAGGATCAACGGGGAGGGACAGGCTTACTTCCAAACACACAGTGAGGCAGTGGAAGCAATGACCAAAGACAAGTGTTACATACGTAAGTTGTGTGTCTCTTATATAATTGTATTGATTGCAAAAACAATTGTTGTTTTGTATATAATTGTATACATAGAAAATTATGTATATTTTCAATGCTATACAGGCTTATCAATATCATTTGTTACAACAAACATAAGTACCAAAATTTTATGTTTTATAAATCCAGTTTTAAACTCAAAAAACTTGTGATATTAACTAATCATACCACAAGATTTGAGTTTCTTCCATGAATTTGAACAAGTTCTTTAAATTTATTCTTGTTGTATCTTTTAATCTCATAAAATTGAACTAAATAAGCCTGATAATCAGACGTGTCCTTACTTACCTCAATGCAGCTTTTACAATCTATGATTTACACCACTGTCGTTTTGGTATGTTCTCTAGATTAGAAAAGACAAAGATGATAAAATATCTTCAAATATATTTTAATTATTTTTATATCATTTAAACTACAGTTGTATAAACCAATCATCTGTAATTAGTTAAATAAAAAATAAAAAAAACACAATGAATAACCCAAAATCTAAAATGGAACAGAATATGAGGTCAACTGGCCGACAAGAGATGCGTACTATGACTTAAACGTACATGATTTTTTAAAATAGCTGTCCAATGGTCATTTATCCATTGAAATATTTTTACAGCCACAACATATTAATTTTTAATTAAAAAAATGTAAGGTATAACACTAACACTGTAATGGAAATAATATAATGTTTTAGGGTCTCTCTATTAAATTACAACCCATGCCAGTCTCGTTCTAATTTAAAACAGTAGAATTGTTCTCAATTCCAGGATGACAAGGACTCAAATTCTCAAATCAGTTTAACTTTGGAATTTATTTTTTTTTTTTTCTTTCTTTCTTTGTATGCAGAGAACAGATACATCGACCTGTTTCTAAATTCTCTATAAAAACCCATGTACACAGCAGAGGTAGGTTCAATTGGGTGGGTTTTATTTAACCAGTCAATTACTTAATTACTCGTTATTACTTAATTATTACTTAATAATTACTTTCGTTATACTTAATTAATCGTATTGTGTATAACAGCTGTTTTTGTTTGTCTACAGGTTGATTTTCATCTGTATACAGTTTCAAGACGATATTTATTTCAAATCAATGAGTAAAAATAGAGTTAAAATCATGAGTAAAAGCTGTTGGAAGACATTACATGGTGTCATTTTTATTTACAGTATAAAATCTCGATCCACTATTGCATCTCTTACAAACACACTCTATACACACACACACAAAGGCTAAGCCCTTCAGTTTCTACAGAGTAAGGGTAAAGCTACTTCATAAAAAGAGAAGTATTAGAGAAGTATTTAGCTTTCAACATGGGCCTTGATGTAAAACAAAAATGAAACCTGAAGCATAAATCTTTAATTATAATAGCAGCTCTTTAATATAATACCTGTTTTGTTTTCTAATTAATTATAATAAATCACAATTTTTTCTGCTTGTAGAACTGATACAGTAACTGTTTATTTCTGGCTTGTTGAATGTTATTCACATTTTTAAACAGTAGACAGTCAAAATCTTAAGTTTTCATTTATTTTAACTCCGTATTTCAGAACGTCTAGTACACATTTCCACATTTCCGTCAGTAACGATCACTTTTACCTCAAGCTTGTCAGACAATGATGTATTTTATCTTTAATTTCTTACAACACATTTCCATGAGCTCAGAGGTTTGCATACACATGGTTAATATTTGTTAACATTTATCTTGAAATGTTGTACTTGGATCAAATATTTCAGGTTGCCTTTTACATCACTTGCACTAAGTTGCTAGAATTTTGGCCAATTCTACCTGACAGAACGGGTTTAACTGAGTCGGGTCTATAGGCCTTCTTGCTCATCCATGCATTTTCAGTTATGCTCATGAATTTTGAGGTCAGGCTTTTGTGATGGCCACTCCAGTATCTCTTCACACTGTCCTTAAAACATTTTATACTGAATATATTTATATTTCATCCTTCCACATAATTCCATCTATTTTGTGACATGCCTCAGTGCCCCACAGTTGGAATTGTATTCCCTGGCTTGTGGGTATGTTCTATTGGTAATTTACATTTAAATCTGTTTCACTAGGTCTAGCTACAGCTTTAACAGCCTTGGTATCGCTTTCTGGAATTTTCCAATCATAGTACAGGCACAGGCGACTTGGTGTATGTTCTGACCTACTGAAATTTTAATCTAAAAACAAATAAATCTAAATCTGTTAACATTTGTAAAAAAAAAAAAATAATAATAATAAAATAAAAAAGGGTAAATATTGCTTCTAACTCTTATAGTAGATCATATGTTTAACAAGCAACTATTTTAACAGTTATTTGGTTCTGATTCAGGATCAATATTTTTCTGTTGTAATGTAAAACATTACAATACAGACTTTGTTTCACCTGTTAAATTTTTTTTTAATAAAGCACGTTTGCCTCTCAGCACTAGGTTCCCGGTTCGAATCCCCATCTGGGTGGAGTTTCCATGTTCTCCCCATGTCCGTGTGGGTTTCCTCCCACAGTCCAAAAACATGGATCAAGTCAATGGATTGAGTTCTCCAAATTGCCCCAAATAGAGTGTGTCTGTGTGAGTGAGTATGTGCCCAGTGATAGATTGGCGCTCTGTCGTGGGTGTGTCTGCCCAGCGCCCGAAACGTTCTCCCCTGGATGGGCATGGGGAACCCCACCACGACCCTAATAGAGGATAAAGCGGAAGATAATGAATGAATGAATGAATACTTAGTTCCTTTAATCAAGAAGAATTTTGCACTGTCTTAACTGAAATGGCATTTATAAGGTCAGACATTGTCGTAGGGCGAGAGAGGTTTTCATTCCACATAATATTCTGGAAAGTGTTTCAACAATATTGGCAGCTTTTGTAGTAACAAAGGAGAGAACACGAATCCATTATGCACTCATACATATAACGGTTGGGTGTCCACATACATTTTCACTCTGTATAAGAATTCTAAACAAAACCCGTTGGGTTACAGTAACTTTATTTATGAGCTAGAATTTTGTCACATTCTTTCAACATGATCACTGTTGGTTCACTTTGCACTGCCCCATCGTAAGATAAATATATAGAGATGAATCTGTATTTAAACACATCGACATCCAGATTAAGAACATTTGTTTAAAATGAAAACCAGTAAAATATTTCTTTGGCTTCATATTAAAATTGTACAGCTGTCATTTAATTTTTGATTTACAAAATTGCACCTTATCAGTAAAATACCTTAAATAATGTATAGCTTGAGAATATTGTAATATAATGTTTATAGAATTACTTAGTTACTAGTGTACAATATTTGTTTCTTGGGTGCTGAATGACACCCATTAAGGTACACCACAACAATTAATTAGATGTATAATTAAAGTCCCGTTTACTTGGTGGACTAAACTTGAAAGACGACCCTGAATTTAATGCAAATATTTCAAAGTACATTCTCAAAACTCCCTTTTCAACAAATGAATAGCATCACAGAAAAGGCAGATGTGTGTTTACTGTTGGTTAAAACATTCCAAACCTGATCACAGCAGCAAAGTTCAAGTTTTAAATAAATGATATGGTTGAAACCTAAAGGCCGTTGCTTCAGGGTGGGGTTGAGGCGTACTGCTGAAGTAAATTGGAGTAGCACAAGTCACACACACGTTCTGGGGTTATTGAAGATGGTAGAGGAAGTTCGTTGACTATGCAGCTCTCGCAGAACACTACTTTGCAGTTCTTACAACAGTGCTGAAGGAGAAGTTAAAGAAAATCTGTGTGAACTGATTATACTGGAATAAGAAGAACTACATTATAGTGCTGATAGTTTGATGATACAGATTCCAAGTTCTACTAACGAATAAAGAGACATTTAGGACATCATGAAATTAATAATGTAAACAACCATATAAGGTCCTCCTGGTACCCAAAATCCACTTTAGTCATCTGTATAGACCACTTAATCTAGCAACTTTTAAATGAATTGGAACCTCAACTGAGCAACAGAGACATATAACGTCTCATGGCTGTTTTCTTTCAATAAAACATTTGCAATAAACAACCCCCAATTCATTTATTTCACCTAATTAAGGTATAGAACCTATTTTATCCAATTCATCTACATCTGTGTTTTAAATGTCAACATGGGGAGAACATGCAAATACCATTAGCTATATACAAACAGGATCTTTACTGCCATATATGAGATACAAACGAATAAATTAGGCATTCTCAATTAACATGCAACAGGGTGTGTCTTTAGTTTATATGCTACACTGCATTAAAGGAACATTAAAATGATGCACCTTTGGTTTGGTTAGAGATTCGGGACATTGACAGTTTGGGCAGATGGAAGGTTGGAGCTCCTGTTGAAGAATCTGATCCTATAATTACAAATGAAAAAGAAAAATTGTATATTTATATATATATATATATATATATATATATATATATATATATATATATATATATATATATAAAATAAAAAAAATAAAAACACCAAAATTCACAATACAAACAACTAAACACTATTTCATTGTTATTATTAATGCAGATATCAGAGTACACAATGATAATGAAGGTAACCTACCTGTGTATCTTCATGTGAAAGTGATCTATAAAACAAAACAACCTTTTTAAACCTTAGTTTAGTTTAACGTTTAATTGTTTCAGGTTGCTATATGCAGTATTTTTGCAAATACATTAAGGTCCTGATTTGAATACTTTCAGACTTACGTATTTGAACTAAGACTCGACTTTTCATCCAACACATATCGAAGAGAGTCGTTCTCTTTTTTGACCGTTTCCAGCTCCTGTCACGAAATGAAACACAATAAATCATCACACATACCACTGAAGTCATGTGTCGTTCTGTAGGCCTCGTCCTTATTATGCCCAGATTAGAAACTTTGAAAATGAAGTGTGACCCTTAATTTTTAAAAAGTTACTTAGATCGCGTTATGTGGTAAATAAATATGTCAAGAACTCAATAGGTTTACTTCTGTGTACATATTTCACCTGTACATTACTGTTCTTTCTAAATCACAAGGTTGTTTAATAATTGTAATAGAGTTAGATCGGGTTTAAAGGTGTATATTGATCAAGTAATTAGAATGTTAGAAATGCTGGTACCCTTTTAATGTCCTCCATTTTTTGTTTCATGTCTTGTTGTGGAGGAGTTTTCCCCAACATGGAATCAGGATGCTGTCCTCCCCGCCGCTCTCTTTCTTTTCTTAACTCCTTTTCCAAACTGGACCTGCCATCAAGCACACACTTCTTTTATTCTGTAACTTTTCAGGATTTAATTGAAACATTATAATAAATACATTTACATATCTAAATTCTGAGTATATTCCAGTAATGTACATTAGTTAAAGGATTCATGTTAATAGCAATTGACCAGGATGGAAAAGTACAGACAGGTAGAGCTCCAGTTAATGCATCAGTTAGTTTAGATTATGTCATTTAACAAGATCTGTAAAGTTTTGATCATCACATTACAAAAACTTTTAATAGCCTAAATTTTATTATCAAATTTTATTGAGGACTTCTAATGAACAGGCGTGGCTTAGTGGTTAGCATGTTCTCCTCTCAGCGCTAGGGATTCCAGGTTCGAATCCCAATCTGGGTGGAGTTTCCATGTTCTCCCCGTGTTCATGTGGGTTTCCTCCGGGTTCTCCGGTTTCCTGCCACAGTCCAAAAACATGGATCAAGTCAATTGAATTCTCCAAATTATCCCATATGCAGTGCATCTGTGTGAGGGAGTGTGTGTCCAGTGATAGATTGGCGTCCTGTCCTGGGTGTATCTGCCCAGCGCCCGAAACATTCTCCCCTGGATGGACATGGACAACCCCCCCGCGCGACCCTAGTAGAGGATAAAGCTGAAAATAATGGATGGATGGATGGATGGTCACTAAGCACATTTATTTAAGCCTGTCACTCTTGAATATGCTCTTGACAGGAAAGTATTGTAAAAAAAAAAAAATCCGTCAATTGAATAATTAAGCTTCAATCTGACTGAATATAGCAACCCAAAATCATAAAAAATGTCAATGACATGTTTTGAGATGTATATCTTTGGGAGTCCCACTGCATACCTCTGTTTCTGCAGATGTTCCAGTTCGTGCTGCAGACTCTCAATCTTGTCACCAAACTCCTGTTTGAAGAGCCTGTTGGCTTCCTCAGCCAGATCCCTCTGCTTTTCTGCCTGCTTAGATCTGTAGTCGAGTCAGATGAACTCAATGAGGTAAAAAAAAAAAAAAGAAAACCAAAAAAAAAAGCAGTGACAGGGAGGGGACTAACAACTAATGTCAAACCAAAGGACAAACCAATAATGAGTGGAAGTTGAGGGATGAGGGTGGCTGATGCAGAGCTATTTATCAGTGTCAAAGAACTTGAAGAAGTCGACGTGTTTTGGTTGTCATTTTATTAGGCTACTGTACTACATTTCACAAAAATCAGCAAAGTCCACATACAGTTTTCATCATTCCATTGCAATCGAAAGAATAACCTCATTTCAGAAGGCTTTTTAACATCAGCCGTCACCTTTGTTCAGACTTAAATTGGCTTGACACTGCGCTTGCTTAGTAATTCAGGCACATGATCTTTCAGCAAACTGCAGCTCGCAGATAGAACCTCCGGAGTACACTTGAATTTCTTCAGTCAGTTGCATATTTCTTTTATGATTTGGGAGCCTATGGAAGTGCACTCACTCAAACAGGACACAGGTGATTGGTTGCTACTTTTGATCCACGCAGAATTTTTGCAAAACTTTGCAATGTTGTAAGTTGTAATTTAAAGCAAAATATTTAAAGGGGAAAATGTAACAAAATTAACAGAGAAAAATATGTCGATCAGCTGATCAACTTTTACAAGTGATGGATTGTAAACTACAGAAGTTTATGATCAACTAATATGCCTTTCTATTGCTGCAACAATCTTTTTGGATATCTCGCCTTTCAGTCTATAAAGCGATATATGTCAGAGCAGGGGTCAGAAACCTCTTTTGGTACTCTTGCAAGCCATTTCGTAAAATTGCTGGCTTTAATTAAAATAGAACGTGAAAAACATTGCAACTTGAGCTGAAAAACCTCTTCTCCTGGGCATCCTAACATTAACAGGTTATATGCCTGGCCCTCTTACTCGGACCGACTCGAAACCTTATATTCTTTGTCCCAGTATGCAGGTGGGGGGAACTTATGTGCTTGATAATTTGTTTAGTGGAAATGGATAAAAACAGTAGTACTTGTGGCAGGTGAATAGGTGAATAGCAAAGCTGGGGGGAAAAGGCAGAGCCGACGGAAATGGACATTAATTACAGGTAATTAAAGCACACGTAGGAGGCTCCACTAATGATCTGTATGCAGTCTTTATATGCTGTGGCACATCATGCAGCAGCGAGAGATTAGTATTAGCAGAAACATGTTGGTATGGTAGATCCACCAGCAAACAGATGTATTTAAATGTAGTTTTAATACATTCTGTTAATTATGTCCCTTCCTCTGCTTACGAAATTCTGTCTCTGGTCCTTATTTGGTCTCACCCTGTCACAGTACTATTGTGTCACTAAAAAGCTCAGCAAATCTAAATAAAGTACTAGTCCAGCAGAAGTAAGAAACATAAATAATAATGTTTTTTATATTACAAATAAAAGGTGTTTGCACTAGTGTTATTTTTAGACCTGTATTTATAATTCTAATAATAATAAATTATTTTAGTAATTAATTAATAATCCACAAGCCATATAAAGTCACGAAAAGAGTTATATCTGGCTCACAAGCCACAGGTTTCTGACTCCTGCTGTAAATCGACGCAATGTTTCAGTTCAGTTTCTTGCATGTTACCCAAAGCTGTTCAAAACAAGAGATGAACCGGTGACTGTCAGTAAAAAGCAGATTCTAAACCCCTCTCATCATCCAAGACTGCTATATAATGTTTTGGTAAACCACAAGGAAGGAATGACTAGAGAGGAGACAGTTAGTTTAGATTCTGCTATTCAAAGCTGAAGCAAAAAAAAATACTGTAGGCCTTTGAGAAAGGAACTGTGACAGATCTACAACTCAAACGTAAAATTAATACCCTAGCCATGTCTATGATATGCAAAGGTAAAGATTGTTATTCAGGAAAATTTTGTTATAGTTGCAAAAATAACTATTGTTGCTTTTGCAGTAGTTTTCCTGCAGCCAAATTCAAGTTCCGTGCTTGCTTCACTACATCTTTCTCGCTGGTTGAAGCAATGAAGAACAAAAGAAAATGGAGTGAAGGGGATGTCAAATTAAAGAAAACCAAAAATGATAGAAAAACAATAACAGACAGGAAGCAGAATGTAGTTAATGAAGGAAAAGTCAAGTATTTGTCCTGTAAAAAATGTGCTTTGTGGATTCTGTAAAGGACTAGGTTTGCAGCAGAGTAATAAAACTTTATAAAAGTTATTATTTCTGTGACACAGAAACAACATCAGTTCATACTAGCTTCTCTCCTACCTGCTCTCGAGTTGTTTAATAGTGACAGCCATCTGGTTTGTTTTTTCTTCCAAGCGACTGATGATCTCACTCTTCTGTTTCATGCTGGTCTCTGAGCCCTGCAAACACACACACACACACATAACACACACAGTGTCACATTTGTATCCTGCCTGCTCTGTCCATTTAGGTTGCACTGCCATTTCAACACATTACTGTTAGACCTTGGTACCTGGGATTTGTGGGAAAGCTCATGGTTAATTCTACGCAGGTCATCTAGCTGCTGTCTGAGCTCCACCAGTGCATCATGCTTCTCACAAATGTCCTTCTCCAGCATTTTCATAGACAACTCCATCTCCTGTCTCATCCCAATTTGCACTTCCAGCTCTTTCTCAACATCCTACAAATAAGTCCATGGAAATGAATAAAGAAATTCATAACAAACATCTTTTAAACATGCGGATCATAGCCATTTAGCTGCTTTCTAATAAATGAGTCAGTAATTTTGAATGCGTATATAGGCTCTGTAACACCGGCTATAATGGAAATCAGTATAATCAAATTTAAGACATTATGAAAAAAATAATAAGATCAAATGCAATTTTAAAAAATACAAAAAGACAGTGACAAAGACAATCATAGCACACTTTGCTTGATGGGTATTAAATAACAATCTATGACATTCATCAAGGTATTAAAATGATTTATGTTTGTTTTCAAGAGGTTGTTTGCACATGACATTACATCACAGTGTTGCGGCAGATACATGAAGTTCATGAAGTGAATTACTAAACAACAAATTTTTGGCAAAAATGTATAAAGTTTTTCGAAAAAAAAAAATTATTCATCATGTTTTGCAATTAAATAAATATATATAGTACAGTATAGTATATATAGTAGATAGATTTTGTTCTGTGTACATTTTTTCCTGTCATAAGTAGATTCTGTAAATTTCTCAAAATATTAATAGTTTAGCATGCCAAGCGTTTTATTTTATAGTTTATATTATATTTATATATAAAAATATATATATATATTATATATATTTTGTAGGCATCCCAACTGTAATTTTTATTGTTTTATTTGTTTGCGGCAAACACATTCACTTTTTTATATAATCATAATAATTATGTGGTTAAAGTAACAATTTAATGTTGGCTTCACACAAATGCATTATAATACCCAAAGGATTAATTTAAAGAAACCCAGTATATAACTGACCAATCGGAGCTGAGTCTCTTCTTTCAGTTGTTTTCGAGTTTCTCCAAGAGCATGTCCATCTGCTGTTCCATCTGGCTTTGATGCCTTAAACAAAAATAAAACTGTAATATGAATTTGACAGTTTCAAGCTCAATAAACTAGACTGCATTGCTCTTGCAGTATTATGTGTGAACAAAATGTAGAGATTCAACTGCAATGTACTCTAGCATACCCTGTGACTGGGCTCCATGCAAGAGCCCTCTTCCTTCATTCTCTCCACTTCCTCTTGCAAAGTGATGATTCTGTTGTTCGCAACTGCAAGCTGTAGTTACATACAGGTAATGAACTTAGAGGCAGGAAAAGAGAACGCATGCTCTTTGTTCATTAAAAATATATATTAAAAAAGTAGAATGGCCACTAGAAATTGTACGATAATCACTTTGGTACAATAAGTAGATTTTTCCAACCATTACCCACCTCCTCTGTAAGTTTCGTGTTGGACTTTTCAAGAGCATCTACTTTGGCTTGTAGGTTATTTACAGAAGCACTGCAATAATAAAGTGGTTTTATTAAATAACAAAAACAAAAACATACAAAAACAAAAAGTAGGGACTTACCTTAAATGTCTGTTGAGCTCCTCGATATAGTTTTTCTGGTCAAGAATAGCTGTGATTTGTCCGTCACTGAAAAAAAAACATAACAGTGTGCGGAAATACAATGAATCTGTGTTTTGATGAACAAGAAAATGCATCATTAATATAAACTCACCCTTCTGTGCTCTTGCTGCTGTGTCCACCGTCTTTCAGATACATGGAAAAATCAATTACTCCTACCTGCAGTTACAAGACAAAGCATGACACAACATATCTAAAAGACTACAGAAAACAATCAAGGAACACAAGTTCCTTTACAACAGTTTTATCTGCTCTTTGGTGACCCTGATTATTTAATAAGAGTAAAGGGCATCAACAAAGTAAGCAGAAAACCAGACTGACTACAGTCTTTAATAGTAGAACTACAAAGGGCATTTTAAACCTGACAAAAATGAATAATGAGTGCAAAAATATGAGGTACTGTATATGCAAAAAAAAAGTGGCCATTAAACACAGAATATGTAGAAAAGTGTTTTAATCTGAATTATTTTAAGCTTCTGTTGCTTCCTCCATCTCAACCTTTCTCCCTCTATCACTCCATCCCTCCATGTGCATGTTGTGTCTTATTTCTAATTCAAACCAGTCACCTGATCGGAGTTTTTTTTAACAGCATGTATAGGGTAACACCGATCAAACAAGGTAATAATAAAAGAAATTCAGAAATCAATACTAAAAATGCAGAGATGTACAATGAAAATGAAATAACAACCACTTGTCTCGATGAGCATTCTGAGCATCTAAAATGGAAGGTGGAACATCAAATAAACCTGACTTCAACTGATGATTCTACTAAAATTATACTTCATACCTGAGAATCCAGATCTTCTCCCTTCATACACAAGTTTGCATCAATGACATTTAGCCCGACCAAAAGTCCAGCGATAACAGCTCCCTCCTCCTCCATCATCAAAGCATTAGGCTCATAGAACTCACTAAGCCAAAACAATCGAAAATCACACTCCGACTTTTATCATGTCATATAAAATCTCCTGGTCATAAAAGCTCACCTCAAAAGGTCCTTTCTATTGATGATGGTCTTCATATAGTCTGAGAGCTTCTTTTGCATTAAGGCCAATCTGAGCCATGCTCTGCCTCTTCCTAAAGGTGTTCTGAAGATGGAGAAAAAGCTATTTAAAACCAGTCCTGAGGTTATGATTTCATAAGAAAAACATGTTTAAAAAGGGACCTGGCTTACTTGAGCCCAGGAAGATCTTTCACACTAGCTGTGATTTCCCCAGCTTCCGGCGTTAACTTTTCCACAAGCTCCAAAGGGCCCCAAAACGACTTATTTTGGCCGAGGAATGTCTTTTTACCTTTAAAAATATTAGTAGTAGTAAGCACATAAGCAAATAATTTTTTTTAAAACAAATAGGGATTGGGTTTTTATCATGCTGCATACTTTTGAGGCCGTGTTTCAGACAGTGCTCCATCACAACGAAGAACTGCTGTAGTGGGGCATAGTCTGAGTCCAGAGTGCGACCCAGATTGAGGGCAGACTCAATCAGACCCTTGATGCTCAGCTTGGCCATATTCATCAGATTTAGCCTCTCAATGGCGATGGGATCCTTGGGATCTGAGGGCACATGAAAGAGCATGCTATTTTATAATGCAAAATCAAGCTTTCACGTTATACTTACAACTTAAAAAAGCTAAATTGATTCTTAGATATGGATACTTGAATTTTTTTTTTTTATTGAGGACTTCTAATGAACAGGCGTGGCTTAGTGGTTAGCATGTTCTCCTCTCAGCGCTTGGGATTCCCGGTTCGAATCCCCATCTGGGTGGAGTTTCCATGTTCTCCCCGTGTCCGCGTGGGTTTCCTCCGGGTTCTCTGGTTCCTCCCACAGTCCAAAAACATGGATCAAGTCAACTGAGTTCTCAAAATTGCCCCATATAGTGCGTGTCTGTGTGAGACTATAGATTGGCGTCCTGTCCTGATCTGCCCAGTGCCCGAGGATGGGCATGGGAAACCCCCCCCCGCGACCCTAATAAAGAATAAAGAGGAAGATAATGGATGGATGGACTGCTAATGAGCTAAACAACATTATTAATCGCAATAACAAACTAAAATGATGTATGACACTTGCATAATGCCATTAACACATATCATTATCCTTTTCTGTTTACATACTGGGTGATATTACTACAACTGATAATACTATTTGTTACTGAACCATGACAGAGAAGCTCCAAATACTTACCATAAAGTATTTAACAAAATCACAGGCATTTCTATATGTTATTTTTTAGTCTCGCTGTGATGGAAACAAGTCTTAAAACGTTTTATAACCGTTAATTTGTGAATTGTGTGCATGGCTCGGTTGGTAAATGCAGTGATTGCTTTGTGCACAATTTAAAGAAAAGAACTGAATGAGGAAATAGATTCACACTTTTCAATTCAATTCATAGTTGGTCATTTTCAAGCTCTTTTCCAAAGCAACTTCCAAGTGAGAGAACAACACAAGTCAAGTCAGTAAGTTAGGAAGCAACAATCAGTTGATAATGAAAGCATATGAAAATCTAGTTCTTAAGAAGTCAGCAATTTCGATATATTGCTGGAGTACTTGCCAGTAACAAGAAACAAGGCATCACAGCCCTGCAGGCACTAACAAAAAATAACATAATGGGTTAATGTGGTTTCCCAAATGGGCATGCAAGTGACAGAAAACATCAGCCAGAGAGAATGGTTGATGCAGACATAAGGGCGGAATCTAAAATGAGCAGGCATCAAGACAAAGGAAGGAAATTTATTAACAACTAACAAAACCAGGTGAAAGTTACTAGATTCACCAAACTAGAAGCTAAAATAATAGAATGAGTGACGGAATCAAGCATGCCAGATGCGGCTGTTGAAACAAAACAGCCTCTAAAGCAGTAGTGCTAAGCATTGTTCAAGGAAAATGTAGCTATTGTGTGATAAGGGCAGCTGGATGGCCACTTAACAGCAGCTATGACTTTTCGGATGGTGCCCGAGGTGATGCGATTGAAGGGAGAGAGCGATGCCACGATACGCACCTTTGAACTCATCAAGCATTTGCATTTGTTCCACCAATTCTGTGAAATCTTCCCATGAGTCTTTGCAAAGGACAATGGAAAAAAATAAAAAACAAAAAAATTGTTTCATGCATATCATGAGGGTCGACTAATGCAACTACACGAAGCAATGTCCATCAAAAAGTATGAAAGCATGAAGCTCAGCAACAGAGTTAAGCTTCAGCATCCCCTACCAGAAAATAAATGAGCTGGTAAAATCTAAACTATGCCATGAAACCACCTCACAATTGAACAGTGTTGCATTGGCTCCAGAAACACAGTCAATAAATGAATTCCTTTATTAATAAGTAGTAGTAATAATAATAATGTTTTTTAATACAGCCTCATAAATTGGTTAACTACCACTAATTACAATATGCATTACCCTTCAGCTATCACTGTTTGTGCAGAACTTTGAGAGACCATGTAAAAAGTGTTGTTACGGCTCATGGAGAAACCAAAAAGACACCAAAGCAACTTAAATCCATTATTCTTAAGAATAAAAAAGGAGTTGAAATGAAACTCATTACTTTGTAACAGAACTGTGAGAATTGCCTAACAGTGTTTGGGTTCATAATTAAGAAAAATCTTATAAATCTTATAAAGAAGAAAACAAGGTCAAAGTGAACTATGGAGGACCAAATCATGAAGGGTTGAATGTATGAAGGTGATTAGAATCTGCATTGGGGATGGAAATTCATTCATTCATTATCTTCCGCTTTTATCCTATATTAGGGTCACGGGGGGGTTCCCCATGCCCATCCAGGGGAGAACGTTTCGGGCGCTGGGCAGATACACCCAGGACAGGGCGCCAATCCATCGCTGGGCACACACTCACTCAAACAGACACACTCTATATGGGGCAATTTGGAGAATGCAATTGACTTGATCCATGTTTTTGGACTGTGGGAGGAAACCGGAGAACCTGGAGGAAACCCACGCGGACACGGGGAGAACATGGAAACTCCCTAGGGAATCCCTAGTGCTGAGAAGCGAACGTGCTAACCACTAAGCAACCGTGCCGCCCAGGGATGGAAATGATACTGCAACTTGTTTGGTGCCATCATTATGAAACATACATACATATATATATATATATATATATATAGATATGTGACTACTTCAAGAAAATGCTTAAATTTCCATATTGATTTATGATAAAAGAAAATTTTGAATTTATCGTGTATATAGAAATTTCTATTTCTAATAAAATTTTCCTACTTTTTTTTACATTTCTTTCTAATTACTAAATACCTTTTTCACCTTTCTTCTGATGTAACTTGCAGCTGAGAGCTGAATGTGAATTTCCCCATTTTGGGGACAAATAAAGGTCTATCTTGTCTTATTTTAAAGGTTAGCGTGTCTGGTAAAGTACCAAGGAAGCTGGCAATTATTACTGTACCATACAGAATTTGAATTGGGGAAGTGATGTGTAAATTCCAGGGAGCATTTTTTTTATTCTGGAACATAAAGACTAAGATTTAGATATTTTTAGTTAAGCACAAAGCAGGGGATAACATGAACAGAATAAAATAAAATAAATATAACAATACAAATAATTCTATAAAAATGAATTTTACAAACGGTTTTCATAAATATTTCCTGCAGAAAAATGAGTCATTGTGTATTTTATATGAGAAGACTAGTGGAAATGATGTTTTACACTTTTCGTAAAGGTGCAAGGATCCACTTTAGTAAACCTGATTTCATAAGACACGCAGTTTATCTGTACAAGTACAAACATGATGCCAAAATAAAACCATTACAGAATTCAAACATGAAGCATAGCTATACCATGATTTATTATTCACACAGATGCACTGCTAACTGTGCATGCACTGTGCTTGATGACACGCCTTATATGACAATCACATTGTTTACTTGCTCTTACAATAATTCTGATTTTAATTTAACAAACAATTCTGATTTTAGACCACATTACCATCCTTCGCCTCTTTAAAACTACACATCCCATCAGGCCCACCGTGCTGTAGTGGCATGGTGGCCCTAGTGCCTACCTTCATGAGCAGGTTCGGGTTCGGGTGTAAGCGAGATGTCATTTAATTCACGCAGGCACAGCCACTCGCCATCCACAGACACTCGGAAGTTGCACAGGTAAATGGTCTCGCGGGCAGCCTGCGTGATCTTGTCTGTGGTGGGGGTGGGCGCCTCACTTTGCGGTGTCAGATCCGACATGGTGACTCAGCTGAGAGGCCCAGAGACGACAACAACAACAGGGATGGCCTCCCTCACCGAATGCGGTAACGAATACAGATTAAGCTGGAATTCAAAGGCAGCGTCTTGCAAATATTCCTTAAAGGAAACTGGAAATAAGGATGAAAAAAGGAACAATGTGGCGAGGCCAGTAAAATGTAAATGGTACCCGTCACTGAGAAAAAGAAAATCGATGAATTTTCCGGTGGTGTGTAGAGCTAGCAATCTCCGCCAAGCCGTTCCTTGTCTTCCCTAAATTAATGTGAGGAACATCTGACTTGTAAGTAAAGGCTATTCTCTCATCTGGTTAAGCAGGACAAAGTGAATCGAGATGCTGCAGATGGCTCAGCAAAGGAGCAACAATCACAACTGCCCTCCCTGCACAGCCCCCACTAAGTGAAATTGGATTGGCTCCGTGTGCATTTGTGTGTGTGTGTAAGGAAGAGAGAAAGAGAGAGAGAGAGGGAGAGAGGGAGAGGAAGAACGCACTGCAACTGAGTGGGTGTTGACCAAGATGGCTGCTGTGATGCTGAGCAGCACTGGGGAAGTCACGTGGGTGGATGGTGCAAGCAGAATAAGGGGGGAGGGGGTGGAGTGATTCAGGAGTGTGCTCATCAGTGATCCCCTCTTTTAGTATGAGGTGCATGTCATAAACAATGTATGCATCTACTGTTTTAACTAAAACTTTAAACCCGTGACAGAGATTTTGCTGCTAAAAATAATCATAAAAACAGATTTTAATGTCAAAAAGGGCCGCTATTCATCAATAATGCTAAACAGGAACCTGAAATTATTACATAGATAAAACTTTACTATGAATCTAACTATAGTGTAATAATTATATTAATTAAAAATTGCAAAACCTTTACAAATCTGTAACTAGCTAAAACTAAAGACCATTTAATTTAGATTTAGGAGTATTTTAAAAGTGCAGACTCTCTATTGCAAGTTTAAAAAATGTTCAAAATTTGCATTTTAGGTCATACATTGCATTACAAAATTGTACAGTATTCGATTAATACAATTATTTTGTATTGTACCCTACATTATAAGCTTATAACGTGTGTTCGTCCAAGGACGGACTGCTGGCCACTTATGATGCAACTACTTCGGTCACTGTCTAACAGAATCAAACATGTTCAGAAATTACACTTTATGACTTATTTTGCAATAAAAAAACAGGAAATATTAATACATTCAGGGTCCTGACTATTTAAAAAATAAATAAATAAAATAAAATAAAGAAAAAAAGAGTTGTCTGGAATTGAACTGTAAAGTCCTTCTTTACTCTAAGTGGAACTGATAAAATAGACAGCAAAAAAAGTGCACTTTTGACAGGTAGTGTACCTCTAGGGACAATTTAATATCTCCAATTACACAGCCATATAAGAAAAAACACAAAACCTAAACAAAAATAAAACAGGGTCTTTCTTTCTGAACAATCAGCGTCAGGTATGAAGAATTGCACTCACGAAATGACTGGACTAAACACACACAGAAATTGCTGCTACATTGTTTACATTTACCAATGGACATATCTGCTCATGCTACTAGTGAGCCACAAGCACTGTTCCCTCCAGGTACTTATTGTTTATTCTATATATTAAAATGTGTCTATTGTATTTATTGTAAATTGTATTGCACATGCTCCTGCATACCTGCACTTTATGTTATGTTGTGTAGTTTACTATCCAATGTATCACCTTGATCCTGTAGAAACTTGGATTTGTTTCACTGTGTACTGTACACCACTGTATGGTTGAAACGACAATAAAAACCAGTTGAAACTCTTACATTGTCTTGTTAATGAATTCTAAACATTTTCAAAAGTACACACAGCTGTTTTAATGGTCACCACAAAGTTAAACATTTTGCAAACACCTTCGTTTACAAACCTCTAAGGAAACCTACTTTAAGAAACCACCTTTAATAAGTAATCCTGTTATTTGGAATCACTCCTTGAAGTTAAATAGTTTATCATAACCACATATAATATACTATATGACTGATTTAAACCAGACTATAAGGACATGTTTACCTCCTTAAAATGATTAAAAGCAGACGTTTGTATTAATTCTCTACAGAATGCTGTAAGTGTGATGAATGCTGTATGATTACTGTAAGAGCTTCGCTGCATGCTGAATGTTGACAGTGAGACTCACACAGTTGGTGAGTTTACACATAAACAAACAGCCAGTCGACTTCCTTAGCAAACCTCATGGCTAGGGTGACCAGATGCCCTGCTTTGTGCACTCTAATGTGGTGTTTGGTGTGTCTGTGGTTAGAGAAAATACAGGAAAGTACATGAAAGAAGTGTCTGTTCTGTTTAATTGTACACAGTCGGGTGTTTTAATTTGAGAATCATTGTGAAATAGTATGAAAGCACCATGCTTATTATGTTTTCTTACTTTAGAGAAAGGTACATTTAAAGAAGAAATACAAGTTATATATACATGCCCAGTGATGGATTGGTGCACTGTCCTGGGTGCATCTGCCCAGCGCCTGAAATGTTCTCCCCTGGATGGGCATGGGGAACCCCCCCCCCACACATACACACAACCCTAATAGAGGACAAAGCGGAAGATAATGGATGGATGGAAGTTAAATATACACATTACATATACTGTTTGTAGAAATACATGAAAGTCAAACCCTTTTTAAAGCACATTAAAGAACTGTTTGTTCTGTTTAATTGTACGTATATATATATATATATATATATATATATATATATATATATATATATATATAAAATGAAAATATATATATTTTCATTATCTCCCGCTTTATCCTCTATTGGGGTCGCGGTGGGGTTCCCCATGCCCATCCAGGGGAGAACGTCTTGGGCGCTGGGCAGATACATCCATCGCTGGGCACACACTCACTCACACAAACACACTCTATATGGGGCAATTTGGAGAATTCAACTGGCTGGATCCATGTTTGGGGGAGGAAACTGGAGAACCCGGAGGAAACCCACGCAGACACGGGGAGAACATGGAAACTCCACCCAGATGGGGATTCGAACCGGGAATCCCCAGCGCTGAGAGGCGAGATATATATATATATATATATATATATATATATATATATATATATATATATATATATATATATATATACACACACATTATTCATCCTTTACTAGGGTCGGGGGGGGGGGGTAGGAGCCTCTCCCATACCCATCCAAGGGGGAATGTCTCGGGCGCTGAGCAGATAGACCCAGGACTGGGCGCCAATCCATCGCTGGGCACACACTCACTCACACAGACACACTCTATATGGGGCAATTTGGAGAATTCAATTGGCTTGATCCATGTTTTTGGACTGTGGGAGAAAACCGGAGAACCCGGAGGAAAACCACGCGGACACGGGGAGTACATGGAAACTCCACCCAGATTGGGATTCGGACCGGGAATCGATAGTGCGGGTTCTAAAGACTTGAATGCCATTTGACTCACTTCTGGTCTTGCTGCTTTCGATGCGAAACTCATACTGCACCGCGGGGTCCGCGCTCGGTTTGGTGAAGCGGACGTTGGCGGAGGTTCGGGCCTCTTTAAAGAAAATGACGGAGGTCGGAGCGAGCGTCTCTTCCTCCTCGTCTTCGGCCGCGTGTCCATTTTTCGCTTCGAAGTTCGGTTTCTCGAAATCCCCCGACGAAATCAAACCGCGACAAACTTGTCCGTCCATGTCCGAGTTCTCGTCCGCCATGTTCGGGTGATTAAAGGTGAACCCGGCCGTGCAGGGCTTCCGCGGGCAGAGTTCTAGATCAGGACATGTTGGAACTCGTGTGTGCAGACGGATTAAACACTGTGTCCTGAGAACCGACTCCCGAATCATCCGAAACAGCAAAACAAACTCCTGGACTAGAACACGGAGTCACGTGGACGCCGTGTGGTCACATGACTATACAGCGCCGTTAAAAGGAGACGAGCGTCGCTGTAGAACCGTCATTCCCTCAGATGTTTGTGGACGATGCTTTATACAGAATGTTATACCTGTATCCATTAATTCATCCATTATCTCCCGCTTTATCCTCTACTAGGGTCGTGGGGGGGGGTTCCCCATGCCCATTCAGGGGAGAACGTTTCAGGCGCTGGGCAGATAGACCCAGGACAGGACGCCCATCTATCACTGGACACACTCACACACACAGACACACTCTTTATGGGGCAATTTGGAGAACTCAATTCAGGTTCGTATCCCAATCTGGGAGAGGTTTATAGTTATAATAATACATTTTAGTTATATAGACCTTTTTTGGGACTTCAAAGATGCTTTATAACAATTAAAACAACACAGCAATAACATCCATCCATCCATTATCTTTCGCTTTATCCTCTACGAGGGTCGAGGGGGGGTTCCCCATGCCCATCCAGGGGAGAACGTTTCGGGTGCTGGGCAGATACACCCAGGAAAGGGCGCCAATCTATCAGCTGGGCACACTCACACAGAGACACACACTCTATATGGGGCAATTTAGAGAATTTAATTGACCTTGATCCATGTTTTTGGACTGTGGGAGGAAACCGGAGAACCTGGAGGAAACCCAGGTTCCTCCCCGTGGAGGAAACACGGGGAGAACATGGAAACTCCACCCAGATTGGGATTCAAACTGGGAATAATGCACCAACCAAATTAAGCAAATTCCTTATAATGAGTTTAAATGGGGAAAATAAGGCCGAAATATTTACTTTCCTCTTGGAATACAGGGGTCCATAATTACAGAAGTAGAAAACACTAATGAAGGACCCCAATAGTACCCCCACAGAGCAGGGGTTATTGGGTTGGTGCATTATTCCTATCCCAGCAGTGTCACTGAGGTGTTTAAATGAAACTCCAGCAGCACTGCTGCACTAACACCCCCTCACCACATCAGTGTCTCTGCAGAACTGACAAGAAACAATCCACCACACAAATGATAGAACCAACAGGGGATTAACAAAAAAAAGGAAAACAGTTGGACTACAATCTTATTCACTAATTATCATCCATTTAATCCTTTAATAGGGCTACAGGGGGGTGTCTATCCAGGGAAAAACTGCTAGGCAGATACAACCAGGACGGGGCACCAATATATCACTGGGCACAGTCACGTACATAGACTCACACTATATGGGGCAATTTCGAGCATTCAATTTACCTTGAATCCATATTTTTGGACTGTGGGAGGAAACCTGCGAACCCGGAGAAAACCCATGCAGACACGAGAACATGGAAATTCAACCCAGATTGGGATTCAAACATGAAATCCCCAGTGCTAAGAGGAGAACATGCTAACCACCAAGCCACAGTGCCGTCTGTATTCACGTCTGTAATTGTAAAACTATAAAGTTCATCTATTTAGTAAATGGAGGGAATAGACAATGGCGCAAAGGGGGCGTGTCCAAACTTTTGACTGCTCCTGTATATTAGCATTATTAAAGACGATCTGCGGTTTTTCCACTAGATGGCATGCAAATGCTTCCATGTGTTCTATTTCCTACAGTCAAAGAATTTGGTATCAGCGGGACCTAAAACTTCAGTTAGATACAACCCTTTACTGTGATGTATGTCCAATATGAAAACAGCTAATACTTTTAACCTCTGATTTAATTTTAATTTGATATTTTATTTCTGTCCTGCTTTTTAATTTTGCTTCTCGTGTTGTATAACGTTGTTAATGTTTAATTTAATATGTCTTGTGTTTTTTTAATGATATTCTGCTTGATGTGTTTTTGTAAAGCTACACTGTCACCCTATGTGTATTAGTACCATATATATATATTATATATATATATATATATATATATATATATATATATATATATATATATATATATATATATATATATATATATATATATACACAGTATATATGAAATGGTTATAATTTGGGTAAATTATTCATATTCCATTTAAACAGAATATCAAGTTGGTACATATGTTGCAGAAAGAATATTGTATTGAAGTATGGATGTTGTGAACAAACTAATTGTTTATTATCCTTAAAAAATATATAAAAATGATCCTCATCATATATAAAAAAAACATCATCATATATTTCTTTTTTACTTTTGTAAATTTATATATTGATTTTGCTTCTAAGCACGGAAAATCCAGCAGTTTTATTAAATGGGTAGTAAACAAATTTTATGAGGAACAAAGTCATGTGTTAACTTTTGTTATTGCTGAGCATCCATATTATTTCTTATAACACCTTTCAATAAAAAGGAATTAGTGCTTTAAAGGTATTTGCAGTCAAAAAAATACAAATAATTACTTTGTAATTTATATTTAAACTGCAGTTTATTTTTTAATAAAAATGTATTATATTTCTACAAAACAGGGACAGGAAACGTTTTGGGAACTTCTGCGACCCATGGCCTTCCAGTGAAAGATGACTTTAAGAATTCATTATTTAAAAAAATTAGAAACTTATCTAGACAAGTCTGATGCATCATTAAATAAACTTTAAGGGACTACTGAAATTTGAATTTAGTTTTCTGACTGCACTAAACAAAGGTATGCTTTAAGAGCAACGGATGCACAATTGAATGTAAACAACACCATGTCTGCTGTTAGCATATAATCATTGTGAAATGTTCATCCTCTGGATTTTTTGTATTGCAACCGCTGGAATTCTTATTCCAACATTTTTAAATTAAGTAATTACTGTTAAAATGGTCAGTGAAAAGATTGAAACTCTATTCTTATAAATTAATTAATTAAAATGAAATTTAAAACCATTAACAAATTGCAGACTCATTAACAAATTACATATAATAGCCTATTGGCTTTTAGATAGTTCTCATTAACTCAACTATATCCACTAAGATAATATAGTGATATCACCTGCAGGAATTTTCCCATAAGAAGCAGAGCATTTGCAGGAAACATCTGCTGGAATCAAAAGTGAAAGTTTTAAGGAAAACTCCCTCTTCCCAAGTGCCTTGCTTTTAATTTATCCTTTATATTTCATTTTTGGTGTGACAGGTCTGGCTGCACAATGAACGCTTCTGCTCTCCTGCTGTTTTTTTTTATCATATTTGGAGAGACTGCAATACTCTGTGCAGGTATGGTATTCTGTTAATACCCATATATATGAGCTTCAGAAAAATTGCATGTATACCTGAACAAGTTACACACATTTAAAAATGATCTGCTGTGAATAAGAAGCAAAGAAATGCTTTAGTTAAGTTAAGTATTCAGTGAACAAACAAGCAAAACTAATATTTGTTTCTGCAGCACGCGTGGGAGGAACAGGAGAGCGTTGTTCATGCCAGAAAAAAATAAATAAGTGGATCAGATTAACTCCTCAGGATAAGATGATTGTTGTTTTACCAAGTGCTTCGTGTTCAAAGACTGAGATCATGTGAGTATACTGCAGAAATTTTCACACATGGCATTGTATTGTGCTAATTACTATTGTTTTATTGTATATATAACACAAATATGACCTAGAAGATGTTTGGGTAGACATATAGTAGACATTTAAATAGTGAGAAATAATATAATTGTATACTACATAACATAAAACATATTTAGAAATGCCTTTACACTGCTTGTAGTTTATGTTTAAGTTTATGACCACAAAGAAAAAAAGGTAAACTGTTCAGAAAAATGTATACTCCAGAGCGAGTATTTTAGATTGAGCAAAATGTTACCATTGAAAGCTTAAGCGTAGTAGTTATGCAGCAATGTTATTTAGGACACTGACTCAGAGATAAGCTGCTCTCTTCAAACATTTGTAACATGACATTACACTTTGGTCTTAGTCCAGTCTAGCTGTGCTGTGCTGTGCTGTGATGTGATGTGATGTGATGTGATGTGATGTGAGGCCCCAACATAAAGGCATTGTGCTGCCCTATAATAACCTTACAGCCTGGATTTAATTTTAAAAATCTAAATTTAAAGTAATTTTAAATCTTTATTTAATACTGTGTTAAATCAATATTAAGCAGTGAAAAACTGATAAAAAAAAAAAAAGGAAATAAAATTAGCAAGGATAATGTCAAATATTTAAGAAATTGAATAATAATTATAAATAATAAAAAGGCATATTTAACTTTTTTTTTACTTTTAGTTTCCTGCTTGTTTTTTATTATTAAAATAAACAGCTAAAAACATTAATGTAAATTAAAACTAGAATGCCAGTTACACGTGTCCAGTTGTGACTGTTCTAGACTGCTAAAAATCTATCTAAATGAGATTCAAATGTAAATGAAATTGGAAAATTAGGACTTTCAATAAATGTTAACATTACAGATTTTCAAAGTCAATAGAATGTTTCTAATGTTTAATTTAAAAAGAAATATGGGTTTGAATAACATCTCCTAAAGACTGACATACTGATCTTATCTGTGCATGTGCTGTATTGTTAAAGCATCATCAAACGAGGAGGAAAGACTCTTTGCCTGGATACAGAAGGAAAGCAAGGCAAGATGATCTTAAGGTGGGCAGCCACATTTTGGATTTCAGTTTCCCTATGACTTTGTGATTTGCAGATAATCATGTTGTTTATTTTTCACCTTTCTTTATAGTGGACAGAAGCCACCGAATAAGGCAAGAGGCAAGAAGAAGCAGAGGCAGAACTCACAGCAGGACTAAACTGCAGAGCTGCAGTACATGTCGCTTTAATCAAAAGAAAGCCAATTTATTAATGCCAATCATATACTAATGAATATACAATCGACAGTGATTGATTTTACAATGCTCAAATATTTGCCTTTTACTTCATTGCATTGCCTTTGATTGTTACTGATTCACATAAAATTAAAGCTAATTAGCAAGATATGCTATGCAATAAAATAAAAAATATGACAACTTCTCTGATTCTTGAATGCCAAAATACATTTACCACATGCACCAAACACATGGAAATGAAGGGTCTACCAATACTGAAGTTATGAGCTTATTCTGTATTAACTGCATAATTTTAGTGACATCACCAGGTCCCTGCATCAATAGAAATTATGTTTTGCAGCTTTTACCAGCATTCAGATTTCACAGTGTAGATATTTTATTGCACAAAATCTTGTTTAAAGAAAAAATGTTTGTTTAAAGTAACAGTATTCTTATCATTCGACAATCAAAGGGTAAGAAAACTTCTTGAATAGATCACCAAACAACAACAGTGCAAACACATTCACATATAGAGGAAACATACATCATCTAACTTACAAGTCTTTAACCTGGTAGTGAAATGCTGTTAAGACATGGAGAACATTCACACTTTTCTTAGAAAGGGCCCTGTCCATTAAGCTCTGAAAATAAATCTGGGAACAGAACTACCCATCGTGCAGCCCACTGCTACAAACTAATGAACTACAGGTGAAATGGATCACTCGTATATAAATTGATGTTAATTTGCATATACTGTAGATATACCTGATTTGTGTTTAAAAAAAAATTAAAAACAAACACACAAACACACCCAGACGTTCAACTGTCAAAGGTGGGATAAAAACCCATAGAAAACCTAACCAGACGTAGAGAACTTGTGTATGCCACTTCATTAAATTAACAGTTGTTCTACATTGCTGATTCAGCCCTGGTGTTAGCTCAAGAGTTTGCATTTACATTTTCATTTTTTTCCTCCCCCAACAAAAAAAAAAAACATTAGTGATGTAAACCATCAAGTCCAAACTGTCTCTAATTGTGTGTGTTTTTGTGATTTAACATGTGATGCTTGTGTAGTAACTCAACGTGAATAAATATTTAAGCCATAGTGCTCAGATTTAATTTAACTAATAAAAACAAAGATGTTCTTCCAATTTGATTAAGAATGATGTTCATTTTAAATAGAATATGTAAAAAATATCAAGCTGCAGAAGCACAATTAAAACAATGCAATGCAATCAGGTCGTAGACATAAACAGCTGCATTTATGAGAAATTAAAAAGCCCCAAGAGGAAGTGCATAAACAAAGCAAAACATGGCTTCCTGTCAAAATTACAATAGACAGAGAAAGTCAAAGTCTAATTATAGTCAAAATGTTTATTCCATATATTAAAAGTCACTGTGTAGGTCACTGGACTTCCTATACATCAAATCTATAACCTGTGTGCTTTGCACAGATGCACAAAAGCAGGATGGAGCAGGAAATGACCTGCCCTTATACTGTTTCATATAGTTTTATAATAAGCTCTCTTAAAAAATCTTAAGGTAACATTACAGCTTACTGAAACATCGCAGCAGCAGAGCCCTGTCTTTGTAAGACCGGCATTCAGTCCAGTTTTTGTACTTTGTACTTCCATCCTAATTGAAATAGCACATGCTGGCCGATCTACATGAGGTCATGTTCACCGCGTACATTTTCTTGATGATGTAGATAAGAGGCTGACAGCACACACTCCCTTTCCAGTCCTCTTATAAATTTATTAGACCTGGTTGTTTATTTCTTTAAGAGAAAATCATCCAAAATACATGTATGTGAAAGGCAAAAGAATGACTATGGATTTGTAGAGTTCAAACTCTAGGTTGGTTTTGTATTAATATAAAAAGAAAACCAAACAATAATACAATATTTTTATATTTTTAATAACAAAAAAAACCTTTGTTAAAAAATGAATTATACTTTAACAAAGATAATCACGAAATTTGTGAGTTATTTTTATTAATGAATAAATATTTATGATTAACATTTTTGTCTTGATTTAATTCTCTTAATATAACTTTAGAACATGTTTCAAAAATTGGTGGACAGTGGCGTAGTGGCTTGCATGTCCACCTCAGCGTTGGGGATCCAGGTTCCAATTCCGATCTGAGGTTTTCTGCATGAGTTTTTATTCTCCGGTTCCCACACTCTAAAAACATGGGATTGAGGCAAATTGGCTGCTTTAAGTTGTCACTTTATACTGTTTTTGTGTGTATGGATTGGCAACCTGTCCTGGGTGTATCTGCTCAGCTCCCGAAACGTTCTCCCCTATGGGCATAAGGAATTCCCCCTTTTATTTTTGTGTGTTTGTATTTATATTCTATTGTAGTTAAAAATGTAAATTTACAAAACATATTGTTTGTACTAATGACTTTTGACTAAGATTATTAGCCATTATAAACAAATAAAAAACAAGCTGCTTATTTGCATACAAAATTTAAATAACATTACACAATTTCATTTGACCTCATGCTCTATTATCTGCGCTGACTAGAATCAAAAGCATTTCAGAGAAGTCGCAAGAGGAAGCAAATGAACCTAAACATGGCTTTAAGCCAGAAATCCCAAAGACAAAAAAAATGAAAGTGAAGGATAAAAATAAATTTCAGTTCAATCATTGGTTAATTCACAAAAACTATATGAACAATAAGCCAGACACCACCTGCATCAATAAGTACATTAAAATGTGTGGGGTTTTTTTTCTTTTATGTAATATTAATAAAAACAATAATATCAAATACAACCACTACTACTATAATATTATTATTATTATTATTATTATTATTATTATTATTATTATTATTATTATTATTGTTATTATCATTATTACAATTCACCATGTGGATTAATAGTTTATTTTATAAAAAAATAATATAATGTTGCTTTGTAGCAAATGGTTGATTATGACAATTTTCAATTTAAGAACTACTTTAGTAATAGTACATAATTATATTTTGAGATGTTGGAAAAGAGAAAATGAGGTGGATTTTTATGTGTTTAAAAAAAAAAATAAATAAACAAATATATATATTTGCCCAGCGATGGTTTGGCGCCCTGTCCTGGGTCTATCTGCCCAGCGCCCGAGACGTTCTCCCCTGGATGGGCATGGGGAACCCACCGCGACCCTAATAGAGGATAAAGCGGGAGATAATGAATGAATGAATGAATGAATGAATATATATATATATATATATATATATATATATATATATATATATATATATATATATATATATATATATATATATATATATTACTTTGGAATTAAATTTGTGCCTTAATGTGTATTTATGTAAAAAAAAATATTCGCTTTTTTGCTTTTAAATATCACTTAATATATGATTATATAATTAACAATAAACAACAATACAATAATGATATTTTAATCTAAAGCCAAAAGCCATTGAACTGTTACTGACCATTTAATATTCATTTATTAATTCATTATCTTAACAAGGGTTGTAAGCAAATCACTGATACTCATCAAGGAGCAAACGTTACAGATACACCCAGAACTGGGCACACTTACTCACACAAACACACACACACATACTACATAGGGGCAATTTAGAGCATATAATTGACCTTGAATCCATGTTTTTTCACGTTGAAAGGAAATCAGAGAACCCACGAAGAAAGAAACTGGAGAACCCTAAGAAAACCCATGAAAAACACGGAGAGAACATGGAAACTCCACTCAGATTGGGATTCGAATCTGGATGCCCAGGCGAACATGCTAACCGCTGTGCCACCCCTATAATATGATATTATATAATATAATTACAACTCTACTAATATTAATTAATAATCTTACATAATATTAACAAAGGGATACATTTTGGCCTTAATTACTGCTGAAAATATTTTTTCCCAAGAAACAGGAAGCTGGAAGTGGGGAAAGTGGAAAGGAAACCGAAAATGTTAGAGGAACTACAATCTGAGCATATAAAAGTCGAACGAGATGCCTCATTCTTCATTCTATGCTCTTTCAATCAGCAAGAAACGAACTCTTCAAAAACAAGTCCAATAAACGAAGGAAAATGAAATCTGCTGTGTTTTTTGCTGTATTTGTGTGCACACTTATTCTGCATGTACAGGGTAGGTTTTCTACATTTTGTTTTTAATGTAATTTTATATTCAGATCTTGGAATTTTAAGCAGATGTGCATTGATTTGACTAATTATCACTTTTTTTCAGGACAAGCCCGAATCAGTACGAACAGATGTTTATGCCAGGGTACTAAGCAGTCCATGGTACGATTACAACATATTGACAAGGTTGATATTTTTCCTGTTAGTGCTTCTTGCCCAAATGTCGAAATCATGTAAGTTTAATTATCATTGGTAAACAGAGGCATACATAGCACACAAATGATTTATTCAGCAACCTAATCTTTCTTTTTTATTTCAGTGTGACGTTTAAAAATAATGCACAAAAATGTTTGAACCCAGAATCTAAATTTGTTCAGAATGTTTTAATGAAAAGCATCCAAAAAAGGTAAGAACATTTCACTACACTATGCAATGTTTCTGAAATGGCATTAAGAATTTACTAAAAATCTCTGTGTTTTCTTGCAGGAGTTCACAGGCTGTTACATCAACTTACTGAAGAATGTTGTTTCTGTGGTTCAGCTCTTTAATCCTCTTCTGATAGTTTTTAATATAATTTTTATTTGTGTAAACATAGTTTTTCTAAACGTCATATAAATGTATATCAGTGTTTTGTACAAATAACCTCTTGCAATATTATTGTTTATGTTTAATTTATGATTTTGTATATATTGGTATTGTATTATGTTCTATGTTGTGAAATTATGACAAACCATTACCATATTAATAAAAAGCAAATCATTAACAATTTTTGTCTGTAATCAGTGTTTTACTTAATAATTATAATATATATAATTATATGTGAAATAATTCAAAATGTGAATTAAATGTGCGTAATATATTAAAATATGGTTTTATTAGGCTAATGTGTATAAAACTATTGGTATGGTATTATTATTTTCCACTGGGTCACATCACACTTTTTAAATGATCTGTCTCAAATATTAGGTATTTAAAAATTCTAGTCTCCTATTGGAATTTTACAACTGTCCAATATGCATGGCTACTCAATATACACGTGTGAATGCAACTGAATAAAACAGCTAATTACAGTGATTTAAGAGGAGTGTCCAAATATTTTTGTTCATATAATCTTTTTGACATGAATAAGTAAGTGATAAAATAAACTCTAATGCATCCCTATGTCATCACAAATACTGGTGTACACATTTTTGGTTGGTAACAGTCTGGATGGTACTTTTTAATGGTATGGTAATTAACTGAAATATCAACTTCTTCAACTATAAAATACGTTCTCGTTATTTTTCGTTCCGTTTCAAATGACATACTTCCGAACTCAAGGCTATTTAAAAGACCAACTACCAGTTTTGACCCCAAATGTGCTCTTGGTCCAAAATCCATGTCTTATCAGACTGCTCTCATTACTTCTCATATGGGTTTGCATGCTTGACCCTACTCATTACCCTAACTCCCCATTTGTAACTGGTACTAGGGATATAAGAGCTGTCTATTTTGTTGGACCAACAAATCTCAGCAGGATTAAGGGATATTTGATGTCCAGGTTTTAAGCTACTGAACCCCAAGGAACAATTTGTTGTCAGGGGTAGAGGGTACAGGGGATCCAGTCTCCATTTCTGGCCTCCAAGCTACTAGTTCTATTTAATAGCATCCATGCTACTTACTCTGTGTACTAGTATCTGTAGATACTATCTGTATCTGTACTACTAGTTTTGTTTATTAGCATTTATGCTGTTAGATTTGTTTAATTACATTCCTGCAACTTTGTTCGTTAGCGTTCTTGTGACCCGTTTTGTTTATTAGCCGTTATTTTATAGTGACCATTGTTGTATTTTTGTTTAAAAATTGTCCTATCTGATCTGTTTATCATCTCACATGCAATGAGCTTTGTTCATCCATAATCTCTGTGCCACACTGTTCTGTTCACTTTTGGAACATAAGGTAAAAAGCACAAAACATTCATAACAGAATTTTAAAAAATAAATAAGCAGAACTGTCATATTAACATTAACATTAAGGACAGGGGTCAATAACAGCAGACGACCTCGCTGTGGTTAATATGAACATGTCACTTAACCAAAAAAAGAATAACATGATGCAATATGATCTGACCATGTGCCCACTTTTATTGACTAATTAATTATAGAGAAGTGGGTCCTTTATGAAAGGAAGCATGATGATGAAACTAAAAGTAGGTTCTTCAAAAAACCCAAAGACACTGAAAGGGAAATACCCAGTAAAAAATTTTAATTCTTTAAGAAATAATTATATAAGCAATATTATCAACATTGAAGACATTAGTTCATATCTTATATTACTATAATAATAAAAATAAATAAATAAATAATAATATTAATAACAATATTAATAGCAATATTAATATTACATTTACATCTGGTCATTTATCAGACGCTTTTATCCAAAGTGACTTACAAGGTGAACACAGGGTTAATCACAACATCCCTGGAGCAATGAGGGTTAAGGATCTTGCTCAAGGACCTACATTGGTAACTTCAGTGGACCTGGGATTTGAACCCCCAACCTTCAACCTAATATGATTATTAATAATAATAATAATAATAATAATAATAATAATAATAATAATAATGGCGGCACGGTGGCTTAGTGTTTAGCATGTTCGCCTCTCAGCACTAGGGATTCCCGGTTCGAATCCCCATCTGGGTGGAGTTTCCATGTTCTCCCCGTGTCTGCGTGGGTTTCCTCCAGGTTCTCCGGTTTCCTCCCACAGTCCAAAAACATGGATCAAGTCAACTGAATTCTCAAAATTGCCCCATATAGAGTGTGTCTGTGTGAGTGAGTGTGTGCCCAGCGATGGATTGGCGCCCTGTCCTGGGTGTATCTGCCCAGCGCCGTGACCCTAATAGAGGATAAAGCGGGAGATAATGAATGAATGAATGAATGAATGAATAATAATAATTTTGTCAGTGTGCAGTTTAATAATGAATCAACAATCAAGGTTTGTTAGGACTTTTTTGCTGGAATAGATTCTGGTAACATTTTACCAATTAGAATAAGTGGCTATTAAAACAAGCAAATGTAAATAAGGTTTCTTACATAGCGCAATAAAGTTCACAGTAAAGTATTGCATAATATAAAAACCCCTGTGCAGTACACCATGCTACAAAGTGCAAAAACAGCTGCTTTAAGAGTTTTAATGATGAAGACTTTAAAAATCCTAGGGCTTTGTTTGCACTGCATGCCATTAATGTTAAAATAATATGTTAATGATGATAAGAAAACAACAGGATACAAGTCAAGAATAATTACAGTAGCATAGTAAATAAATTAAATGTTTTAGTGATAATAGCAGGCTCCAAAACTAAAGTTACAGATGTGTTTGTAATTTGATGGATGTTCTGCACACCTGTAGGTCAAGATGCAACTAGTGGCACAAAGGCTAAATAACAAAATACCTGGCATCAGGGTTAATAAACTAAACCAATCGCACAATAGTTACCAAACAGAATGAGTAGCACATACCAAACCAACATACAAAACATGAAATGTAAAAATGAAATATTAAAAAATGATGGATTAAAAACACTGATATAATGAACCTTTAAATTAGACTGATAGAACAGTAAACATCTAACCATTTATCATTTACATGTATTTGTAATATAGCTGCATTTTATTTTACAGACCATCATTAGCTACACAAAATAATCCAACCTGGTCCACTGCTGCAAAAAGCAAACATTTCCAAGAAACAAGAAGCTGGAAATTATAGGAAGTGCAATAAAAAATAAAAATGAATGAAGTAACATAAAGAAGGGGGAGCTCCACTGTAAGCATATAAAAGTAGAACAAGCTGTTGAATCATTTACTTATTCACTCTGAATTCTGCAAAGAAAGCAATTCTTAAAGTCTTTAACTGCAAGACCGAACAAAACAGAAGAAAAATGAAGTCTGCTGCACTTTTTGCTTTGTTCCTGTGTATTCTTATTGTGCATGTACAAGGTAGTATTCTTTATTTGTTTGTCTAAATATTTTATGTAAATTTTCAGTGGGGTTCTATATTAATATGGAGTATTAAATATCAATGTATTCTTTTTTGTTTGTAGGACAGGCTAGAAACAACGCAAGCAGATGCTTTTGTCAGGGTCCTAAGGTTTCCATGGTTCGCTTTAAAAATGTAGAAAAGATCGAAATTATCCAACCTAGTCCTTCTTGCAAACATTTGGAATTAATGTAAGTTTAATAAATATGCACATATCTATATGACAATTACAAAATTTGTAATATTATGGTGACTAATGTCTTCTTTTTTTTAGTGTCACTCTTAAAAATGGTGCTGGAAAAAGATGCTTGAACCCAGAATCAGAAATGGGGTTGAACATCATCAAGAAAAGCCTACAAAAAGAGTAAGCACAGTTTGTTACACTGTAAAGTTAACAAGCTAAATATTAGTCTGAATTTTTGTACTTTGCCAAAAAAAAAGTAAAAGTTTATTTGAATTATTTTTAATATTTTAATTCTTGTATATGTTTGATTGCAGGACTTTGCAGTAAAATGCACCACTAAAAATGTGCAAGAAGATGCAGTTGATTGTCATTACCTCTGTCGTCCAAAACAGACACTCTTTTTCTGAAAATCATTTAATTGTATAAATATATAAAAGTAAGATAAAACTTATGAACGTAATATGGGACAAATGTATATAATGTACATTAAAATAAGCAGACACTTTATGTAAAATGTTTTGATTTTATGTTTTTTCTACGGTGCATGTCTAAAAAGGTTTAAATGTGAATTTTGTATTTAAAATAAATTTCTGAACATTACAAATTATAAGATGTCACCTGTGATTTACTACATTTCAAATGTAACAATGTTCAATAATTATTATTATTGACAAACAGGCAAACTTGCAATTTTAAGGACAAAGTATTATCTGTATACCTGGAAACTGGAAAAGGGCATCACAAAATTAAAAAAAGTTTGTAATGACTTGCCAAAAACAACTATTACAATTGCACATAAGTACACAGCACCCTAAAGAGACTAGGAAACATTACACTGATTAATTACACTGACATTACACTGATAAATACTTTATATCATCCCAGTTATTGGTCCATTAAACCATTAACTAAAAACTATCACTTATATGCAACTGAATATATTATTATTTAAGAACTGAAACATAAGTTGTGGGGCACAGTGGCTTAGTGGTTAGCACGTCTGCCTCTCGGCGCTGAGGATCCAGTTTCGAATCCCGATCTGGGTGGAGTTTCCATGTTCTCCCTGTGTCTGAGTGGGTTTTTATCTGGGTTCTCCGCTTTTCTCCCACAGTCCAAAAACATGGATTCAACATGAATTAGCTTTGAATTGACCCTATTTGAGTAAGTTTATTCCCAGGGATGGATTGGTGCCATGCCCTGGATGTATCTGTGCAGCGCCCAAAATGCAACCCTAGTCTTGTATAGGATTAAGCAAAAGATATGAGATAAGATTTGCAAGTCTATAAAAACTTTGCAGAGTGACCTGAAACAAGCAGTTTTAGCAAAGAAACCCAGCAACATCGCTGAATTGAAAATGATCTCTTCAAAGGATTTTCCAAAAATTTCAAGACTGATTTAAATTACAGAACATGGATTAGAAGCTGCAAATGTTTACACAATTGTCCATCTCAAATAAATTTTATGATCAGGTATAATTTTAGGTTTTATCGTTCTTAGTAGTTTCAAGTTCAAGTAGTTTATTTATGTATGTGTTTTTAGAATAGTAGATTGTCACAAAGCAGACACACACAAACACACTCTATATGGAGCAATTTGGAGAATTCAATTGACCTTGATCCATCCATCCATCCATCCATCCCTCCATCATCCATTATCCATCATCTTCCGCTTAATTTCTATTAGGGTCACGGGAGGGTTCCCCATGTTCATCCAGCAGAGAACGTTTCGGGCGCTGGGCAGATACACCCAGGACAGGGCGCCAATCTATCACTGGGAACACACTCACTCACACAGACACACACACACTCTATATGGGGCAATTTAGAGAATTCAATTGACTTGATCCATGTTTTTGGACTGTGGGGGAAACCGGAAAACCGAAAGGAAACCCACGCAGACACGGGGAGAACATGGAAACTCAACCCAGAAGGGGATTCGAAACCCTAGTGCTGAGAGGCAAACGTGCTAACCACTAAGCCACTGTGCCGCCCAGGATTAAATATACTTTAATTAATTCTTAAATGAGTCACAAGTTTCATATAAAACTTTAACAAAAATTTAAGTGGGGAAATCCTCTTGACGAACATGATCACACTGTCAACGTTTTTTCCACTGAAATTTTGTACTAAAGCTGGAAGTAACGAATCCTTATGATATATATACATATACATATATATAAACATTTGATGCAAAAAAAGAATATTTGAAATGTATTTGACTGGTATTTTAATGCCATACCATTAAATATTTGTAAATATTTTACTGTAAATGTAAATACTGTAAAATAAAGCAGTAATAAAAGTTCAAAAACATGGATTTAAGGTGAATTGGCTGCTCTAAATTGCAAACCATATACAGTATTATGTATGTTTTTGAGTGTGTGCCGAGCAATGCCTAGTAGAAGGACATGGGGAATCCCCTGCGACCCTAGTAGATGAGATAAAGAGATAAGGCGTCTTTTGAGTCATGCTGTGAAACATCAAGGCTAATTTTTTACAATTATTTCTATTTATATTATATTTAATATTAATAACCCTTTAAAAAGCATTGTTGATTTTATTTTTTACATAAACACAATTGTAAAAAATTTGATTCATTTAAATGTTAAGTGCGTCAGTGTTAAAATTGTGGGAAATATCAACACAATATCATAAAATAAAATAAAATCAATCTCGCTTGTTTATTGTGTATACAAAAACAAACCAAAACATTTTTCCATTTAACTTTCACCAACTATAAAAAGAATAGAAACAAGAAATGAAAAGACCTCCATGTGAGGAAGACGTATAATGAAACCTAATGCTTCCTATCAAATAAGGATCTGTATCTGAAAAGTTTCAAGAGGGAATTTCCTGTGCTGCAATGCAGTTATCTAACATTTTAATTTGTTAATCAATCCTGAGGATCCTCTTTCACTAACTTTAAATATGGTTGCAGAGGTCAGCATGTGCTGTGCAGCCTCATACGCAACAATTTGTGATGCACTGTGTTCTGACAACAAAAGAGAAATTATTAAATTATTTTGCTATTAAAAAAAAAAAGCTAGTGGATCTCGGGCAGCACGGTGGCTTAGTGGTTAACACGTTCGCTATCCCTGGATGGAGTTTCCATGTTCTCTCCATATCTGCGTGGGTTTTCTCTGGGTTCTCTGGTTTCCTACCACAGTCCAAAAACATGGATCAATGAATTCTCCAAATTGCCCCATATAGTGTGTGTGTGTGTGTGTGTGTGTGTGTGTGAGTGAGTGTGTGCCCAATGATAGATTGGCACCCTGTCCTGGGTGTATCTGCCCAGCACCCGAAACGTTCTCCCCTGGATGGGCATGGGGAACCCCCCCCCCCCCCTTTTTTTTTTTCAGTTTTTTCTAATACTGACCTGTGTTGTTCTCTTTGGATAAAAGCATCTGCAAAATAACCAATATTATATATATATATATATATATATATATATATATATATATATATATATATATATATATATATATATATATATATATATATATATATATATATATATATATTATATATATTCATTCATTCATTTATTATCTCCCGCTTTATCCTCTATTAGGGTTGCGGTGGGGTTCCCCATGCCCATCCAGGGGAGAACGTCTCGGGCGCCTGGGCAGATAGACCCAGGACAGGGCGCCAATCCATCGCTGGGTACACAATCACACACTCAAACACACTCTATATTCTCTATACACACTCAATTAACTTGATCCATGTTTTTGGACTGTGGGAGGAAACCGGAAAACCCGGAGGAAACCCACGCGGACACGGGGAGAACATGGAAACGGGAATCCCTAGCGCTGAGAGGCGAACGTGCTAACCACTAAGCCACCATGCCGCCTATATATATATATATATATATATATATATATATATATATATATATATATATATATATATATATATATATATATATAATAACTAAAATATACTAAAATAACTAATATAATCTAATGTACATCTGTGAGATCTACATGGTCCTATCTTTACGTTAATGAGCCTTGGCCACCAATGACCCTGTCACCAGTTTACGACTGTTCTTTTATTGGACACAGAAAAGATTCTAACCACTGCAGCCCAGAAACACACCTCACAAAAACTGCAATTTTAAAATGCTGTGACCCAGTCATCTAACAATCACAATTTAATTCTTGTCAAACTCAATTAGAACCTTATGCTTGCTCATTCGTGCTGCTTTTAACACATCGACTTTGAGGACAAAATAGGCAACCTACTAACTGACACCGGGATAAAAAGATAATCAGTGTTATTTTGGTCCAAAAAAGTATTTGCTCACATTCTAAAATATAAGTCAATTTAAAAAAAAAAATCATACGAAAGTGCTATTTTAAAGCTTTGCTATGAAGTATTAAAACATATCACAGTTTTTAATACTGAATAATTAAAGTTAACTTTATTATTTGACACTTCTTTGCACCTGTAAATACATATACTGTATTAGACTGAATATATCTATTTGAGCTCAGCTGTCAGACTTCTGCAACGCGTTTTGCTGACTGAAACATAGTGCTCTTCTGAGAAATGAATAAGCTATGTCATGAAGAGGAAGCAGGAATGAAAGTAAAAGTTTCTGAACTTAAAGCATCATGGGCATGTCCGTATTTCGGGAGGGAGGTTACGTAGTGTGCTCGAATTGTGTATAAAAGCTGAGCTTCACCAGATACAAAGGCAATTAGGAGATCTCAGATTACTGACGGTCACACAACAGCAAGAGAAAAATGAAGCCCGTTGTTGTTGTTTTTGCTGTGCTGTTCTTCATGCTTACTGTGCATGTACATGGTAAGATCATTGCTATTAAGAGATGCATTACTATATTTTTTTATCCATCATTATTGTGTTGTTTTGGAATATTGTTACTAAGAAATCTTATTGCCATTTGTTTTTCAGGCCAGGCCAGGATCAGTGTAAGCAGATGTCTGTGTCAGGGTCCGGGGTTGCTCAGTGTTCGTTTCAAACATGTTCAAAAAGTTGAAGTCTATCCTGCTGGACCATCATGCCTTCATGCAGAAATAATGTAAGTTCTTAAGTTTTGTTTGTTTAAAAGTCTAGTGTATAACACAATTTAATTTTAGTGAACTAACATGCTTTATTTTATCTTCAGCGTTACTTTAAAGAATGGCGCGAAAAAATGCTTAAACCCCAATACAGTATTTGCTCAGAACATCGTGAAGAAAAGCATGAAAAAAAGGTGTGTGTATATCTTTGAATAGCTTTATAATAACCTAATATTTAGTGATATACTATTTTGTGATATACAACATTGCATTTTTTTTTAAACAATGTTTCCTCATATTTCGAAATATTTAAATGTATGTCTTTTTTTTCTTTAGGAAATAAAGAAGTAAAGAGTATGTTCTCCGCACATTTGATGCAGTAGAAGTCATGCTCTGAATTATCATCTTACACTTTCAATAATATATCACTCCTGACTTGTTTACTTGTAAACCTGACCTTTGAATTTGTGTATATAAAGACTGCATATACAATAGTTTGCATTGCTTAATTATAATTTATTATTTTGTATTTTTTGTGAATGTACATATACCACAATATGCTATTTCAATAAGTATTTCAGAGAATAGTACCATGAATATTTGTTATTATTATAATGACAATTGAATGATTTTTAATGTTATTTGTTGGTAGAACATGAATAAATTAATAAACATGTTATTGTAAACTATTTGGAGTTGTGTGTATTTAAACATTAATTGCTATAAAAGAGTTTATTAAATCATGCAAATATAAATGCTTCTCATAAAGTTATAGAGCGAGAAAGGAAGCATAATATATATCGTCAGACCCAAGCACTTAAGACCCCAAGAGACAAATAATAATTTTATTAATTAAAATAAAATAATTTATAATAATAATAATAATAATAATAATAATAATAATAACAATAGTGGCACGGTGGCTTATTGGTTAGCACGTTCGCCTCTCAGCACTAGGGATTCCCGGTTCGAATCCCCATCTGGGTGTCTGCGTGGGTTTCCTCCGGGTTCTCCGGTTTCCTCCCACAGTCCAAAGACATGGATCAAGTCCATTGAGTTCTCCAAATTGCCCCAAATAGAGTGTGTACGTGTGCGTTTCTGTGTGAGTGAGTGTGTGCCCAGCAATAGATTTGCGCCCTGTCCTGGGTGCATCTGCCCAGCGCCCGAAACGTTCTCCTCTGGATGGGCATGGGGAACCCCACCACGACCCTAATAGAGAATAAAGCGGAATATAATGGATAAATGAATGAATAATAATAATAATACATTTTATTTATACAGCTCTTTTAGGGACCTCAAAGACGCTTTTAAAAAACAAATAAAGCAGGATATCATTAAAACACAAAAGACATATTAAACATTAACACAGTTATACAATTTAAAAACATTATACGTCAGGAGGCGTGCTACTTTCACAAGTGCACAAGCGTAAAAATAAAAAAACCTCATAAAAGCCTGCACCCTACATAAAACAAATTTATGAAACAAAATGCAAAAGGGAGCAGAGGGTTAGCTTCCCATCACCAAGCAGCCCGCTTTTCCTCTCAAAGGGTCCTGCAAGACAAACTACGGAAAAGTGCTAACATGTGCTCCTCTACCTTATCTAAGTGGAATTGTCATGTTCGACCCGTGTTTGTGTGGCTTTCCTTTGGGTTCTCTGGTTTCCTCCCACAGTTTGACAACATGTATTCAAGTGGAATTGGTTGCTCTTAATTGCCCCATATGTGTATGTGGTAAGTGTATGTGGTATGTGGTAACTACTGACTTGTGGATTTAACTACTGACTTGTGGTGTTGTTATTTGTAAGTCGCTTTGGATGAAAGCGTCTGCTGAATGACTAAATTTAAATGTAAATGTAATGTGTGGGTGTGTTTGTGTGTGCCCAGTGCCTGAAACGTTCTCCCCTGGATGGCCTTGTGACCCTGTTGTGGAAGGGGTCAAGATAATGAGATTATTTATCTATCGTATTTTCCGGACTATAAGGCGCACCTAAAAGCCTACAATTTTCCCAGAAATCGGATGTGCGCCTTATAATCCGGTGCGCCTTATACGTGTACTGAGTTCCAAAATCTATAAAAGTATTGTTGTGCGACGGGGTGGTTTTTTTCCACACATCACCGTCATTCCTGATTTGTGGCTCCATGCGTGATCATCTTACAGAAAAGCAGAGTGAATAAATTAATTGGGAGCTTGTCGTCATTCCGGGAGGATTAAATAAAGAACTACGACCGCTGGACATTGGCGTAAACGGGGCGTTTAAAGTTGCGGGCGGCGTGGGAGCGATGGATGATAGACGGGGAACACACGTTTACTAAAAACACGGGAGGCGGCGGCGGGGCGAGTTACGCCACCGTCTGTGAATGGATTGTGGACGCCTGGGCTGAGGTTTCTGCTGTAACCGTCGTCCAAGCTTTCACGAAAGCCGGCATCGTTGCTGACGGACTCAGACATCGATGAGAGGGGGTTCCCGGAGTGTTCGATAGTGAAATTGCGCAGCTTTTTAATTCAGACACAGAAGATGAGGACTTTGATGGATTTGTGGGAGAAAAGTGATTAAAAATGTGTGTTTTGTCAAGTAGTAGAATAAACTTCAATTATAAATCACCGTTTTACGTTTCTTGTAGATCGTATGTTTTAGCAAGTGCCTTATAATTCGGTGCCGTACAGAATAAGTACCGTACAGAAATAGAGTCCGTAATTGAGACTGCGCCTTATAGTACGGTGCGCCTTATACGTGGGTCAAATACAGAAATAGACCCCGTAATTCATACTGCGCCTTTAATACGGTGCGCCTTATGGTCCGGAAAATACGGTATCTAAGATTTTAAATAGACTAAAAACATGAGACAGAATGTCTGCTGCTTCTCACACTTAGCCAAAACTTTACTTTTAGGAAGTGTCATGAACTCTTTATGACATGTTCATTTCCAGGGTCAAACCACAACAATTTAGACTTAATATCATGACAATGAAAAAGTTTCCAATAAAAACTCGCATATTTTCACTTCATCTTTGTTTTTAAATTTGCCTCTAGACCACATAATTGGAAATTGAAACTTGCAACATCCTGTTTCCATGACATTCATGAAGGAAACATAAACTACATTGGAAATTGACATTCAATATCAATTTAATTGTTTATTCCTATTATTCGGGAGGATGGACATTACTTCGATATTAATTGCAGGGTGAAAAGAACTGACAGACCAAATGGAAACGGTCTGTTTAAAAAGAAAATAGTCAGAAGGCTTAATACACTGCTTCAGCCAAATATTTATATTTAACTTTTAACAATTGCAATTGTATTAACCACAATATAATTGGTATATAATTGCAATATACCACTACTGCTAATATTCTTATTTCCTTTAGTCATACAACAGCCAGATGCACAATGCAAGTCATTGTGGAATGATGAAAAGGTTTTGGGAATTTCCAGCTTAATTTCAGCTAAAAGAGAACTGTTCCAGTTTCACTCTCACTTGCATAACAAGACTGCTTTTATAAAACAAAAACGACACACCATCCTATCGACTAAAAATGAGGAAATGAAGGAAATGTAAGCACTGATTAGACTTAGAAAATTTTTATCATCCTGTGTCCATTATGAAATGTGATTATGGACTGTGTAGAGGAATAAATGAAGATTGGGGGGAACAGAGGAGATAGACAGCGCTCAGTGCTGGCCATCCAGGTTCGAATTCTGATTTGGGTGGAGTTTCCATGTTCTCCCCGTGTCCCTGCGGGTTTCCTCCGGGTTTTCCAGTTTCTCCCACAGTCCAAAAACATGGATTTCATAAAGTGTGTGTTTGTGTGTGTCTGTGTGAGTGAGTGTGCACAGTGATAGCTTGGTGCCTTGTCCTGGGTTTATCTGCCCAGCACCCAAAACGTTCTCCTTGGATGGGCATGCAGAACCCCTCTAGCCTGTCCATGTTATTTCTATTTGAGAAGTAGTTGCCTTCTTCTTGCATTCTGGCATGCACATCAGTGTTGTTCTGGGAGTGATTGCTGGGGTTTTACCATTAATATTAACACTGCCTGAGTTTTTTGTGACCTTGTGGACTATTTTACACAGTGAACTTAGCATTCTTAGATTAAACCTGAGGTGTATAAAGTTCATTATTATTATTATTATTATTATTATTATTATTATTATTATTATTATTATTATTATTATTATTATTACCACCCCATATTAGCTTCATCTGTGTGCCTGTATGTCTGGTAAAAAGTTTGTAAATGCTATTTCACCCACTTCTCGTTATCCCATTAAGCTTAACCTTTGCACAATTGTTTATTGTCGATGACGACACAAGCAAGATGATCATGACATTTTTTTCTATAGATACAAAACTACTTTAAGGTCTCCCTCTTCTGGTGAACAGGCATAACAGCTTAAATAAAAAGTTTTATTAGCAAAAAAAGTGAGTTAGGACTGTGAAACATATGTACACACACACAAACACACACACACACACACACACACACACACACACACACCTCATGCAATATTTATAACAATCTATATTCTAACTCTCTATGAATGCACAGAGGTATGAAGCCAACCGAGATGGGGACCAAGTCTGTTGCAACAGTACTTCATGATTTCACCTTGATTTGGTGATCACCTTGGGGTCCCTAGAACTTGATGAGAGAGAACCAATTGTCCTTTCTCTCTGTTGGAGACAATCTTGTCTTTTCATTGTGACCTTTGGGCATCTGCATCTTCAAAGTCTGGTAAAGTCATGAAACAATTTATATCAGAAACCTGTTCCAGGTATAAATATACTGTATGATACTCTTCCGTATCATGTATATTCTTTAAAAATTATCATCTTAATGAGAGAATTATATCGACACCAAACATGATATAGTCTGAACCATTATTAGATACACGCCCGATTTTTATCTAGTACAACACAAGTTGATTTTTTCCTACAGTAGCAGCTTTGCATCACAGAGTCTAGTCAATTTCATTAGATCAAACTTCCAGAGTAAAAGCCACCTTAAAACTATCCATCCATCCATCCATCCATTATCTTCCACATTATCCTCTACTAGGGTCATGTGGGGGTTTCCTATGCACATCCAGGGGAGAACGTTTCCGGTGCTGGGCACCCAGGACAGGACACCAATCTATCGCTGGGCACACACTCACACACAAAACCCACTCTATATGGGGCAATTTGGAGAATTCATTTGACCTTGATCCATGTTTTTGGACTGTGGAAACCAAAGAACGCGGAGGAAACCCACACGGACACGGGGAGAACATGGAAACTCCACCCAGATTGGGATTCGAACTGGGAATCCCTAGTGCTGAGAGAACATGCTAACCACTAAGCCCCCATGCCACCCACCTTAAAACAAAATCAATCAAAAAAATAATAATAACAAGAGTAGCGAATAATTTTGTGAAGCAATGTTATAATTCTTGGCTTCCATGCTGGACCACCCATCATTTTTTGCTTACCTGAACTGGTATGTATAGAAAATCCTATCCTACTGAAAACCACTCGTGTTCAAGGATTTCATTGAGGCTTGGCCGCTCTTTAGGATCTGGATATAAACATGACTTTATCAGCTTGTAGCAGGCTGTGTGTGGAGTAATGTGATTGTTAGATCTTTAGACATTTTAACATTTTAACACATTACACATTTTAAAGAATTAATTCCATACATTAATGCTTATTTACGGGTTTCTACAATTGTGTATATCCAGTGTATACAACAAGATCATTCATAAGTGTTACCTTTAGATGGTACAGATTTATAGGGAACCATGCCATCTACTATCTGCTTTCTAGTTCTGAATGGCTTTTCGTGGCACACTATTTCAAACAGGAGAATTCCCAGACGCCATACAGTGGCAGAACAGGCATGATACTCTCGTTTAACTATCCATTCAGGAGGCATGTAAACCGAGGTGCCTGAATAAAAGAGAACAGGACATTATGAAGTGGATCTACATTGCAAATGGAGAATTTTTTTGTTATCCATCAGTTTCATTGTGCATTTACCTCTAAACTCAGTGTAATCGGGGGTGTGGCACAAGTCCCCAGAGCTGAAGTCTATCAGTTTGATAGATTTGTCATCAATATTTATAAGAATGTTCTTGGTCGTAATGTCTCTATGAACAACACCCCGATCAAGGCAGTGGAGCACAGCCAAAACCACTTGATACATTATTATTTTAGCCAGAATTTCTGAGATTTGAACTTGCTTGATGTATATATCGAGGGATACACAGGGACTAGGGTGTTCCAGAACCAGGATTAAATGGTTAGGCTCATCAAACCACTCAACAAGCTCCAAAACATATTTATTTGGTGGCTCGGATACCATGAGCATCAGCGCTATCTCTAGTGGGAGCATTGTTTTCTGCCCAGGCTAAAAGAAGCATAGATCATTTAAAAATCATCTTTACTGATCTTCAGATATTAATTTTAACTTTATTTTATTTTTGCATTCGTTTACTTACAATGGTGATGAATTTGTCGTTGACAGATTTGTGCAGAACCTTAAAAGCAACCTAAGGATGAAAATCAAAACACATTTATCGTCAGTAAGGGAGTGTGAAGTGATATTACATCAATTAAACAATAAATAAATATGTAAATGGGTAAATATGTACTTCACTGTATAACATATATTTATAACTTAATTATGTAAGACATTTATACAGCCATCCTTATCTTCAGATTGATCCTGTACTGGGGTCGCGGGGGGGGGGTCCCCATGCCCATCCAGGGGAGAGCGCCTTGGGTGTTGGGCAGATACACCCAGGACAGGGCGTCGATCCATCACTGGGCACACTCACTCACACACACACACACACTCTATCACTCTATATGGGGCAATTTAGAGCATTCACTTTACCTTGATCCATGTTTTTGGACTGTGGGAGGAAACAAGAGAACACGGAGGAAACAGACACGGGGAGAACATGGACAATCCACCCAGATTGAGATTCGAACCGGGAATCCCTAGCGCTGAGAGGAGAACATGCTAACCACTAAGTTCAATTTCAAGTTCAAGTTATTTATTTATGTTGCGCTTTTTACAACAGTACATTGTCACAAAGCAGCTTTACAGAATGAAAAGCCTTTAAACCCCCAAAGAGCAAGCCGAAGAGACAGTGGCAAGAAAAAACTCCCTGTTGTGTTGTTATTCAAGGAAGAAACCTTGTGAGGACCGAGACTCAGTGGGGGACTCATCCTCCTTGAGCAGCCAGGCAGCAACAACAATGTAGGACAGCCATGTCCAGATATTAAACAAATGGAAAAACTAACAACTGGAAAACTATATGTGAGTCCATTAGGGGGCGTCCTGCAGGACCACCATTCCAATTAATATTCAGGTTCCATCCAGTATTCGTCAGCAGAGCCATGGACTAAGCCACCGTGCCGCCATGTTTAAGACTTTTAAATTATTATAAATCGATATTATGATGGCGGCACGGTGGCTTAGTGGTTAGCATGTTCTCCTCTCAGCACTAGGGATTCCCAGTTCTAATCCCCATCTGGGTGGAGTTTCCATGTTCTCCCCGTGTCCGCGTGGGTTTCCTCCGGGTTCTCCGGTTTCCTCCCACAGTCCAAAAACATGGATCAAGTTAATAGAGTTCTCTAAATTGCCCCATATAGAGTGTGTTTGAGTGTGTGAGTATGTACCCAGCGATGGATTGGCGCCCTGTCCTGGGTGTATCTGCCCAGCGCCCGAGACGTTCTCCCCTGGATGGGCATGGGGAACCCCACCGCGACCCTAATAGAGGATAAAGCGGGAGATAATGAATGAATGAATGATATTATGATTTCTTTGTTGTGTTAGACGATGGCAAAAAACTGTATACAGTATACAATGTTTAGAACCTTGTTTTGATTCGTTCTGGGACAACCTCCGTAGACCTTGGCATAGCTTTCGAGTTTACTTGTCACAAAGTAGCACGACTGAAACTTCTCTGTGGGATAAAGAAGAATTTATCAATAAGTTTTGTCCTTTAATCTCATCTTTACATGAATTGTGTGTGTAAATGTTAATTATTTTTAAGTGGACCTTTACTCGGATAGTGTTTTTTTGGAACCAAATAAGTTCCTGTGCTTGTTCCCTCCAAAGAATCTAATGTTGTAGAGACAAAAGAAGACATTAAGGTTAATATTTAATGTTAACAAAACAACAATTGCAGAATAATGGTACATCACTGAACGTACCTCTCATTTCACTAGATGCTTCTGATTTACTGCTATGTGCTTTAGATTCAGTTATGAGAGGTTTGGCCAAACCCTTCCCCTGGCTGTGCCCAGCTGGAGACAGCAGAGATCAGAGAACAAAAAGCAAAGATAACAGAATAGAAATGTTGTTGTTAGGCATTGAAAGAAACAGAAAGAAAAAAATGTAAAAAAATGATATGAATCAAAGAGGACATGAGAAAACTAAATAAAAAAGTTAAAACCTACCTGAAATTAGTTCTATGTTAAAAGCCTTGGAGAAAAATGTGACAGAGCCATCATCCACGTTTTGTATTATCTGACCAAAGGAAAAAATATTATGCATCATGTAATAAATGATCAGATTTCAATCTCTGCTCTTTCCAAAGCTGTCACCTTCCAGAAAGAAGTTCGTTTTGATTCCAAAAGCAATCGATCTGTACTTTTAATGTAGCTTTAACATGTTCCCCCTGTGTATCAATATCGGATTTCTTAAGGCCTAAAAATAACTGGAGGGTTTCTGCTGTCTGAATTATAATCATGTCCCCAGCAGTATTCTCTTTAGTATGTTGTAAATGTTGTAGCACATTAATGTACTAATTATTTTCTATAACTCATGAGGAAGTCAGAATATAGGACTAAAAGGAGGTTACCAATTTATGGCTCGCCTTGTTGTTTATGGGCTTATTAATGATGGAATCTATAGAACTGATCCAAGCCCTCTTCGTCTTTTCTGAATCAGCTTGGAAGATGTAACTTCTGCACACATGTACACACACATACACACACACACACACACACACACCCCCCCACACACACATACATATATATATATATATATATATATATATATATATATATATATATATATATATATATATCTATATATATATATATATATATATACAGATGCATATATGTTTACATGAGTGAGAGAAATGTTAGATCAAGCCTTTGTTCATTGCTGAACTGAACTCACTTTGTAGATGAAACAACCTGGAAGCAGAAACAGTGCCAGGGGTTCTCGTAGCTTTGAACTGTACAAAGCCGTAGATCTTCTATCGCCACTTTAGGCTCATGCTGAACAAAAGACACAAAAAGCGTTTGTTTCAATTTTTTTCAATATTTAAATGTTATGTTAAAATGACCTGTGCCATTTACATTTGCATTACATATATTTGTATTTAAACAGTATATATGAATTTTTGGAGGTTTGTATGTATATGCAAATTGTATGCATGGTCCTATTATGCACTATGAAAGAACTGCACATTGTTTTAAAAGCATGTCAATAACCTCGGGGTGCGTCATGTATATGAGCTGCTTGTTTTGAATCATGTAATAGCGCCTATAAAAAGAAAGAAAGACATAAAACAGTTGAATGTTAAACTAAAAACACCATTAAATGCTGAAGCTTGTCTTTTCACAAACCTTTTGCAGTGTCTGTAGCTAATGGTAGGATTCATTAACAGATATCCCTCCATGATGGTCCTCACCTGTCGGTCCATTTTGTCGAGTCTGTCTTTGTCATGCATATTATCTTGAGAAGCTGATGGAGAATAAAAATAACAAAATGGTTTAAAAACAACAAACCTTTCATTCATTCATTATCTTCCGCTTTATCCTCTATTAGGGTCGTGGGGGGGTTCCCCATGCCCGTCCAAGGGAGAACGTTTCGGGCGCTGGGCAGATACGGACAGGGCGCCAATCTATCGCTGGGCACACACTCACTCACACACACACACTCTACATGGGGCAATTTGGAGAACTCAATTGACTTGATCCATGTTTTTGGACTGTGGGAGGAAACCGGAGAACCCGGAGGAAACCCACACGGACACGGGGAGAACATGGAAACTCCACCCAGATGGGGATTCGAACCGGGAATCCCTAGTGCTGAGAGGAGAACATGCTAAACACTAAGCCACTGTGCCACCAACAACAAACCTTCCATTACAAAACCATTCCATTGTATAAATGGCAATAAAAGAGCAGAAACCTAGTAACGAAGGGTTTAGTGAACACACTCTTAATAGTAGCCCAGGATTTTAGAACACTGAAGTACATTCATTCATTCATTATCTCCCGCTTTATCCTCTATTAGGGTTGCGGTGGGGTTCCCCATGCCCATCCAGGGGAGAACGCCTCGGGCGTCGGGCAGATAGACCCAGGACAGGGCGCCAATCCATCACTGGGCACACACTCACCCACACATACACATCCTATATGGGGCAATTTTTTGAGAATTCAATTGACTTGATCCATGTTTTTGGACAGTGGGAGGAAACCGGAGAACCCGGAGGAAACCCACGCAGACATGGGGAGAACATGGAAACTCCACCCAGATGGGGATTCGAACCGGGAATCCCTAGCGCTGAGAGGCGAACGTGCTAACCACTAAGCCACCGTGCCGCCACATCGAAGTACAGAATCACAAAATAAATTTATGTTTTTATTTTCAGAATTCAGAATTTCATGTTTTTATTTTACATTAGCTTTACATTAGGTTCAGGCAAAGATTAAAATTTTTTCCAGTGTAAATCTAGTAGTATGCCTTAAAAAGCCCATCATGCTACTATATCCAAACCTGCCTGTTCTCTACTATTATGTGTGAACTTTCCCGTTATCTCAATGTGTCTTAACCAGCCCGTCATGTCAGTGTAAACTGTCAGTCTCAAAGTGTCAGTGCTTAAGTAATTATCTAAGTATCAGATATTATGGTGTAAAGCATAGCACGTGGTGTTTACATGGCAAAACACAAAATTCCATATTTAAAAATAATTTTAAATACAAGAAAAAAGAAAAAAACTTATTTCAAATTGAGACATGTCTCCAAGAAGACGCAACAAAAATAAGCACAAATTAAAACCTACCTGAAGATGATTCTGAAGAGCTGCAAGGTCGTTTTAAAGAGTGGTGCAGGAAAGATGAGGAGAAAGACTATTATAAAGCTACGTCATTTTACTTATATATAGTATTTGTTTGTGTTCGGCGTGTGTGTGATTACATGTAGAATTCTGGCTGTGGTTTTCCTTCAATTAGTTCTATTCCAAGAGCCTCAGAGAAGTAAGTGACAGAGCTGTCTTCCACATTTTGCATTATCTGACCAAAGAGAAAATGTATCGTGTAATAAAATCAGATTTGTCATTTCGAAATCCAGATTTAAAAATCAAATATCTGCTCTTTCTATCACATTACAAAGAGAAGATTGAGAGTTTGAATCCGGATGTTATTGATCTGATTTTTGCATGTAGTTTTAACATCACCCTGTGTATCAATATCTGATTTCTTAAAGTCTAAAAATAACTGTAGGGTTTTAATATAACTTCTCAGTTCTGGGACAGAAAAGCTCAGCTGTCTGAATTGTAATCAGGTCCCCACTAGTATTCTAACTGCAAAGTGTCTTCAAAATGTTGTAAATGTTATAGCACCTTAATGTGTTAATGATTTTCTATAACTCATGAGGAAGTCAGAATATAGGACTAAAAGGACGTTACCACCAAATTGTTTGGCTTGTCATGTTTGGGTTTATTAATGATGTGATATATAGAACTGATCCAAGCCTGCTTCGTCTTTTCTGTATCAGCTCGCAAGATGCAACACCTGTGCACATACACACACACACACACACACACACACACACACACACGTGTTTAAATAAATATGAGTGGAGGAAATGTTAGATCAAGCCTTTATTCATTGCTGAACTGAACTCACTTTGTAGATGAAACCACCTGGAAGCAGAAGCAGTGCCAGGGGTTCCCGTAGTTTTGAACTGTACAAAGCCATAGATCTTCTATCGCCACTTTAGGCTCATCCTGAAAAAAATACACAAAAAACATTTATTAAAATAGAATTTTTCTTTTTAAATGTTTAATGATGGAAAGCAGGAGAAGCTTTTACCGGTTTTGTAACTCATCTTTGTTTTCTGGCTTTAAATTTATAACAGATGTAATGAATGTGGGGCGGCACGGTGGCTTAGTGGTTAGCACGTTCGCCTCTCAGCACTAGGGATTCCCGGTTCGAATCCCCATCTGGGTGGAGTTTCCATGTTCTCCCCGTGTCTGCGTGGGTTTCCTTCCGGGTTCTCCTGTTTCCTCCCACAGTCCAAAAAACATGGATCAAGTCAACTGAGTTCTCCAAAATTGCCCCATATAGAGTGTGTGTGTGTGAGTGAGTGTGTGCCCAGCGATAGATTGGTGCCCTGTCCTGGGTGTATCTGCCCAGCGCCCGAAACTTTCTCCCCTGGGTGGGCATGGGGAACCCCCCCGCGACCCTAGTAGAGGATAAATCGGAAGATGATAATGAATGAATGAATGTAATGAATGTGTTTTAAAAATATTTTGCAAATATTATGTAATATTAGCGTTTTGACGGGATGATGTAATGTGCAAGAGGCAACTAATTAACATTTTTAAATGACTTGTGACATTTACACAATGTCTTGTCTTGTGCTTTGGGCAGTTGAAATGTATTATATATATTTATAATTAGTAGTATGCATACTATGTCATCACATATAATTCTATTTAAACACTACATATTATTTTTTGAGGTATGTATGTACATATATATAGTATGCATGGTTTTATTATGCATTATGAGTGAACAGTACATTGTTTTCAAAGCTTGTAAATAACCTTGGGGTGCTTGAAGTACTTGAGCTGATTGTTTTGAATCTTGAACCAGCGTCTGTAAAAAGAGAGAAAAAAATTAAACAGCAATTAGGTGAATATAACTGAAAACAAAACTGAATGCTGCTGTGAAAATGATAGCTTAGTAAATACAATTATTAAAGCAAAATGCTAAATACAGATTATTAGTGCTAAGTTCTTTTTTGTAAAATAAGTATATTTTTAGTGTGTAAATTTTATGGTTACTGTGAAGCATAGAATGAATTATTTTAGCATCTTTTTGCAAACCTGTTCCAGTGTCTGAAGATACTACTGGTCTTCTTTGACAGAAACCCCTCCATGATGGTCCCCCCCTGACAGTCCACCTTGTTCAAATGTAACTCCAATCTGTCTTCGACGTGTATATCATCTTGAGTAACTGATGGTAAATAAAAATAACAAAATGGCTTGAATACAAAGAAACCATGAAAAACACTTCATTGTATAAAAAGCAATAAAAGAGTAGAATGAATGAATGAATGAATGAATGGATAGTAAAAAAACTCCTCGTAAAAGGACATTTTGAAATTTCGTTTCATGACAAAAAGAGAATAGATCTGTGTTTTAGTAATATATCTGGTAAGTTAAGCTTTAGGAACTAATTACATTTGTCAGATGTTTATATTATATTATAAAATAAAAAAAATTAAAACCTACCTGAAGCTGTTTCTGAAGAGCTGCAAGGTCGTTTTAAAGAGTGGTGCAGACCAGATGAGGATGATGGAGAAAAAGAAATGCTATTAGAAAGCTACATCATTTTACTACATAGTATTTTGTGTGTGTGTGTGTGTGTGTGTGTGTGTGTGTGTGTGTGTGTGTGTGTGTGTGTGTGTGATTACTTGCAGACATCTTGGTGTGGTGTTCCTTCAATTAGTTCTATTCCAAGAGCCTCAGAGAAGTAATTGGCAGAGCCGTCTTCCACATTTTGCATTATCTGACCAAAGAAAAAAAACAAAAAATAAAATATCTTGTTTGATTCCCAAAGTTATTGATCTGATCTTTGCGTGTAGCTTTAACATGCTCTCCCTGTGTATCAATATCAGATTTCTTAAAGACTAAAAATAACTTCAAAATGTTGTAAATGTTAAAGCACCTTAATGTATTAATGATTTTCTATAACTCATAAGACAAAATGTAAAAAGGACGTTACCACTAAATTGTTTGGCTTGTCATGTTTGGGTTTATTGATGATGTTATATATAGAGCTGATCCAAGCCTGCTTCTCCTTTTCTGAATCAGCTTTCAAGATGTAACTCCTGCACACATACACACACACACACACACACGTTTAAATAAATCTGAGTGGAAGGAATGTTAGATCAAGCCTTTGTTCATTGCTAAACTGAACTCACTTTGTAGATGAAACCACCTGGAAGCAGAAGCAGTGCGAGGACATCTCGTAGTTTTGAACTGTACAAAGTTGTAGATCTTCTATCGCCACTTTAGGCTCATGCTGAACGAAAGAAAAACTTTTATTTAAATTTCATTTCATTTTTTTAAATGTTTAAATGTAATGATGGAAAAGAGAGGATTTTATTGCTTTTCTAACCCATCTTTGTCTTCTGTGCATTGCATGGGGCAACTAATTATATATATAACTAATTATATAATTATATATATATATATAGCAGCATACATACTATGTCATTGCATATAATTATATTTAAACACTACATATTAATTTTTGGAGGTATGTATGTATATATATAGTATGCATGGTCTCATGCATTATGAATGAACTGCACATTGTTTCAAACGCTTGTAAATAACCTCGAGGTCCTTGAGGTAGACAAGCTGATTGTTTTGAATCTTGAACCAACGCCTGTAAAAAAAATAAAATAATAATAATTAAAACAGCAATTAGAGAAATGTAATTAAAAACAATACTAAATGCTGCAGTGGAATAAATAGCTTGGTAAAAAAATCATTAAAGCAAATGCTAAAAACAGATTAAAAGTACTCTGACTTCGTTTTGTTAGTTTCTTCGTATTGTTTTGTAAAATAAATATATTTGCATTCTGTAAAACTTAAAAATAAAAATGATTTTAAAGATTTTTATTACACATGATTATGGCTACTGTAAGTCATAGTATTATTTTTTTTATTATTTTTTTTTTTTACAAACCTGTTCCACTGTCTAAAGGTACTGTTGGTCTTCTTTAACAGAAATCCTTCCATGTTGGTCCTTCCTAATGCATATTAATCTTGAGAAGCTGATGGAGGATGAAAAAAAACAAAATGTCCTAAATAAAAACGAACTACGCAAAACTGTATGAATCACTCCATTGTACGAAAAGCAATAAATGTGTAGAATGAAATGTTTAGTGAACACACTCTATAGTAGTCCTGTCAATGTAAATGCCCTTCCGGTCTGTGTAAACTGCCTGAAGGCCAACATTCCACCAAAGCAATTAAAATGATTGAAAGGCCTCCTCCAGTGTGCGACATTATGCAACAATAATATCAGTATTCACCGGACTACAAAAGATTCTTATCACGGTTTTAATGTACTGTAGTGCCCTACTATGGCTGAACTCTGTCCACATTATTACCATTCATTGAAATGTTTTAATACAACAGAATCATGCCGCTGGAAATCCCCTTCAAACACACCCCACTGAGGTTGAGCATAAATTATAGTTACTTTCTTTTTTAGCCAGTCCATCTTATCTACATCCAAAGAAAGCTGGCTGTAAGCAACAACCATGAGCCGGACGATTCTGCTCCTGCTGTGTGTCTGGTTGATCTGTGTGTCATCATGTACTGGTAAGTTCTCATCCTGTTTTAATGATCATGTTTTTTTTTATATATATATTTTGTCAGACTGACTTTGTATAATTATAGTAAGTATACACAGACACACTTCAAACTAACTAAAAATGTGATAAAGTACTGTATAAATTGTTTATTTATATAGGTTAATGACAAGAGGGCCCAAGCCAAATACGTCTTTTAAAAATAATATTAGTATTAACATATCATTCTACTGGACTTTGTTACTGCTGAAACAAGAATACTCCATCTCCAATAAAAATACATAAACATATAACACTGACATTATTCTACCATGGAGTAATAATGATGTATAATACAGTAATTTATTTAATTTATATTATACTAATAAGGCAAGGAAATACAGTGAACAGTTGCCCCCTTATTGGGGCAGATGTAAAGACAAACATATTCAAACACACCTTCACACCCTGGCGATAGTTAGTAATCTACTGTTCACCTGCCTTACATGTTTTTGGATTGTGGAAGGAATCTACTGTAGAGCTTCTTGTGGAAATCCATAAAAAATAAAAAATATACATATATACATTATTATTTGGACATTTTTGTCTTTACATTCTACTAAGCACAATTTGCAGAGTCATATGGCATGTGTAATAATGATTTTATAGTGTTGTTATCTGTTTTTTAGAAGAACTTACCATTCTTAATTGATTTTTGCTTTTATATGTGTTGTTATTTGCTTTCATCATGTAGCACTTTGAGATTTGTGATCAAATGTAAAGTGCACTACAAATAAAATTATTATTATTATTATTATTATTATTATTATTAACCTTTTCTCCTCACCCACGTTGTAACAGGTGCTGATTGTCAATCTTGCCCTTAGATATCAAGCAAAATACGATGAAATTAAAGGTAAACTACTGTTATTAAGTTCTTTTTTCTGCTTCAGCATTCCAGTTGCACAGACGCAATAACTGCCTCTGTAAAAAGATTAACCAGAAAATTCCCTGGAACTTCAGGCATCATAAAGTGTACTATCCCAGTGCGTCATGCAACGCCATTGAGATTGTGTAAGTAAACGAAACCAGCCTGAGCCTCATATGTCAGTGATTTGTGAATATACAAAAGGTCTGAGTGTGCTCCTTTCTTTGCAGGGTGACATTGGCTAACTGGAAGAAAGTCTGTCTGAGTCCAAACTCAAAACATGGAACACTTTTACTGACCAAAGTCCATAGACCAATGTAACCAGCAGCACTAAAGCCACTCACGGTGTTGATGACTCCTTTAACATTACATTTAGTTTTCACATATTTTTATAGGTGTGTGTGTGTGTGTGTGTGTGTGTGTGTGTGTGTGTGTGTGTGTGTGTGTTTTAAAGTTCTGAGTGGTTTCCCAGCTACATCAATATGACATTTGTTATGCTGTATTTCTCTTTAAAAAATGCTTAAAACATCATTCAAAAAATCACTATTTAATAATATATTTGTTTTTATTATTTTATATTATTACTATTTCAGTTTTTAAAGGTACATGTGTGTTAACAAGTAATAATAATCATAACAGAAAATAAAAAGTTTTTTTGTTATCATCATTATTTTGTATATTCCCTGCCAACTGCTCACATACACACACACACACACATTTTCATGCGTTGTGGGAACATTTACAACAGGGCTCCACTATTTTTTTTTTTTTAAGATGGTCAACACAAAAACAAAAAGTCTCCACAGTGTAAGTGTATAAAAGGGTTGGCATAGAGATGCTCACACATAATTTTACTTTCATTTTCAGCAAATGGATACTTTATGTTTGAAACATCAGTAAGCAGACATTGTTATTTGTTAATTCCTGTTCTATTTATGTCATGTTGCACTTGTATAATTCTGTTGCCGTATTTATATTTTTATATTCTGAATATTTTAAAATTTTCAAAATTCAATTTGTCCATTCATAGAGCATATGTCTTTAGTACAATTTCAAAGCCTAATAACCAGTTGAGTAATCTCTTTGTGCGTGCCCTTTAACTTCCGTTGTTCATCATAGGGCAAATAACTTCATCCTTGTTTGGGCTAAACTGAACTTTCCCTGGTTTATGGCAATAAATAATATCATAATTATTCATTATAATTTTTTTTGTTTGTTTTTTAATGTCATCCCAAATTATTTGAGACATCAACTTTACTAAGTCTGTCAGAATAAAGTCTTAATAGGATTAGGATTAGGATCTGTTTGCTGGTCATGTTAATATGTTGCTATTTCAATATTATAACATCACTTGACATTTAATGTTTTGTATCTAAACATCCTGCACCAACCCATTATACACTGAAATATATGAATATGGTTTTCTAGTATAGCAAAAAAGTATATCTTAAGTGAGTTTCATTCATTTGATCAATAATAAAACAAATTGGTAAATATGAGTATATTTTACAATTGGTAAATAAACCGGAGCAGAGTCAAATACTTCCAGGTTTAAATATGAATTCAGTTTCCCAGTTTTCCCCATGTGCGTGTAAGTTTTCCCTGGGCTCACCGGTTTCCTCCCACAGTCCAATAAACATAGATTTAAGGTAAATTGACAGCAAAAAACTGCCCCTAATTGCCCCTATTTAAATTGCCCTAATAAGTGTTTTTGTGTGTGTCCAGCAATGGATTGGCACTTTGTGCTGAGTGTATCTGCCGCCACTGACCCTAGGGTAGGATTAAACAATCAAGATAATATGATTAGAGGAGTCTTTCTATATTTTCCACCCACTGAAATAGAAACAAATTGTTAAAGAAAATAATTATTGCACCAAAATATAAAAATGTTAATCAGCTATTCAGATGCACAAATGCATCTTGGGTTAACCCCCTTAATAAATTTAAGATTTGTTTTCGAAGTGATTTAATACATTTATAAAAGTACAATTGCAGAATCAAGCTTTTGTTTCAAGTGTACATTATTATTTTTGTTAAACAAATTATTGTTTTACAGTTAATGCACATGTCTCATAAATGTTAAAATGACAAAATCAAATTTTTTATAGTTAATTATTTTGCATTTTAGTGAAATAGGAAAAACTATCAATAAAATAATATTTTGTATAATATAGTAGATTATACTGTATTAAAATGGATGTTAAAGGTCACACACTCAACAAGATATTAGTTACTATTATTATTAGTAGTAGTAGTATTAGTATTAGTAGTATATATGTAGAGAGAGAGAGAGAGAGACTCACTAATACTCACTAATGATCAGTTAATCAATGGCTTAATTATTAATAATTAATAATTGGCAAACCTTAGATTGGATGGATCAATAGAGAGAGAGAGAGAATGCAGATGATACCCTAAACAGCAGATGGTGCTAAATACAAAACCTTTAACTATTAAAAAAAAAAAAAAAAAAAAATGACAGAATAGGAGGTATTTTAACACACCATATCATATTTAGTCTTATATTATGCCAATTAATATTGTTTACATTTGATATTTATGGTATAATTAAGGCGGGTTAAACTGCTTTGCTATGTACAGTGGTAGTAAAGACTTTTGTTCAAGGTCAGGTTGTTTGGTCAGTGGCTCCCAATGTGGGGCACACCTTGTAGGGCGGCACAATTTTGGAACAATAATTAATATAATGGTAAAATATTAACCATGAAATTAAGCAATTGAAAACTCCTTTAAGGAAAAAGCATATAAAACAATATTTGTTTTAAGATTTAAAGTAATAATTATACTTTCATACAAGCAATAGTGTTCTTTTACACTAGTAATGTCATGTCTGTGAAATGACAGCAGCTATTTTGTTACCTGTCAGATTAAAAAAATTGAGGGAGCTTGCGAAGAAATGATACCAAGAAATAATATATGTTTTAAAACTGAAAAAAGAAACTTGAGATAAAAGAGAAAAAAGAAACAAAACAAAAAAAAAAGATTAATACATTCCTAATATCAAATGTGAGTCATGTGTCATTCTTGACATTTCTTTGGAATGAAGAAAGATGAAAAACGAAAAGATCATTTGTTTGTTTGATATAAGAGTAGAGAAACCTGCCATCACGGTAATCAGCATTGTTTTATAATTCCTTTACATCAGGGGAATTTTTAGTCATAAAGGGTAAGATACACCGTGATCACACTCCTATGATCTGTGCTCCCACATAGACTGTAGTAATGTGCTTCAACCGCCTACTGATTTACCACTAAATAAACCATCCTCTTTTAAAATATGGTGTTTTCAATCGTGTCGATAAATTGTGCACATTTCCAGTAAAACTGAAAGTGTCATGGTCACAAAGAAGTGTCTCTGATACTAATTAGCATGAGGTATTTGACTGACACAAATATAGAGGTACTGGACCATATACAACAGAAAGCTAAACTAATAAACTTGAACTCAAAAATGTAGAGAAAAACATTTTTGTTAATGGGAATCTAGAAGCCTACACAAACTAAAATATGTAAACACCCAAACTAAGTAAAGTGCTGACATGTTTACTGGGAATTTTAGCAAGAAATCTGGTAACACTCTACCTAAATCTGGTATTTATAATGCATTAACACATTTACAAAGTTTTATAAAGTATTCATAATGCCATAAGCCTTTGTTAATGTCCATAGATGTACATAACCACACTCATAAAATGTTATAAAAACATGCCATAAGTCTTTCTAAGTGACATAATGCATTATAAATTATATATTTGAACTGTTCATCAAGTTATTATAGAGACCAGCAGAGTTTAACAAACACTTATCCTGAAAATGACTTCCTGAACTGTTTATAAAAGCTTATAAGCTCTCTTCACAAGCATGAAGTAAAGTGTTATTAATTACCTCTTTGAAAAAGACTGCATACAAAGTAGTACATAATGATCAATAAAAGCTTATAAAGCTCTTTACAGACTTTAAATAAAGTGTAATCATCTTGTTTTAAGTTAGAATGTCTGAACATTGAAAGAATCAAAAGTTGAAATACGTTCATATTATAATGCATTATGTCACTTTGGGTTATAAAGCCTTATGTCAAAATTGTTTTAATTTATCACAATAAACATCTATATACTGTACATTAATAAAGGCTTATGACAAATGTTATAATGCATTATGAAAACCAGATTCATAGAAAGTGTTACCAAATCTTTCTACGAACAACAAAACGAAAGACAGAAAAAGGAACCAAACAGGTGCCAGAAGTAAGAATTACCGAAAATAACAAAGCTAAATTTAATTAACAAAGTTTAATTAACATAAAAAGGAGTCCAAAAGAAGTGTAAAAATAAAGGTCCGGAAGGCTAAAGTTTTTCTGACAGTACACCACACAAGGGTGGAGAAATATGCAAGTCAGCATAATTAAAAAATAAATAAATAATTAACTTGGATTGATAACACTGTGGTTTAGATGGATACTTACTACTGACTCAATTCATCTTATGTTCTTCTCTGACTTTCGATAAGTGTCTGCAAAATGAGTAAATAAATTGTAACCTCTGATCCACTTTTCTGATCTAACTTCAGAAAAAATGTAATTAAAAAAAAAAAAAAAAAAAAAAAAAAAAATTAGGGTCGCGGTGGGGTTCCCCATGCCCATCCAGGGGAGAACGTCTCGGGCGCTGGGCAGATACACCCAGGACAGGGCGCCAATCCATCTCTGGGTACACACTCACACACTCAAGCACACCCTATATGGGGCAATTTAGAGAACTCAATTAACTTGATCCATGTTTTTGGACTGTGGGAGGAAACCGGAGAACCCGGAGGAAACCCACGCGGACACGGGGAGAACATGGAAACTCCACCCAGATGGGGATTCGAACCAAGAATGCCTAGCGCTGAGAGGCGAACACGTGCTAACCACTAAGCCACCGTGCCGCCCTAAAAAAAAAAAAAAAAAAATATATATATATATATATATATATTATATATATATATATATATATATATATATATAATATATATATAGAAATTTAAAAGTTATAAATAGAATGCACATGTGTAATGCCAGATATATTTTGTTGGCAAACAAAATTTATTAAAAAGTTTAACCTTATAGTCCTGTTTGTAAACTTTTATTTATTAAAAATAAATCCAAAGATATAAAAATTGGAAATAATAATACTTGAACCCATTACTTTTGTAAAACAATTTAAAGAAACTAAGATTATTTGAAGCTACTGTTTTAAGTTTCATTTATTTTGACAAACAAGCATAAAAAAGCAATTTCCCCTTTTCACTTTTTCCTGCGTTAGATTACAAATACTGACAATTCACTTTATTAGAAATTGAAAGTGCTTAATTTGCAATAAATGCATGTTGGCTTGTCTGCATGTCTGTTAGTACTTCCTGTGGAAAAATAAATACAAACAGGTAAAAACTGCAGCAGTTTTTTTTGTTTTTTTTTCTGTGATACAGGAAAATGCTTCATACATGTTAAAATGATAAAACATTCCAAACAATAAGAGAAGTATTTTTGCTTTCATGCCAGGTGTAAATTAGGTTGAGAGACATGATGGTAGAGTGTGTAATGTTATTTCTTACTGCTAGTAAGTTCTGGGTTTAATTTTTCACTGTGTGGTGTTTGCATGTTCTTTCTCTCATGTCTGGATTTCCTTACAGAAGCTCTGATTTCCTTTCAAATCCAAAGACTTGAAGTCAAATTGACAGAATATATTTAAATGTTTGTGTTTGCGCCCTGTTGAGTGGTGACTTATCCAGGTTAGTTAGGAGTAGGGTTTTCCTGCTTGTGACACAATGAGCCCAGAGATAAACAGAATAAAAGTAAATCAGCTCAGTGACTCAAATGAACCCTTTTTCATGACTAAGCATTAAATCTCAGTTGTGACTGAAAGTCAGTGATTCAACACATAACCACTTATTCAGAGGTAATAGCTAAACTGTTTGGTAAAGTTTGTGTTGCCCATCCATTGCTAGACACACACACACACACACACACACACACACACAATGTATAGAGGCAATTTAAATAGGACACCTTTAATCCATGCTTTTGGACTGTGGGAAGAAACCAGACAACTCTGAGAAAACCCACATGGACATGGGGAGAACATGCAAACTCCACCCAGATCAGGATTCAGACCTGAATCCCTAATGCTGAGAGACGAACATGCTAACCACTAAGCCATATGTAATAGAGATAGTATTTTTTTTACCAAAATAAATAAAAAAGTCTTGTCTCATTTGATCGATTTAGTTTTCTTTATTAACTTGTTTGATGACATTTAATGTTAAATATAAACAAAATATTAACAGACTTATAGTTTAGGTTTACAAAAGACTTTTTTTTTTGCTATTTTGCAATTTTGATTTTAAAGTTGAACTTTTCTTATTGTCTTCAGTGATTTGTAATTATCTTTAATTATATGCCAAGTTACTTTATATTGGAAATTATTTGAACACCTTTTATTAGGGTGCGGCACGGTGGCTTAATGGTTAGCATGTTCTCCTCTCAGCACTAGGGATTCCCGGTTCGAATCCCAATCTGGGTGGAGTTTCTATGTTCTCCCCGTGTCTGCGTGGGTTTCCTCCGGGTTCTCTGGTTTCCTCCCACAGTCTAAATACATGGATCAAGGTCAATTGAATTCTCCAAATTACCCAATATAAAGTGTGTGTGAGTGTGTGTGTCTGTCGATAGATTGGCACCCTGTCCTGGTTGTATCTGCCGAGCACCCGAAACGTTCTCCCCTCAATGGGCATGGGGAACCCCCCTGCGACCCTAGCACTGGATAAAGCGGAATGAATAAACCTTTCATTAGTGAAGGGTATTTTTAATACCACAGGAAAAAGATATCTGACATACCCATGTAACGCCCACAGAACTGGAACATTCAAGGTCACTCAATCAAATGTCAATCATCAGCACGTAACGTTTCCAATATTCTGCACCGAATGGAGAGAATGATGGATGCTGTGACACCTACTTATAATGAAAGAGCAAATATTTTTGTTTTTGTCATTAGGATTTGATGAACCACCAACTCATATTATATACATAAGTGTAAAGTATAATGAATGTATGAAAGATTTATGATTACAGTGCAAGAAAAGAATGCAGGTCAAGATTTAATATTGTTATTTAAGACTGGTTTAAAAATAGAGAGATGCTCAGCATTGTAGTTAGCATTTTTCTGTTCCTTATTCCTGCTATCAGTGTTTACCATTCCTAAAAAAGAAAAGGATGTTCTACCCATCAGAATAGCCTATCTTAGCAAATTTTGAATATGCAATAGCTATAGTTAAAAATAAATAAACTTTTTTAATTAGTGCTGACTTTTAAAATATCTTTAATAATCACAAATTTAATAATAAATGCATTAAAACACTTTCATGCTGTTGATTCGGGACCTATTCTTATTCTATTTTTTTTCTTTTATTTATTTAACATGTCCCACACTGTCTGAATCAACATTTAATATTCCTGTAGCCCCTGAAAATACTTTGACAGGAAATGAAAAAAGAAACAAAAAAAGGAAAGCAATTCAGCCTACACACTCAGACCACAGCCGAGGCCTCAGTGTTCATGTAACAAATGGAAACTTAACAGCAATGTGCACTGTGGTGAAGATTAGGGTAGGCATCATGCAATATTTTATATAAAAAAATGCCTCCATAGTCAAATTCCAGCTGTCAAATGGCAGTTTCCATAAACGGTGTTTGCACTATATACCTTTTACTTGTTTACTGCAATCTTAATTTTCAGTTTTGTTTTCCTATGCCAGTGTAACAGACAAATGCATCCCACATAAAGTGATAATGTCAGTGTAATGTATTAACCTGTATCATTTGTGCAATATTTGTTTCATTTTATTCCTCTGTTATATGTCTTGTACATAAGTAAAAATTAGAATTTATCTAATTTGTGTGTGTATATATATATATATATATATATATATATATATATATATATATATATATATATATATATATATATATATATATATATATATATATATATATATATATATATATATATATATATATATATAGGTGGCACGGTGGCTTAGTGGTTAGCACATTCGCTTCTCAGCGCTGGGGGTTCCCGGTTCGAATCCCCATCTGGGTGGAGTTTCCATGTTCTCCCCATGTCTGCGTGGGTTTCCTCCGGGTTCTCCGGTTTCCTCCCACAGTCCAAAAACATGGATCAAGTCAATTGAATTCTCAAAATTGCCCCATATAGAGTGTGTCTGTGTGAGTGAGTGTGTGCCCAGCGATGGATTGGCGCCCTGTCCTGGGTGTATCTGCCCAGCGCCCGAGCGACCCCACCGCGACCCTAATAGAGGATAAAGCGGGAGATAATGAATGAATGAAATATATATATATATATATATATATATATATATATATATATATATATATATATATATATATATATATATATATATTTTTTTTTTTTTTTTTTTTTTTTTTTTTTTATATATATATTTAAATATCTATATATATTTTTCTAACGTAACTTGCTGCTGAGAATGTCAATTTCCCCATTGTTGGACAAATAAAGGTCTATCTTATCTTATCTTATTGCCTTAAAGCCTTGTATTTAATATTTGCTCAATGCAAAAAAGACTAGTGACTTTGACTCTGCTGAAGCTCAGGATTAAAGCACCAAAACATAAAAAAAAACCACTTCACGTCCAACAAAACAAACAAGCTTTGCAGGTCTGGATTGTCAGTCTAGTCCTTTTGCTTGCTTTAAGGTCACACTCGGTCGCGTTCTTACTACAGATGAATCATGAGTAAACATGTAGCACGTGAATGTTTAGGACAAGTGTTGCTTAAATTATTACTTTTACCCGTAGCCTCTTACAGACACTGTGTTAGACCACAGTGACCACACAAAGCTGCATGAAACAATCATTTTCACTAAATGGAAAGTGAAACACAAGATCACAATAGTTAAAGCTGGAATTTGCTTGACTGAATAATTATTGGGTGGTTTAGCGTTCTCCTCTCAGCGCTAGGGATTCGTGGTTCAAATCCCAATCTGGGTGGAGTTTCCATGTTCTCCCCGTGTCTGCATGGGTTTCCTCCAGGTTCTCTGGTTTCTTCCCACAGTCCAAAAACATGGATTAAGTCAATTGAATTCTCCAAATTGCCCCATATAGAGTGTGTTTGTCTGTATGAGTGTGTGTTCAGTGATAAATTGGCGTCCTGTCCTGGGTGTATCTGCCCAGCGCCTCAAACGTTCTCCCCTGGATGGGCATGGGGAACCCCCCCACACCCCTAATAGAGGAGAAAGCAGAAGATAATGAATGGATAAAAGAATAATGATTGGCCTCCTTTTTTGAGTTTGTCAAAGAGTTGTTTATATCCAGTGACTCCCCTTTTGTATACTTTTTCAACATTTTGCAGTTTTTTTAATTCTGGCTTTATTAAGTCAGCACAGACGATTCCAAAACATCTCATCTAGTTATTTGTTTCTTAATCCTCTACTAGGGTCTTGAGAGGGTTTCCCATGCCCATCCCGGATAAAACTACTTGGGCGCTGGGCAGATACACCCAGTGCACAAATCCATCGCTGGGAACACACTCACTCACACAGGCTCACTCAGTGACACACACACACACACACACACACACACACACACACACACACACACACACACACACAATATAGGGGAATTTAGAGCAGCCAGTCCTGCTGTGGGACTGTGTGGTTTTTGTTGAGTGTTTCTTAAAAATGCTAAGTGACTCAGCTTTACGGACAGTGTGAGGAAGATTGTTTTAACATTTAGCAGCTGTGAACGATATGGCGTGAGAATTAGCACCACGGTGAGGTTGAATCACCAGATGACATTCATCACTACAGAGCAGTGAATGACTTGGAGTGTATTTTGGAAATGTAGATTGAAGGGAAGAGGGGCAGATTCAGAGATTGTCTTGTACCGAAAGCGAGCAACAGCAGGGAGCCAATGGAGAGAGAGAAGTAATGGAGTGACATGAGTTCACTTTGGCTGGTTGAACCCAATTGAATTAGTTGTAGAGGCCTGATCGTGCAAGCTAGGAGACTGGCAAGCAATGCGTTACATTAATGAAGCTGGGATAGGATGAGGACTTGACTAACAGCTAAGTAGCCTGTTAAGTTAAGAAAGGTCTGATCTTCTTGATGTTGATGTTGTAACTAATAGCTTAGCTCACTACATTTTACAAGTAGCTTGCCCAACACCGCCTACACATTTAAACCAACATCATAAAACAGAAAGTAACAGTCCTTAAATTTGATTGGCTGCACCGTTTGTCTAGCAATAACATTCCTACGCTGTTGATGCTGCCCGGCCGCTCAAGGAGGATGAGTCCCCCACTGAGCCTTGGTCCTCCCAAGGTTTCTTCCTTAAAATAACAACATAACAGGGAGTTTTTTTCTTGCCGCTGTCGCTTCGGCTTGCTCTTTGGGGGTTTAAAGGCTTTTCATTCTGTAAAGCTGCTTTGTGAAAATGTACAAAGCATGTAATAAACGCTCTATAAATAAATTACACAAACTTCCATCCATCCATCCATTATCTTCCGCTTTATCCTCTATTAGGGTCGTGGGGGGTTCCCCTGCCCATCCAGGGGAAAATGTTTCGGGCGCTGGGCATATACACCCAGGACAGGACACCAATCTATCACTGGACACACACTCACTCACACATACACACTCTATAGGGGCAATTTGGAGAACTCAATTGATCCATGTTTTTGGACTGTGGGAGGAAACCGGAGAACCCGGAGTAAACCCACGCGGATGCGGGGAGAACATGGAAACTCCACCCAGATGGGGATTCAAACCGCGAAGCCCTAGCGCTGAGAGGCGAAGCCACCGTGCCGCCCCTCAAGGTAAATTGAATGCTTTAATTGCCCCATATAGTGTGTTTGTGTGTAAGTGCCCATTACACGAACTTGAAATGACTTATTTTTGACAATAGCACACACCTCTGAGCACTTCACATTCGTAACAATGCATGAAATACAATACATTATTTTCCCAATGTTTTTTTAGAAACTGCGTTTTGTAATTTGGCCACTAAATAAGATTAAATAGATGAGAGGCCACGGGAGATCGATTGTTAGTTTTTTTTTTAAAATAAAGTCTTATTTTATATTACAGTTTGTTTGTAAACATAAAACCGCTTTTATAAAAGCAATAATGCACTCGAGGTTGTGTATTACTGTAAATAAATCACCAGAAAGACCTTGTTCCTGTGATTTATTCACAATACATGACCTCTTGTACCTTATTGCATTATTATTTCACAGCAAAAAAACATTTCAGTGTTCAGAAACATTTCTCTTACCTCAGTTTTTGGACGTTTACATGAACTTCTGACCATGTTGACCATGGAACATTTGGTAACTCAACCAACCAGAGCTTCATCTGAACACAATTAATCCGACATTCTTTTAAGTTCTATTAGTTTATTTCTATGACCACCACCTACCAACCAACATTCCATTATACTCTATGGACAGGAAAGGAATTATAAAACCCAGAAAACCTAGTGTATTTGTAGCCTTGATATGTTTTTGGTGATTTTTACTCACTTCTTTCGCTCCACAACATTATTCCTTTATTCTACAGCTTCAAATACACACAAATAGAGCATAGTTCAAATTAGATGATAATCAGTGGGGAACATATACATAAATTACTAGTCGGCTATGAGTGTTATGAGAATTATGAGGGCCGATTTTTTTTGTCCCAGTCCAGCCCTGTACTGGACTGCCATGTCCACAGTCAACTTGTGTCATCTATTAAAAATGGATGATAGTGCATTACAAACAGAAAAATCTGAGCATGTAACTGACCGTTAAGTAAAATATATCTTGAACACAAATGCAAAAAACAGTATCTTCACTTTCCAATTTAATATTCAAAAAGTACAACAAAAACATGCCTCTGTCTTAACCTGAATGTTGCAAGCATCAGTTCCTTATTTTAACAAACAATCAAAATGTTTTTTTTTTCCTTTTGCCTGTTAACTGAAGGTTCAGGAAAATAAATAGAGTTAATTAATTCATTCATTATCTCCCGCTTTATCCTCTATTAGGGTCGCGGGGGGGTTCCCCATGCCCATCCAGGGGAGAACGTCTCAGGCGCTGGGCAGATAGACCCAGGACAGGACGCCAATCCATCGCTGATAAATAGAATTAACTTAAAGATAAATTAAAGATTTTTGCTTTTGTTTTAGCTTTTTAAAAAATTTGGGGAAAAAGCTTTTAGAGTTTAATGGCTATTTCTGACAAGACATTCAATTTTGTTCTATACACAATGTTCCATGTGTAAACTTTACCTTGCAGCAAAGATATTTTAAGATCTGTTAAAAAATAATATTTATTCATGTTTAATATAGAAGATGGGTAACTGTAATTATGCATAGGAATACATAGGAAATCAATTCAAATTAGAAATTTTACCAAATGTGCACAGTTTTTTGCATTAAGCTAGATACTTTTAATAGCCACAAAATTAGGGTTTTATGATGAGGAGGCTTAAAGATAGAAAGTCCTTACATAATAAAAGATTTACAGTTAAACTTCTATATTCCCTCCCACTTCTTTCCGCTTGAAAGCGCTTTGATTTGAGCACTGTGAGCAAATTATTTCCATCACTTCCCTTTTCTGAGCATCCTTATAAACCCAGCTATAGACCTCACTCGTCCCAGTCTGTCTCCATCACCATCTACCATCTTTAATTCAACATGGCACTGCATGTGAAATTACTTTTGGCAGCATCGATCTTCTGCTGCTTAGCAACTCTGCTTGGTAAGATAAAAGGTTGCATTTAGATCATTTACACTGTTTTGTATATTTTTGTGGTTTTGTCTCAGTGGTTAGTGAGCAGACTTTAATATACATTTTTTTATTTTAAATTTATACTGCAGTTATAAATTTTACTATATAGTTTTCACCTACCCATCTCTGTTACATGGTTTATTTGTAGTGGTATTTTTTTATTGTAAACTGGGTTAATTATTTCTTATACTTTCTCACCCATAATTCTATTTGCTTTTCAACAGTTTCCTTCCCTATGGAAGGATTTCACACGGGCCAACAGTGTCGCTGCTTGAAAACAACATCAGACAGAATACATGCTAGGTTTTTTAAGAAAATTGAGATCCTGCCCCCCACTGTTTACTGCCAACAAGTTGAAATCATGTGAGTCAGAACTTACATCACTCAACATCACTCAACTTCACTCAACTTCTCACATTATGTCATCTAAATGATTACTCATGCATTTACAGTCTCAAGGCACTACTGTCAACACGGACAGCATTATGCTTACAGTTTTCTTAATTGTTTAGAATCACCAAAAAGGACAACAGCAAAGTGTGTGTAGAACCAGAGGCAAAGTGGGTCCAGGAACTCATCGCTAAACTCTCAGAAAGGTAATTAAAAGATAGTGACTATACAGCTGTTTTGAATTTTGTGCCAAATATAGTAAATGCTATTTGTTTTATATAACAAAAAAACTAATGAAGACACTACCTTTTACCTGACACTTTTACATTATTTACAGTAATAAATATATGTAAAAGAATTGGCTTTTATTTCTTTATATCAATATAGTGTCATGTACATAAAAACAAAGGACATTTAGAGTTATATATATATATTTCATTGTCTTACTGTGTCACCTGTTTAAAATACAAGTGTCCTGTCTTCCCTCTAACTTTGGAATGTGTCTCCTTTCAACAGAAAAAACAAAAGAAAATGAGAAGTGGTTCTTGGCTCTGATTTCAAAACCACATGAAGTGTGCCAAACTGACTTGGAGACATAAAAAAAAAAGAATGATTCATGTTAAAACCATGCTTATGTTAAAACCATGCTTATAATAAAACAATGATTAATTAAAATACTCAATAAAGTCACTTTCTTTAAATGCTGTCATTACTGTGTTTGTTTTTAAGTAATATTCTGTTGGTTAAACAAAGAAGAGTTTAAATTATGAAGTTTACTTGATTTCACAAACGGCACAGATGTTATTATTTCCATAAAAAACTGGCCACGGTGCACTAATTAACATAATATAGATGAGGTTGCAGACCTGGATATAAAACAAGTACTGCATTGTTATTATAAAACAATTAAAACTTTTTTTTATTATTATTTACCAGGTTTAAATTAAAATATATAAAAAATTAAATTCAAACTATTAAATTATGACCAGGTTTAGTCATAATTCAAACAAATAAAGTAATTTTTTATGTCTACTTGACTTTTAGCTCCAACGATAAACATATAACATGAGGGATAATTATTCATTGTTCGCTTATTAAAAATAGTTTTACCAACACGGACATTTCGGGTGCTGGACACCAAAGACAGAGCACCAATCTAGCACTGGACACACTCACTCACACAAACACACACCATATGGGCAATTTAGAGCATTAGATTTACCTTAAATCATGTTTTTGGACTGTGGGTGGAAACCGGAGAACCTCCAACCAGATTGGGATTCGAACCTGGAACGTGCTAACCACTAAGCCACCATGCTGCAGCTATTAATACAATTATTACTTATTTAAAAACTTAGTAAGCAGTGTTGAAGATGATTTCTTCTTTTTAACTGATCATTTCAGCAAGTTTTTTAGCCTAATCGTAGCCCTAAAACTGCATTAATTCAGGTAATTAATTAATTATTTATTTAGATAAAAGCTGTCAGTCTGATCTCAGAGCAGAATCAGACACTGTGAAATGCGTTATTGTGCTGGATACATGGAGAACATGCTAACCATTAGGACTCTGCACTTTGCTGGTTCATGCCATATTTTACTGATTGCCAGTTTGTGTTAATAGTAAATGTTCCAACCTCAACAAAATAATCTATGGTGTGTCTTAGGGGTCAGTGTTGGTTCCCCTGTTGCTTCGACTTGCATTAATTATCCTTGTGGGTTTCCTTTGGGTTCTCCAGTTTCCTCCCACAGTCCAAAAACATGGATTTAAGGTAAATTGGCAGCTCTAAATAGTGTGTGTGAGTGAGTGTGTGCACAGTGATAGATTGACACCCTGTCCTGGCAGGGTTTTTCTGTATTTGTCACTGTTTATAACTAGTAAAGAAGCTTTGACAACTCTCGATTGTAAAATTGACATATAAATAAATGTAAATTTTGAGAGTGACTGGACAGTAGATAATACACAAGCTGTGAATATTTAATCTGTAATTATCCAGTAGAAACTATTTAACGGTGCATAAAAACAGACTGAAGTCTTTTCTAGAGTAAATAAAAAAAAAATGTGTTCATTTTACCGTAACAGACTCCGTAAATAACTAATGAAACTGTAGAATATTTAGTGGAGGTTAAATAAGGCAGTGACACTTGCAAGGACCCTACTTTCTATCCAAATATTTGACCAACGTTGCATTTTAAGGTTCTACTTTCTGTTACATCTACATTCTCTGAATTGAGTAGAAAAAAAACGGAAGGAAGAAACAGCATGATGCAAGAGTGGAGGACAGAAAATAAGCAGATGAGGTTGAATCAGTAGGGCTGGGATCTCTTTAATGTCGTCCATGATGGACATCACAAACCATTTTTGCATATCTGACAGAGATGCTTTTTTCGCCATGCCCGGCACATTTCTTTTTACATCATGGTTTCACAATTTGAAAAATTTTACGTTGAAGTCCCCTACAATGAAGGCGAAGGTCTGCGGGGAAATTCTTTTGGTAAAGTACCAATTCTATACAGTTCATTCTATACAATAATGCTTTATCATATATAGTTTGATTGTTCTGCAAAAGTTCATACGTTTGTAAAGGTTTCCTTTGTTCTAGTAGAAAGTTGTTTGAATAAACATGACAGGGACATAAAAAACATAGAAAATGATGTAATACTATGGTGATGTACACAATGTTATGCTACATGACAAGACACGGTTGTCTTTAAATGACATACATATAAGCACTGCAAAAGTCTACGGTATATCAGCTCCGAATGGCCATTTAGCCAGTTTGGATTTAGACGTCAGTACTGAGTGTAGAATCCCAACCCTAATTTGGTATCAAGCTTTTTTTTTTCTCCTTTAAAGTTGGAAAAATTATTAATACAACTCTGTGCAAAGGTTAAAAAGAAGCTGATGAAAGAATTCATCGCTCCTGGTTGAAACAGGCTTTAGTTTGTAGGGACAATGCGATTTATCCACTGGTGAAACATTCTACTGTCTTTCATCACTACCTGGGGACGGCAAGGTGCAACCCATTGAGGCTGGACAGGTAAGGATGGAACTCCAACTGGGCAAGAAGGGAGAAGTGGTCAGAGGGGATGTGTGGGTGTGGGCAACCCGTTATGCAATTATCCACCAACCACTGAGTTTCCAAAGGACCTAGCACCCCCAAAACATTCATGTGGGTCTTGGAGAAGAAGATGTAATCGATCACACCCTATAGGGGAAAAAAAAAAAAAAACAATAAAGTGTTTAATTAATGCATATCCATTTTTTTATATATATGCTTTAAAACCATGTTTGAAGAATAAATACTAGAATATTTAGTTTTAAAGGAGAAAAAGTGACCAGGATGTGTGTCAGCAAGCATTTTAATTGTAAAAATCCTAAGTTTAGTACATCTTTAATGTTTCTAAGCATAAATCAAGTCTCTATGAAAGGGTTTGATCAACCAAAAGTAGAACTGCATTGTTGAGCTGAGGCTTGAAGTGACAGTTTTGTTCTCACACATTATTGTGGATTTCCCGTTGGTGGCTTCCTTTGCAGAACCACATCGGTATCCTCCTGAACCAACGTCCCGCATTATACATCATTTAATCATCAGATCACTTACAATACTACATACAAATCAGATCAATCGGTTATACGAAATTGCCCTAGGTGCGAATGTGTCAGCATGTCTGCCGGTTGTGGCTGCGACAGACTCCAGCACCGCACAGACCGTAATAATTTGATTTTCCGATAAACGTGACAGTAAGCGATTCTCAACAGGTGGCACAGGAACCTAAAAATAATAATAAATAAAATAAAAATGAAATAATGAACGCTCATCTGAGGAGGCACGGTGGCTTAGTGTTCAACATGTTGTTGCCTGTCAGTGGTCGGGATTCAGGTTCGAATCCCAATCTGTGTTTCCATGTTCTCCCCATGTCTGCGTGGGTTTCTCTGGGTTCTCCGGTTTCCTCCCACGGTCCAAAAAACTTGGATTCAAACTTGGTTCCACATGCCCATCCAGGGGAGAACGTTTTGGGCGCTGGGCAGATACACCCAGGACAGGGTGTTAATGTATCGCTGGGCACGCACTCACTCACAAAGATATACACACAAACACACTCTATATGGGGCAATTTGGAGAACTCAATTGACTTGATCCATGTTTTTGGACTGTGGGTGGAAACCGGAGAACCTGGAGGAAACCCACGCGAACACGGGGAGAACATGGAAACTCCACCCAGATGGGGATTCGAACCGGGAATCCCTAGCAATGAGGGGCGAACGTGTTAACCACTAAGCCACCGTGCCGCCCTTCAAGGTAAATTGAATGCTTTAATTGTGTATTGAAACGTTTTTCCTTAACCCCCCCCCCCCCCCCCCCATGTGACCCTAGTACAACATTAAGGGGAAGATAATGGATGCATGAGTGCTCATCTGATTTTACACTGGTTTATTATCTTGAAAAAAAAAAAGTACAGAAAGAGGCATGCATCAGATGTGCAATGCATTCTCGTTGCCATGGTAACCACCATTCGTTTGCTGGTTACCCTTCTCTTTAAATCAGTGAAGTTTGGATGCAAGATGGCAAAACACAAATATAAAATATATAAAATGTGGATTTTTTCGTTCATTTAGCACAAATTATTTATTCATTCATTCATTATCTCCCGCTTTATCCTCTATTAGGTTCGTGGTGGGGTTCCCCATGCTCATCCAAGGGAGAACGTCTCGGGCGCTGGGCAGATAGACCCAGGACAGGGCGCCGATCCATCGCTGGGCACACACTCACTCACACACACACACACACACACTCTATATGGGGCAATTTGACAATTAACTTGATCCATGTTTTTGGACTGTGGGAGGAAACCGGAGAACCCGGAGGAAACCCACGCAGACATGGGGAGAACATGGAAACCCCACCCAGATGGGGATTCGAACCGGGAATCTGTAGAGCTGAGAGGAGAACGTGCAAACCACTAAGCCACCGTGCCGCACAAGTTATTTAATTTCTTTAAAAAAAATTGCGCTTAATTTTACTTTGCATGCGTATGTATGTGCTATAAACTGGATGCGAGTTATGAGATGTCTAGCAACGAATGAGATGTCATTACCAAAACAAAACTAAACACGAGTCTGCATCACCACTGACAGAATTCAGAGTTAAAACTGAAGTGAAAACCATTTCTGGTGAAAGCTTTAGTCAGTCTTCACGTCTAGCTTTGCAAGGCGAATGCATGCGCTGTATCGAAAACCCACAGAACAGAACTGAAAACCTTTTTTTTTTATTATAACTCAGGACTTTCAACCTGGCATGTGAAGCAACTGTGCAGGCAGTGTTCAGTTCGCTCTCGGGTCTCAAAGACTAACTGGCATTCAGGGGGCAGCCCCAAGACAATCGCTGTTAAATTAAGTTATATTTAACCACAAAGTTACACAGCTGCACACAATGCAGGAATACACAATATTAGTTTCAAGATGACCGGCCCAGCTGAACCAGCTGAGACAAAGTAGTTTCCAGTATGACTGTGAAATAAGCCTCGGAAAAACCAAACTGACCTTTTACTAAACTAACGTGACAGACATGCATTACATACTTTTACATTTGGTCCTTTAGCCGACGCTTTTATCCAAAGCGACTTACAAGGTGAGCACAGGGTTCATCACAGCATCCCTGGAGCAATGAGGGTTAAGGGTCTTGCTCAAGGACCCACACTGGTAACTTCAGTGGACCTAGGATTTGAACTCCCAACCTTCAGATTGATAGCAACATATTTTACCTACACCATTCATTCATTCATTATCTTCCACTTTATCCTCTATTAGGGTCACGGTGGGGTTCCCCATGCCCATCCAGCAGAGATCGTTTCGGTCGCTGGGCAGATACACCCAGGACAGGGCGCCAACCTATCGCTGGGCACACACTCACTCACACACACACACACACACACACACTCTATATGGGGCAATTTGGAGAACTCAATTGACTTGATCCATGTTTTTGGACTGTGGGAGGAAACTGAAGAACCCAGAGGAAACCCACATGGACCCGGGGAGAACATGGAAACTCCACCCAGATGGGGATACGAACCGGGAATCCATAGCGCTTAGATACAACAGACTTTCATAATTAGTATACAGTACCAGTCAAAAGTTTGGACACACCTCCTTCTTGCTCCATTGTCTATTTTCTCTGCTGGACTTTTAGTTACTAATAGTTTTACAATTACAGCCTGTAGTATGTCTGTTCTGTTTTTGTTAGTCCTCTGTTGGTTCTCTGTTCTCCATCGGTCAGGACCATTACAGAACGGGTATGGATTTGGGTGGAGGATTGTTTGTCAGTTCTGCAGTGACACTGATGTGGTGATGTACTATATACATACACTTGAAACGCCAGATGCATCACGGCCTGAACTACCAGATGTGCTTTTGACCAATCTTGCTCATATCTTCCCGTATACAATCAATAGATGATTAGTCATTAACCACCAAGGGGGGAACTTTATATACACAACCATGGTTTTGACTTGGAATAAAAATGGTTAATAATGTGCATGTCACCATGTAGTGTAGGAGGAGGTCAGAACTGAAAATAAAGATTTAAATAAAAATAAAATTAATAATTTTATATTACAGTATTTCCTATAAACATTACCCCTTACACTACTCTTAAGCTATAAGCTTTGGATCACTTGTGTTGTCCCACATATTAATTACTTTTTAATGTAAAATTCAAAGCACTTAATGAAATTTTGTGATAAATACATTTTAAAAACGTGTGTGGGGGGATAATCGTTTAGATTAGTTGGATAATCTATAAATTACTTGACTGAAAGAATAACAGACGTATTAAAATAATGGATTACTTATAATTAGTATGTCTCTTTCTGCTTTTATTACCTAAAATTATTTTCGAAAAACATTTTTAAAAAGTGTGTTTTTACTTATTTTACACATTTGCATTGACCAATATGCATAAACACAAACACACAAACGTTTCTCTCTATCAAATATATAATGGATAGTAAATAATGAATTCAACTGTGAAAGCAAATAAATACTCAAGTATACACAAATAGAAATAAAATAAGAAAATAAATACGGAGCATGTGTGCATCAGAAGGGGGTTTTGCATAGCTTGTGCATCAAAGGGTTAAAAACATTAGTCATCAATCAGAAACAACATGCTGGACTGTGCAGGCATTGGGGTTTCACCTTGAAGTCATAAGTGTAGTTGGTGTAAGGCATCAGATTGCTCTCATAGGCGCTTTTTAGCTGGAAGCTGTGTGTGATGCTGCCATCTGGTTTGCTGTTCTTGCTGTTGCAGCTGAAGTTGGTCAGGCATTCACTGTAGCGTAGCTCTTTAAAGTCTTTGTGATTCTCAGCAACACCGCCATTACTCAGGAATTCCACTACTCCTTCAAAAAACAATACCAAACAACAGTCAGCTAACAGTTTAAAACACCACTGTGGAGAACAGGAGCATCCACGAGGCATTTAACAAGGATAAAATGCAAAGTGAATTTGTGTTTCCGTGTTCTAGGCAGTTCAAATTTATGCAACATTTAAAGTAGCAGCGGTCTTCCATAACTGTAATATTAAATAAAATAAATGTTTTCAATTAGTTACTCAATTATTTCCACTAATTTTACAGATTAGACTTATAGACTGCTGAATTACATGTGTATACTGTGGAGTCCTTCTTAATTTCACCAATGTCTGAATAATGGACTACCATGTGAGAACTACTACTACTTCTATTACTACTACTAATAATAATAATAATAATAATATGCTCTGTTGTATGTTTTATATCTGGGACATGAGAACTAAAGCCTGTTTTGTATACAAGAACATTGTTGGTCATGTAACAACATGCCTTTTTTTATTTACATGAGAAGTTCTATCAAAGTTTACTCACATTATAAATGATGGTATGTTTTTTGTTCCTTAAATCTCATAAATGCCCCTTACAAATTTCTTACTTTATTTATATATATATATATAAATATAAAAAACAAGTTTTGTGCAACAGATGAGATGTAACATTGTACAAATAGATTATGGTATAGTTTGTATTCTTTTTACCACTGCCACTTTACTTATTTTATTATTTTGTTATTAAACAGCTAAAAGTACTTTAATTTTGATTATTGCATTTTATACAATAAGACATGCTTATTGTTGCTTTAATCCATTATTCTTTTAGTATATTTAAAACTCAATGGAGCAAATGTGACAACTGCAATCAGCCCCCCCCACCCCCAGGGAGTAATAACATATTCTGATTGGATAGATTATGTATAATTAAATAATGCTGTATTATTATAAAGCACTTACCGGAGTCTGGTAGTGAGTTCAGGTCAGCACACAGAACAATGGGGATGGAACTAGAGTCTGAGGTGGACCCGCTGGAGGTCGCTGCTCTCTCCGAAATGCTCTTTAATTCCGACAGAAACATCACAGTCTGGATGAGCTTGACGTCTGAATATTCCGGGTCCCAGTGCATGTGAGCGTTAGCCACGAGCAGAAGTTGCTTGTCTGCAGGAGGTTTAATACCTGCAGCAAAACAATATGGTTTACATCTCACATGTACCTGCTCATTTCTGACTGCAGTCATCCATTAAGGTCTCACTAGTTTCACTGACAGGGCTGTGTCTGATATTAAAACTACAGACATTTACATTACATTTAGTCATTTACCAGACGCTTTTATTTATGATGTAATATATATATATAAGACTGTGCTGTCAAATTTGAATAAGATGGAGCTATGTTACCATTATGAAGACAACAATTAAATCTGTAGCCAAATTACAGAACAGAAGTATTTATAAAATACATTGTGAAAATAATTTATTTTATTTCCATACCATTATCTGGCGTACATCATGCTACTTTACAAACCACAGTTTGAGAACCACTGTCCTATAGTATAGTATACATTTAGTGACTATGGAATTAAGCAATGGTGACCTTCTTTTAACTAATGAAACAATTGGGCATGAGGGCATGGTAGCTCAGTAGTTAGGGTGTTGGGCTAGGAATCTGAACTTTGTGGATTCAAATCCCAGGTCCATTGAAGTTACTGAAGTCACAAAAGTCCACTTGAGCAAGACCCTTAAACCGCATTGCTCCACCAGGGCTGTATCATCCATGTGTTCTGCCCCCAAACATTAAGTAAGAATACTTTTAATTCACTTTGAATTAAAGCGTCTGCTAAATAACCAATAACCATTAATAACCATGTAATGTAACATAACGTAATGTAATGTCGCACAGCAACATTCTGCTGTAGCAAGTGTCACTCTGGCGTGAGTCTCACCTCCAGCAAACAGCTCTGCCTTCACTTCCAGCAACACAGCAACTCCAATGTTGTCTTTGGTCATGACCCGATTCAGCATGACCTCTGAGCCCTCAGAGTTGGCCATGGCCACTTGATTGAACTCCACTGTGTGCTTCTGAACCAGTGCAAATCTGAAAGGTGAGGACACATACCAGGCTGCACATAAAGGCTTTTATTTTTTTACTTTCCTTAGCAGAACTTAGCTCCCCAGACAAAAATAAGATGCATATTTAAAAACAATGCAGTATACTGAACTATAATTTCTCATATTTTAACACAAGCAATCCAGTCCACAGACAACATGTCTAACTGCTACCTTCTTTTGCTGAAAATAAATATTTTTTGGTATGTTTAGTGAACATTCTGCTGACCTTTAGCCGTCGGCTGAAATTTTTAATGAACCTATTTGAAAAAGGCAGTAAAACCTTTAAATACAGCACAAGTGACAAAATATTTGATTTATTAGATACAGACTATACATTTGCCCTAAAGCCCTTTATAAAGTTTTCTGCTCAGATTAATGGCCTGGTCTCAGGTTTCCTGCTTTGTGTAAGAGAAGGATCATTACTGTTCAACTAGCAATATGAACGTAATAGCAAAGGTTACGCAAAGTATTAAAGGCAGGCCTACCAATAAATGTCTAATGTGCTTTTATCATCAATAATTATTTCATGAGGCATTATTCTGCTAGATTCTTTTTTTAAAAGAACACTGAATACTTCACAGCCTGTCATGGTGAGATTAAGCTTTTTTACCAAAAGCGAGGTTCTTTATAACACAGGGGTGCAAGTAATCAGGGATTAGATTAAACACACATTTAAGTGGTTGTTAATGAATTTTAATTCATTTTTGATTAATTTATTTGTCTGGGGAGCATTAAGTAAGAAACAGACTCACTTCTCAGTTTTAAAAAACACTGCACAGCCATCCACATGTTTCCGCTCTTGTTCAGACACAAGTTTGGCACGAGACTTTGGACAGAAATACCCGTCATACCCACGCTCCTTTAGAGTCTCCAGAAAAAATGTGTAGTACTGCTCGGTTTCCACCTCCTGCAATGCAACAGCATTGATACAAATGACAAATACAACCAAGATAAAACAAGAGACACATTCATGTTATTTATATGCACCCTTATTTTTTGTCTTATGATAAAAATATAAAGGATAAAAATAAGTAGTGTGGCCTGTGCTAAATGTTTAGACATCCAATGTCTTGGAAAGATATACTGTATATATGTAAGCAATATGTATATATGTAAACACTACATACTGTTTAGTGCTTACACACAAAGGAATTGGTCCTCTACATTTAACAGTGAAACACACACACATATACACACACTAGTGAGGTGAGCACACGTGCCCAGGATGGTGGGCAGCCTTGTATTCGGCACTCTGGGATCAATAGGGCTGAGGTACCTTGCCCTGTGTTTCTGATGATGTAGTGTGTCCAGACTTCAGCACAGGCCACTTGTGATTATCTTGTTGTATTATTATTATTATGTTGTTGTGGATATCTTCTTGTTTTCATGTTGTAAAATTAAGATGCTGCTCAAAAAATAAGTGCCGGTTTTACTACTTTTTAATTGGACAAAATGTATCAAGTGAAAGACACTCAAACATTCACATAAAGAAGTACATCACTATAATAACTTGACTATTATATAAGATCAAGGCTTACAGACCTGTAAACTAATTATGTCTGCATCACAGTTGGTGATCTCTTCCATGATGCCCTTCTTCCTATACTCCCAATTAAGAGCCCAGGATGGACAATATCCATACAGCTGCCTCGTTGCATATTTGTCACACAGCACATTGTAGCACATGATCGTGAATACAGCTGGAAAATAGAAATAAAAACATGTCAAACATAAAAAGAGACTTTATTCCTTAATATGCGTTGAAGGGTTACAACTTGTAATTTTTATTATGTATAGAAAGGTTTTGTACCTGTGGGCACCATTTGGTCTCGCTCCTTTAGCGTGATCCAGGGTCTCTGAGGGAGCTGTTCTGGGTGGACTGGTAAAATGGGCATGTTTTATAAAATATTAAAACAATATGTACAAAAAAATAAAGATATCATTTAATTTTAATATAGAGCTTATGCTCACATCCAAATGTATTTCAATTAAACATAAATAATACTTATTATTAATAAATATCTTGGTAACAACAAAGTGTTAATACATGTGCATGCTCTTTATTTGAGTTGTAATTAAATTATGAATTAAAGTTTCTCATGCAGCTGCTTAAGAAGCATATATTAAACAATTCAAAATAGTGAATGGTCAACGCATAAATCCACATTTATTATTCCACTAAAACATGATGGTGGCTTCAATCCTATTGATTCTATCCTATCCTATCCTAACAATTTTAAGGTGGTGAATAATTCATCAAAAAAACAGACTTCATAATATGATTTAGATTTAGATATATTACCTGCAAGATTGTCAAGCATGTAATTTAATAGCTTTCTTGTTCCATCGGGCTCCTGATAAAGGTTTAGTATATCCTGGGAGAGTGGGTTACCTGTAAATAACAAATTTAAAATGTATATGAGCTGGTAATATAGTTACACTGTAGTGTGTTTATCATACATAAGTGGTCACACTTGGGGAGAGCTACCGAATATTTATATTAATATTCATGCTTTTTTATATTGTTAACCTGCCATATAAGCACATCCTGTGGAAATCTTAGTCAATATAAAATACATATATTACATAAAATACATATACATATATACATAGGTGTTTATATGCTAAAAAGTGCAAATAATAAATTAAGCATTATACAGAGCTGCAAGCAAATAGGATACACTCAACAGTTTAACAATTAACAGATTATAATTATTAATTCAGCACATATACGTTCAGTGTTAGCCTTACACACACACACACATTTTAAATATATATAAGCATGGGATTGGGCAGTGTTTTACCTTTCAGACCGAGGGTTTGTAATCGAAACAGCCGACCAAGTTCATAAGGCAAAACTCGTAAACAGTTATTGTTCAAAAGTAATTCCCTGTGGATACATTAACAGAAAATCTAATGTTAAAACCTACAGACAAGAAAAAAATAATAATAAGAGAGTTTTCATGTGACTTCAATAAAATATAACTGGTTTAAAAAAAATAAGAGTGCATTTTGACAGAGGTGAGACAGTTGACAGATTGCCAGTCTGTCTCCGAGCATATTTACAGAATTGCTCAATTTAATGTCATTGAGTTTCTTTGCGTGTTGTGTCCTTAAAGGACTTTTTTTTTAAACTTCTATGTCGGCTAATTTAAATAATCATTGATGTCTGGGCTTTATCTAAAATGAGTTAAGGAAATGCTTGAGGTTTAATACATTTCGTTTCTCCTGAAGCTTTAACATTAACCTATCTACAATGAGAGATGTTATGAAGGGTTGTTTTATTAATGATGGTACAGTTTGATAAGATCAAAGTCCTCTGATCATAAGAACAGCCGCGATTCAGCACAAAACCAACCTTGATGTTATCAGTTTTAAAATGGATTTCCAAACTCGAGCAGTGCTGCAATATTCTTTCTGAATTCCTTTCACTTCCATACCTGAGAGACACCATGTTGCCGAGTTCTGCTGGCAGGCTGCGTAGTTTATTTGAGGACAAGTTTAAGTAAACCAGGAATGGGAGCTTGGCAATTTCAGGAGGGAGTCGGCTGAGGTTGTTGTTGTTGATGTGCAGGGCAGTCAGATGGGTAAGTGTCCATAGCGAACTACTTAAATTCCGGACCCTCCCTGATTAAAACAAGATATTAGGATCTATCAATTGTTGAACATTGAAGGTTAATACATGTATTTAGTCAAAAAACAGCTACTGTACAGAACAATTTACGGGCTGCATTTATTAAAGCTGTTTAGGTTATTTTTAAATAATAATAATTAAAAAAAATAATAATAATAAATGAATAAAATTCACCAGTTATCTCCAACTCAGCCCAATGCGATTTCTTCCCATTGGCTGCCTCCTCTGATGACATGATGGTGTACAGCCTGCGTGGGTCCGGGGGCTCATATTTCTCTTTTGGCATACCTGTTAAACTGTGGAACAAAAGAGTGAGAGCCATGAGCACACAGCAGATAAGGATTGGTTCATCGATGCTTTCATTTGACTTGCTGTCCACACAATCATAAAAAAGGATCTTTAAAGGGTCTTAATGTAAGGCAACTACAACTAAACAAACAACAAATTACATTATAACAATAAAGAAGCCAAAATGCAGAACAATTTACGGGCTGCATTTATCAAAGCTGTTTATGTTATTTTTAAATAATAATAATAATAATAATAATAATAAAAAAATTAATAAATGAATAAAATTCACCAGTTATCTCCAACTCAGCCCAATGCAATTTTTACGATTTTTTGCGATTAATTACAATGGATACATCGTAATTAAAAGGGTAATTAGGAAACTAAACATTAGTGTGAGTGCCACTTTATAAGCAGGTGCTTGGCCTTTTTGCGCTTCTGAAATACTCAGCTGTGAGTTAACACCGTGTCCAGACAAAAAGACATCAGCAAGAATTTAAGAACAGCAACTGTTGCGACTCATCGATCTAGAAAATGTTCTAAGGCTATTTGCTAACACTTTAAAGTCCGTTATTTCTCAGAGTGGACATCCCAGCAAGTTTCTTTCCAAGACTGGACTGTGCATTGCCCAGAAAAAAAAAAACTCAGACTCTGATAATGTTCTAGTGACGTTTCTTTAAAATGACATTTTGAACCATTTTTATTGGCAATTATTTATTTTGTTTAAGTTTGTAACGGGGCGGCACGGTGGCTTAGTGTTTAGCACGTTCGCCTCTCAGCACTAGGGATTCCCGGTTCGAATCCCCATCTGGTTTCCATGTTCTCCCCGTGTCCGCGTGGGTTTCCTCCGGGTTCTCCGGTTTCCTCCCACAGTCCAAATACATGGATCAAGTCAATTGAGTTCTCCAAATTGCGTTGAGTATGTTTGAGTGAGTGAGTAAGTGCCCAGCGATGGATTGGCGCCCTGTCCTGGGTGTATCTGCCCAGCGCCCGAAACGTTCTCCCCTGGATGGGCATGGGGAACCTCCCCGCGACCCTAATAGAGGATAAAGCGGAAGATAATGGATGGATGGATGGAAAACTACCCCCTTCTAAAAATCTAACTTTGATCACATTAACCATCTTAAGAAAACCATCAAAAGAAAATGCTGGCTTTAAGCGAGGAGTAATGTTCTCTCACAACAGCTGTACTTATTGCACATCATCCACATGTTGACTGTTTATGCCAGCTGACAAGTGTAACCTGATCAGAAAAGTCACCACAGGTCATGAGGCACAGGCAAGGTTAGAGTGTAAAAAGCACAAATTTAAAACACAGACTGTTCGGTACAAAGATCCTAAGCTTGTATTTACGCCTTAACAACAATTTGGATTTACAGATTTGCTTGGCATGTTTGTTTTTTATTATTTCTAATTAACAGACACACATTTAGCTAAGTTTATTTCATTTAAAGAAGATATTTAATGCACTGTTACCTTTGTACAGAACACACTTCTTATTTTTACTTACTAACTGAATGTAGAGGCAAGTTATAACCAAATGCAATGCAAAATTTAGTATCGTAGTCCTTGTGTTGGTTCGATCACTTGCCTCAGGACAGCTGTATTGCTAGCACACACTTTAATAATTTAACTCTACACCCTCAACATATTTCTATATTTTTACAATATAGAATTTTTACAAAGCATTTAAATTTAAGGCAACAAACATTACACCAAATCTAATCAATAATAATCAATAAGTAATCAGGTTAGGCACCTTCTCAAAAAACAATAGTGGTTATGATTTTTGCACAGACCTTCTTTCACTTGTATGTTGGTAACTACACACCACGACAGTCACGCAGAACATACAACCTCAATATCAGACGTTTACATTTTGCAATCAAATGTTGAACAAATCACAGAATCAATAAAAATTATGTTCTAAACATTTCTTAATGCCGTGTATAAACAATAGAGGAGGATGCTTTATAAGCTGGAGGTCATAATAGACAATGCCTCCCACCCACTGCTCAGACACAGGAGCACATTCATCCCAAATGCACCACAAGAGTTCATTCTTACCTGTGGCCATCAAACTGTATAATGCAACTGTTTAACTCCTCACTTCATAATACAACTTTTATGTGCAATATCATAGTCATGATAAATTATGAATCAAAATTGGGCTTGGTGTTAATTTTTACTCTACTTCTGTATATAACATGACAAATGGAGCGTGACAAAAGTATCCTGATTCTGCAACAAATCGAAGAAAAACTGTGCGTGCAAAGCACTGTATGAAAACAATATTGCACTTTGTCAACAACTCATCTACATAAATGCAATATAAATAAATACGTAACTATATTTACAGTACATTAAAGCAATTAATTAATAGATTTTATTTAAACAATACTGTATTATTCCAACACTGATTCAACACAAACACACACACAAACACACACACAAACAAACACACAAACATACACAAAAACAAACACAAACACACACACACACACACAAAAACAAACACAAAAACACACAAACACACACAAAAACAAACACAAAAACACACACACAAACACACACAAAAACACACACACACACACACAAAAACACACACACACACATACACAAAAACACACAAAAACACACACACACAAAAACACACACACACACAAACAAACAAACAAACAAACACACACACACACACAAACAAACACACATACACACAAACAAACACACACAAAGACACACAAAGACACACAAAGACACACACAAACAAACAAGCACACACACACACAAACAAGCACACACACAAACAAGCACACACACAAACAAGCACACACACAAACAAGCACACACACAAACAAACACACACACACACAAACAAACAAACATACACACAAACAAACACACATACACACAAACAAACACACACAAAGACACACACAAACAAGCACACACACAAACAAATACACACACAAACAAACACACAAAAAACAAACAAACACACACACACACAAAAAACACACACACACACACACACACACACACAAACACACCATCCTCCAGATCCACACTCTGCTGATCTGAACTACAACACATTGTTTAAAATGATTTCTCGTTGTTGCCACTTGATTATCATTTTGTATCTAAACTATTTTAACTACACAACAACATGTTGCTCATAAATCGTTGTACTTCATTAAGTAAACAATAATATCATAATGCACAGACATGTTGGACTTTAATTAGTCATTAATTACACTGATTCCAACGTCCAAACTTTTCAAAATGCTCCAAATATGTGAACCCTGTTGATCCCAAGTAAGTTCTAAGTTCTCCATGTCGGCCTTCTATGGTCAGGAGCAGAGACATAGAGGCAGAGCGAAGGCTTCAACATAACAACAAAATGCCCTCCATGACAGCCGCTGCAGCCCGATCAGCGCGTGTGAATGCCCCGGGGGAGGTTACCTGCATGCGGGGGACGGGGGTGGAAAGCTCGCTGTGATATTGTCCAAGACATCCAGCCGCCGTGTTGTCTCCCCGCAGACGGAGGGGAAGGACGACAGTCATGGCTTCCGCTCGAGTCACCGCCACCCTTCGTAGGTTTGACAACGTTTTTCGGGAATAACATGATTTTAGGAGCCTGATTGGCTGGATAGCGCGTCAATCGGAAACTTTGCGGCTTAAAATAAACAAAATGGGCGTGGTTGTGCACGACAAACCAATCATAATGAGCGGGGCGGGGCCTGTCACGAAATAGGTGGGCTGAAGAGATATACAGGATTAAAGATGCCAACAAACGTTTTTAACTATTTAACTTTATTTTACAGTTTAAAAGTTTAAACTTCCTTAAAAATGTTCACTTTTTACAATGTTATGAATTATTCACTGTGATTATAACTTTATAATGTAGTTTGTATGAATGAATACAAAATTAATGTAGATAAATTTATGAATGATATCTGCGACGACACGTTTTTATTTCATTCATTCATTCATTCATTCATTATCTCCCGCTTTATCCTCTATTAGGGTCGCGGTGGGGTTCCCCATGCCCATCCAGGGGAGAACGTTTCGGGCGCTGGGCAGATACACCCAGGACAGGACGCCAATCCATCGCTGGGCACACACTCACTCACACAGACACACACATACTGTACACACTCTATATGGGGCAATTTGGAGAATTCAATACACTTGATCCATGTTTTTGGACTGTGGGAGGAAACCGGAGAACCCGGAGGAAACCCACACGGACATGGGGAGAACATGGAAGCTCCACCCAGATTGGGATTCGAACCGGGAATCCCTAGTGCTGAGAGGAGAACATGCTAACCACTAAGCCACCGTGCCGCCCTTCATGAATTTATTTAACAGTTAATTGGATTCGAGTTTTTGCACAATTTCGCATTTTTACATTGAACTCTTCATTCACGTGTCAGATATAATTTTACATCATATATTAAATGCATGCCCAGCGATGGATTGGCGTCCTGTCCTGGGTCTGTCTGCCCAGCGCCCGAAACGTTCTCCCCTGGATGGGCATGGGGAACCCCACCACGACCCTAATAGAGGATAAAGCGGGAGATAATGAATGAATGAATATTAAATGCAATTGTTTTAATAGTTATTATGAAAAGGGTAGTTCGGGTCCTTAAATCTGATTGGCTGAGTCGTTTGTCTAGCCATGACATTATTGACAATAACACACATCTTGACCGCTTCACATTCAATCAGTGCGTGATATACAACACATTATTTTCCCATTGTTTTTTTATAGCACATATGCTTTTTATGCGTTCTTTAATGTGCCCACTGGGTGGCAGTATTTGATTGATAACATTGTATTTTTGTAACCATTTTATAAAATCAATAATCACCTCTAATTTAATTAATTTTGATATTTTATTTGTTTTAATTTTGCTTTTCTTATTGTACAACTGCGCTAATGTTTAATATGTCTTGTGTTTTTTAATGATTTACTGCTCTATTCCTTTTGTAAAAAGCGTCTTTGAGGTCCCTAAAAGTGCTATATAAATTCATTCATCCATTATCTTCCGCTTTATCCTCTATTAGGGTCGCGGTGGGGTTCCCCATGCCCAACCAGGGGAGAACGTTTTGGGCACTGGGCAGATACACCCAGGACAGGGCGCCAATCTATCACTGGGCACACACCCTCACTCATACAGACACACTCTGTATGGGGCAATTTAGAGAACTCAATTGACTTGATCCATGTTTTTGGACTGTGGGAGGAAACCGGAGAACCAGGAGGAATCCCACGCAGACACGGGGAGAACATGGAAACTCCACCCAGATGGGGATTCGAACCGGGAATCCCTAGTGCTGAGAGGCGAACGTGCTAACCACTAAGCCACCGTGCCGCCTGCTATATAAATAAAATGTATTATTATTATTAATAAGGCACTAGAGTTGTGTATTATTGTGAATAAATTACAGGAAGGAGGTGTAAGTCTACTCCGCTATGCATCATGCTTAATAACACCTCTTTTCTGTGATTTAATCGGGTAATTTCTGTGATAAAGTGATAAAGTGATGTATTTTGCCTACAGTGTTTACACAAATAGAAATTTGTCCTCGCAAGGTCTCACACACACATAAACACACACACACACACATCACAGTAATTTTTTTTAAATATTTGATATTCTACTAAAATACATACTTTATCACTGTAGCAGCTTTGGGACAGGATGTACGAAACACAGGTCCCGTCGTGTAAACTCTGTAAATTACAACTTAAGATGAAGGTTTGTGTTGAGTATAACTTTAACATCAGCAATCTATTAGTGTTGCTGATGTGGTTGGGTATTTTTGGTACAGGGTGCTTATTTATTTGACATTACTGATATAATATTACAGATTTGCAGATTACAGATGTACAGGGTTACATATGCTGACAACTGTTCCAATCTGAATAGATTTGGATAGGTTTCAACTATGTTGTTTTTCCAAAGGATGTCACCTAATCTGACAGCAGTAACCAGGATGAACACCTCTTAAACTCACCTCAACTCATTTTTATTTATACAGAGCTTTTTACAGTTTTTAATTGGCACAAATCAGCAGATTTACAGTATTAACAAATTGTAAATAAAAGCATCTTTTGAGGTCGAATAGGTTAAAAGTAATTCTTATTCAAAAGTTTTCAGCCAAAACCATCATTTATTAGAACTGAATGTGCTATCCACTGCTGACAGACATATTTTGGGCAAGGTGTGGTAGCTCAGTGGTCAGGGCACTGGGCTATTAATCTGAAGGTTGGGAGTTCAAATCCCAGGTCCACTGAAGTTACCAATGTGGGTCCTTGAGCAAGACCCTTAACCCTCATTGCTCCAGGGATGTTGTGATTAACCCTGTGCTCACCTTGTAAGTCGCTTTGGATAAAAGCGTCCAATAAATGACCAAATGTAAATATTTCATAGATTATTTAATTTTATCCAATATAACAAATAAATGGGGCGGCACAGTGGCTTAGTGGTTAGCATATTCGCCTCTCAGCCCTAGGGATTGGAATCCCAATCTGGGTGGAGTTTCCATGTTCTCCCCGTGTCCGGGTGGGTTTCCTCTGGGTTCTCCGGTTTCCTCCCACAGTCCAAAAACATGGATCAAGTCAATTCTCCAAAATTGCCCCATATAGTGTGTGTATGTGTGCATGTCTGTGTGAGTGAGTGTGTGCCCAGTGATAGATTGGCGTCCTGTCCTGGGTGTATCTGCCCAGCGCCCGAAACGTTCTCCCCTGGATGGGCATGGGGAACCCCCCCCCGTGACCCTAATAGAGGATAAAGCGGAAGATAATGGATGGATGGATAACAAATAAATGATCAAACAAAATGAATGTAACAACAGTTTGAGAAATGGATAAATACCCTCAAGAAAAGGCAATTTTTAAAGAGGACAGAGGGGGAATAAGGGATCTGGGCTAAAGCCCCTGATGTTTCTAAAATCTAAAAACGCCCCTGGGTATGGGGAACTCCCCGCGCGACCCTAATAGAGGATAAAGCAGAAGATAATGGAAGGATGGATGGATGGAGGCACGGTGGCTTAGTGGTTAGCACGTTCGCCTCTCAGCACTTTGGATTCCCGGTTCGAATCCCCATCTGGGTGGAGTTTCCATGTTCTCCCCGTGTCCGCGTGGGTTTCCTCCGGGTTCTCCGGTTTCCTCCCACAGTCCAAAAACATGGATCAAGTCAATTGAGTTCTCCAAATTGCCCCATATAGAGTGTCTCTGTGTGAGTGAGTGTGTGTCCAGTGATGGATTGGCGCCCTGCCCTGGGTGTATCTGCCCAGCGCCCGAGACGTTCTCCCCTGGATGGGCATGGGGAACCCCCCCGCGACGCTAATAGAGGATAAAGCGGGAGATAATAAATGAATGAATGGATAAATGGCGCCCCCTGTAGTCGACAGAGTGAATAGTGTTCCAGCGGAACCTTCAGCAGTTTGGAGTTGGAGGCGGAATCTGAAGCGACAGCACACGTGAAAATGGCAGCGTCCTCGCGGAGCTTATTGAGAGGTCAGTTTTTGTAGTTTTTCTGTATTTCCGTTTTCCGTCTGTATTTAAATGTTTAAACAGACGAGGTGTGTTATTATAAACAAATCTGCCGTGTGATTAACCTGCATGTTCGAAAAAAATATGCCTTGATGCACATTTGTACATCTGTTATATGTATGTATTGTTCCGAAGAGAACTTGTCAGTGATGTTATGACGTCATGACGCTGTTGTTAAAGATTGCAGTGTTTAGGTTACTGAGCTTCAAATCAATTAATCAAATAAAAGCTTTATAAACCTCAGACTCGCGTAACATCTTTAATGTTCTGTTTTTTAGCTTTAGTCGCATGTCAGAGGCAGCTCCTTGTCTCAAGTGCGCCCTCTGCTGGTTGTGTCGCCTTCGGTTCATCCAGGCATCAAGCTGTGAGAAGCTACGCTGCAGCGGCCAAGTCAGTTCAGCTTCATTCATTCATTCATTATCTTCTGCTTTATCCTCTATTAAGGTTGTGGGGGGGGGTTCCATGCCCATCCAGGGGAGAACGTTTCAGTTGCTGGGCAGATACACCCAGGACAGGGCGCCAATCTATCATTGGACACACACTCATTCTTTATGGGGCAATTTGGATAATTCTATTGCATGTGATCCATGTTTTTGGACTGTGGGAGGAAACCGGAGAACCCGGCGGAAACCCACGCGGACACGGGGAGAACATGGAAACTCCACCCAGATTGGGATTTGAACCAGGAATCCCTATCACTGAGAGGAGAACATGCTAAACACTAAACCACCATGCCTGACCTCATTCATTTATTATCTTCCACTTAATTCTCTACTACGATCCTCATACCCATCCAGGGGAGAACGTTTCGGTTTTCGGGATACACCCAAGACAGGGTGCCACCATCAATGAACACACACTTGTGACACTCACACAGACACACACTATGCAGGGGCAATTTAAAAGGGGCAATTTAGATCAATTGGTCTGTGGGAGAAAAGCGGAGAACCTGTAGAAAACCTAAAAACACAAACTTAGGGAGAACGTGGAAACTCCACCCAGATCAGGATTCGAACCTGAATCCCCAGCACTGAGGTGAACGTGCTACCACTAAGCCAGCGTGTCGCCCCAGTTCAGCTTTATGGTAGTTTCTCATTTTCTTTTTTTTATCACTTGTTAATCCTTTTAGACACGTGCATTAATTTTTCCACGTCCATTATCCAGATGAAACATGTACGTAAAGGACTGTAACAAGTGCTTTATGTTCATGCTGTACAGTATCAGTCAAAACATCCTCTCAAGACATCAACAGTCAGATGTTCATTGCTATCTCTGCGGTGAATCATCATTCATTATGTGAATAAAATCGGTACGATTAATTAATCGTGAGAGCGTCTCAACATTATCATGATGACGTTCATGAGAACAATACGTACTATGCCGGCAGCTGGAACAAAAATCAAGTTCCACTTGCAGCACACTTTGTCCTTACCGGATTAAAAAAAAATAATTATTAATACTCAGCAAAAGATTTTTTTTAAATAAATAAATGTTCTTACGTGTTTACATTAAATAAATAATAAACAGAAGAAATAGTGCCCTGTTCTTGTGATTTCTGGCACTTTTTTGTTAAAGTTAATTAATACATAATGATCATCTTTATCATATGATTGTGGTTATTTCTTAGACATTAATAATACCATCAAAATCTGTAATTCTCATATATAAACTATATTATATGTTCTTGATTTACAGTAAAATGAAATACCTCACACACTGACAACGCCCTAAATCACACCCTTAGGTGTTTTTTAATAGATTGACCCCTGGGTTGTTTTAACATGATTATTCAGCCCACAGTGAATAATCAGTAAATTATTATTATCATTATTATTATTATTATTGAGAGTCAACAAATAAAATTCACTCCTTTCTTTTCGTTTTCTCAGGCCAGCTCAATGGCAACGAAGAGACAAGAAGGCTGCTGGAAAGGAGGAGAAGGTGGAGGAGAAGAAAAAGGAAAGGCCAAAGATAGATGACACGGGTCGACATAAGCCGTTCGGTCTTACGGCATGGGCTCCTATAGATGACGTGTATGTAGTGAGGCACTATCCAAAGCCAGTGTACGATCCAGAAGTGGCGGTGGACATGCTGAAGAGCTATCAGAAGCTGGACTTTACTCCTGAAGATCAGCCGGTTTTCATTGACCTAACGCTGGATATGAAACTGGAAAAGAAGGTCAGGAGCAGTGAAGACCTGCCACCTGTTTTCCTATTATGAACTGTACATGTTCTCCCTGTGTATGTGTGGGGCTTTTCCCAGGTTCTTCAGTTTACTCCCACAGTCCGAAAACATGGATTCAAGGTGGATTGGCTGCTCTAAATTGTTCGTATATTATATAGTGTGTGCCCAGCAATGGCTTGGCGCCTTGTCCTGGTGTATCTGTCCACTGCCCAAAATGGTTTCCCTTGGATGAGCATGAGAAAACTCATAGACACAAAGTATTCTTTGTGTCTTCATCACTATTTTCCCACAATTTTAATGTTAAAATTGATTAGTCTTCATTTGGAGACTCTCAATAGAATGTGTTAAAATGAATGTGCAATGCGGATCCCATAAGCCACACCCACCACACGCTAGCTGTCACTTCTAGAAATATCCCACAGTTCAAAATATCTAAATTGCCCCTATATAGTGTATCTGTGTGAGTGAGTTTGTGCACAGCAATAAATTGGCACCCTCTCCTGGGTGGATCAACGTTCCAATTCCATCCATCCATCCATTATCTCCCGCTTTATCCTCTATTAGGGTCGCGGTGGGGTTCCCCATGCCCATCCAGGGGAGAACGTTTCGGGCGCTGGGCAGATACACCCAGGACAGGGCGCCAATCCATCGCTGGGCACACACTCACTCACACAGACACACTCTATATGGGGCAATTTGGAGAACTCAATTGGCTTGATCCATGTTTTTGGACTGTGGGAGGAAACCGGAGAACCCGGAGAACACCCACACGGACACGGGGAGAACATGGAAACTCCACCCAGATGGGGATTCGAACCGGGAATCCCTAGTGCTGAGAGGCGAACGTGCTAACCACTAAGCCACCGTGCCGCCACGTTCCAATTCATGTGCTGTAAAGGTTCCTCTATATCCGCTTTGGAAGTCAGTTTGGACGTACTTCAGAACTTCAGAATGACAAAGGACGTGATAAGAGGGCTGGTGGAATGGGGGGGGGGCCCTACCACAAACTGCGAATGCTCTTATGTTCCTTGTGCTTCCATTTCAGAAAAAAGTAGACCCATTTGTTGCAACGATCCTGTTACCTCACCCTTTTAAAAAGAACGCGAATCGAGTCGTACTGTTCACAGAGGTGAGTAGTGTCGACGTTCGGAGCTGAAAAATGTAATAACATGCTGACTGTGAATGTTATTAAAGATTATAATGACTGTTTAGAATCCAGAGGAAGCCAGACTCGCGACTGAGCATGGAGCTGCCGTGGTCGGAGGAGGAGAGCTTGTTGATAAGGTAGGGCACACACTATTTAGAGTAGCCATATCACCTTGAATCTATGTTTTTGGACTGTGGGAAGAAACCACAGAACCCAGAGAAATCTCCACCCAGGTCAGGGTTCAAACCTGGATGCCCAGTGCTGCCAGATGGACGTCCAAACCACTAAACCTTTGTGCTGGCCCTCTATAGATCGGAATCATTATAAATTGTATTTAAATTCACACACACACAAACCTGATTACTCAAGATTAATGGAAGTTTGAGGGAAATGCAACCTAACAAACGACAGAATATCATTAGAAAACTTGTGCTGCAGTGCCTTTTATCTTTCTATATATATTTAAATACAGTACCGTATTTTCCGGACTATAAGGCCCACCTAAAAGCCTAAAATGTTCCCAGAAATCGGCCGTGCGCCTTATAATCCGGTGATTAAAATAATGTGTGTTTTATCAAGTAGTAGAATAAACTTCAATTATAAATCAGCGTTTTGCATCCTTTACTTTTCTTGTAGATCGTATGTTTTAGCGAGTGCCTTATAATACGCTGCCGTACAGAATAAGTACCGTACAGAAATAGAGTCCGTAATCGAGACTGCACCTTATAGTACGGTGCACCTTATACGTGGGACAAATACAGAAATAGACCCCGTAATTCAGACTGCACCTTATAATACGGTGCGCCTTATGGTCCGGAAAATACGGTACTCAAGATTAATGGAAGTTTGAGGGAAACGCAACCTAACAAACGACAGAATATCATTAGAAAACTTGTGCTGCAGTGCCTTTTATCTTTCTATATATATTTAAATACAGTACCGTATTTTCCGGACTATAAGGCCCACCTAAAAGCCTAAAATGTTTCCAGAAATCGGACGTGCGCCTTATAATCCGGTGCGCCTTATATGTGTACTGAGTTCCAAAATCTATAAAAGTATTGTTGTGCGACCGGGTGTTTTTTTTCCACACATCACTGTCACTGCTGAAAAAGCCGAGTGAAGGAAATTAACTGGGAGCTCGCCGTCATTCCGGGAGGATTAAATAAAGAACTCCGACCGCTGGACATTGGCGTAAACGGGGCGTTTAAAGTAAAGTTGTGGGCGGCGTGGGAGCGATGGATGATAGACGCGAACACACGTTTACTAAAACTCGGGAGGCGGCGGCGCGCGAGTTACGCCACCGTCTGTGAATGGATTGTGGATGCCTGGGCTGAGGGTTCTGCTGTAACCGTCGTCCGAGCTTTCGCGAAAGCCGGCATCGTCGCCGAACGGCCGCCTGGCGACGATTGATGCGCAGCTTTTTAATTCAGACACAGAAGACGAGGACTTTGATGGATTTGTGGGAGAAGAGTGATTAAAATAATGTGTGTTTTGTCAAGTAGTAGAATAAACTTTTTCATTCATTCATTATCTCCCGCTTTATCTTCTATTAGGGTCGCGGTGGGGTTCCCCATGCCCATCCAGGGGAGAACATTTCGGGCGCTGGCCAGACACACCCAGGACAGGGCGCCATTCCATCGCTGGACACACACTCACTCACACAGACACACTCTATATGGGGCAATTTGGAGAACTCAATTGGCTTGATCCATGTTTTTGGACTGTGGGAGGAAACCGGAGAACCCGGAGGAAACCCACGCGGACACGGGGAGAACATGGAAACTCCACCCATATGGGGATTCGAACCTGGAATCCCTAGTGCTGAGAGGCGAACGTGCTAACCACTAAGCCACCGTACCACCCTAGAATAAACTTCAATTATAAATCAGCGTTTTGCATCCTTTACTTTTCTTGTACATCGTATGTTTTAGCGAGTGCCTTATAATACACTGCCGTACAGAATAAGTACCGTACACAAATAGAGTCCGTAATTCAGACTGCGCCTTATAGTATGGTGCGCCTTATACATGGGTCAAATACAGAAATAGACCCCGTAATTCAGACTGTGCCTTATAATACGGTGCGCCTTATGGTCCGGAAAATACGGTACTCAAGATTAATGGAAGTTTGGGGGAAATGCAACCTAACAAACGACAGAATATCATTAGAAAACTTGTGCTGCGGTGCCTTTTATCTTTCTATCTACAGATATTAGAAGATGTGATCACAGCTGACTTTTATCTGGCTGTTCCAAACATGATGGCCAAGCTGCTGCCTCTGAAAAATAAATTAAGGAAGAAATTCCCGAAAAGCAAGCGAGGTGAATGTGCTTTTTACATCCAGTAATCCGTTTGTCTTTAAGCATTAAAAACGAATTCTGGTTTATTTTATTAAACTATGTTTACTGTTCACACTGTTACAGGGACGGTCGGAGTGAACATTCCCAAAATGCTGGAGTTGTTTAGGAGCGGTCATGAGTACATAGTAGAGAATGATTCGTACATCTACACACAAGTTGCAACGGTAAATCTTATTCACTGAACCAGGTCTACAAAAAAATATGTTTGTAGGTTATACTTTATATTTAAATATTTCATCCCTAAGATGATACTAATAGCATTTAGATGCACCAAAAAGATTTTTTTGGACCAAAACCAACAAAAACTGATTACTGATTGTATAAAAGTCTGTGTTTATTTTACCACTTTTTAACTATTGGGTGAATAAAATAAGCTAAATATATTTTGTTCTTGGTTCCCAAAGAGCAAAAACTACAATATATCCTACATTGAAATTTAAAAATATTTTTACATGTCAATATGGCAATTCAATTTGTGAAACAAACATTTTATTTCTTTTTTCCGTTGAAATTCATTATTACCATATAGTTAATATAAACACGTAAATTTTACTACAAATTTTGCATCATATATGGACTTTGTAGTTTTACAATTCCAGACTGTAGTCCATCTGTGTTCTTTGTTGTTGTTAGTCCCTGTTGGTTCTCTGTTGGTCAGGAGCATCACAGAACAGGTATCATTTGGGTGGTGGATTGTCAGTTCTGCAGTGACACTGATGTGGTGAGGGGGTGTTAGTGCAGCAGTGCTGCTGGAGTTTCATTTAAACACCTCAGTCACACTGCTGGGATAGGAATAATGCACCAACCCAATAACCCCTGCTCTGTGGGGGTACTATTGGGGTTCTGAGCATTAGAACAGAGTAAAGGGGACGAACACAGTATGTACTGTACAACACACACAGATGGACTACAGAATGAAATTGGAGAATTACAAAGAACATCTTTACTGTAAGGGAAACTGAGAACATGGACAATAATGGACCAAAAAGGAGGTGCGCTAATGTAGCCAGGGAGAAAAAATTCCCAGGACTGAGCGTGTCTTTGGTTGATTTGATTCTCAGTTATTGCTGATAGTTTGTGTAGAACGAGTTAAAGTCCTTTGGACCAGAACATTTAAATGGACCTGATGCTGGAGCTTCAGCTAAAATGTTTTTTGTATGTTTTAAATAGTTGGACATGCCAAAGGAACACATTGTAGATAACATGAGGGTCATCATTCAGGATGTGGCATCACATAAACCAGAAGAGTTTGGTGAGTGGGGATTATCTCTTTGTCATTTGCACCATAATTCAGTACTATACCTCTATTATAAATAACGGTATTTACACCGTTTATTTACACGTATATATATATATATATATATATATATATATATATATATATATATATAAATAAAATATATATATATTTATACTCTATTATAAATATATTTACACCGTTTATTTATATATATATATATATATATATATATATATATATATATATATATATATAAATAAAATATATATATATTTATACTCTATTATAAATAACGGTATTTATAAAAGAGCATTCAGTTCACAAAGTATGTACATTATTTAGGCTTAAACTCTAATTGTAAATCTGAATTGTGTATTCATTTAAAATGCTTAAACTATCCAGTGTTAATTCTGAATTGATGTTCCTGTCTTCGTGCAGGTCCTCTGATTGAAAAGGCCATCATGGGCAGCGAAACAAGCGAACCCTTACTCATCAAATTTGAAAAGTTCTTAGAAAAGGAGGTCAAAAAAGAAGACTGATTCTGTTTCGTAAACAATAATAAATGTGATTGTCTTCTCTGTTATGTTAATTACTCGTGAGGAAATAAATAGGTTGATGAACTGATCGGATATTTAAATCAATTCTCATAGAATTCTTGATTATCTGGAGGTGCGACCGCTCAGTGTTGGACTAACAATCTGAAAAACTGGAGCTCAAACCATGAGCCCATCAGAAGTTATTGATGTGGGGCACTTGAGCATGGCCCTTAACCCTTATTGCTCCGGGGGGGGGTGGTATCATGCTGTATCATGGCTGACCTTGTGCACTGACACCAAACCTGAAGTTGGAATACTTGTAAATTATTTAGAAGAAAATCATTTTACACTCAGAAAAACAAATTCTGCCAATTAAGTGGATATAATTAAAGTGGAGGGCGGCACTGTAGTTTAGTGGTTAGCATGTTCTCCTCTCAGCACTAGGGATTCCCGGTTCAAATCCCAATCTGTGTGGAGTTCCCATGTTCTCCCCGTGTCCGCGTGGGTTTCCTCAGGGTTTTCCGGTTTCCTCTCACAGTCCCAAAACATGGATCAAGGTCAATTAAATTCTCCAAATTGCCCCATATAGAGTGTGAGTGAGCATGTGCCCAGTGATAGATTGGCACCCTGTCCTGGGTGTATCTGCCCAGCGCCCGAAACGTTCCCCCCTGGATGGGCATGGGGAACCCCCACCCACGACCCTAATATAGAATAAAGCAGAAGATAACTGATGGATGGAATTAAAGTGGAATATTTTTTGTGCTTGTGTTCGCTATCGATTAAACCCTGATTCGTTGCAGTTACTTCAAAATAACACTAGATGGCGGTGCAGACTTCATTTCTATTTGAATAAACAAAATAATGGTAGGCGGCATGGTGGCTTAGTGGTTAGCACGTTCTCCTCTCAGCACTAGGGATTCCTGGTTCGAATCCCCATCTGGGTGGAGTTTCCATGTTCTCCCCGTGTCTGCGTGGGTTTCCTCCGGGTTCTCCGGTTTCCTCCCACAGACCAAAAACATGGATCAAGTCAATTGAATTCTCAAAATTGCCCCATATAGAGTGTGTTTGTGTGAGTGAGTGTGTGTCCAGTGATGGATTGGCGTCCTGTCCTGGTTCTATCTGCCCAGCGCCCGAGACGTTCTCCCCTGGATGGGCATGGGGAACACCACCGCGACCCCAATAGAGGATAAAGCGGGAGATAATGAATGAATGAAAATAATGGTAGGCGGCTTAGTGGTTAGCACGTTCTCCTCTCAGCACTAGGGATTCCCGGTTCGAATCCCCATCTGGGTGGAGTTTCCATGTTCTCCCCGTGTCTGCGTGGGTTTCCTCCGGGTTCTCCGGTTTCCTCCCACAGTCCAAAAACATGGATCAAGTCAATTGAATTCTCAAATTGCCCCATATAGAGTGTGTTTGTGTGAGCGAGTGTGTGCCCAGCGATGGATTGGCGCCCTGTCCTGGTTCTATCTGCCCAGCGCCCGAAACGTTCTCCCCTGGATGGGCATGGGGAACCCCACCGCGACCCTAATAGAGGATAAAGCGGGAGATAATGAATGAAAAAATAATGGTAGTTTAAATTCAGACTGTAGTCTATCTGTTGGTACGTTTTTTTGGTTCTACGTCCTTTAACCCTGTTATTCATTGCAGAGGAGACCCACAACCGAGCAGGTATAATTTAAACGGAGTTATTCTCAGCACTGCAGTGACACTGATGTGGTGGTGGGGTTGTTTATCATATACACACACGGTTCATGCCACTCCAGAACCTAAACCAAGAAGGTGAAGCTAATCTTTATGCAGATATTTGCTTAACTTAGTTAATTTTTTACCTTAGCAGATACTCCCAACATTCCACACTCACTAACCTGCATGGTTTTTATTATGGACTGTGGCACATGTGTAGTATGAGAGTAATGCTGGTTATAATAGTAAACACTAGTTTGTGGTTAGTACTTTGTAGGATTTAATTTATCATAAACATCCGGTTTGTTGTTATCTGTGGAACAGGCCTTATAAGCAAATATGATTGTATTAATTATAAATGTGCCCAGCGATGGATTGGCGCCCTGCCCTGAGTCTATCTGCCCAGTGCCTGAGATGTTCTCCCCTGGATGGGCATGGGGAACCCCACCATGACACTAGTAGAGGATAAAGCGGGAGATAATGAATGAATGAATAATTATAAATGATTAGTATTATGAATGGCCACATGGTGGGTTAATGGTTAGCACATCAGCCTCTCAGCACTGGGGATCAAGGTTTAAATCCCAATCTAGGCTCCAAATAACCCCTTTCAAACTCACAGACATACACTATATAGGGGCAATTTAGAGCATTCAATTTACCTTAAATCCATGTTTTTGGACTTGGAGGAAACCGGAGAACCCGGAGGAAACCCACGTGGACACGGGGAGAACATGGAAACTCCACCCAGATTGGGATTTGAACCTGGATCCTCAGGGCTGAAAGGGGAATGTGCTAATCACTAAGCCGCGTTCTGCCCTGATTTAGTATACTATATGTAAAGATGCCCATACCCATCCAGGGGAGAACGTTTTGGGTGTTGGGCAGATACACCCAGGACAGGGCGCCAATCCATTGCTGGACACACACACTCACACAAATACACTCTATATGGGGCAATTTGGAGACTTCAATTGACCTTGATCCATGTTTTTGGACTGTGGGAGGAAACCGGAGAACCCGGGGGATACCCACGTGGACATGGGGAGAACATGGAAACTCCACCCAGATTCAAACCGGGAATCCCTAGTGCTGAGAGGAGAACATGCTAACCACTAATCCACCCATTAATTAACTAATTAGTGGTAATTAATTTGTTTTCTATGAATAAATAGCCCATTTTCTACTACATTTTATACGTCACAAGTGGAATTAGTTTAGGATAAAGTCATTTCACTTTATTTAGGGGTGGTTTATAAAAAAAATAAAACCTTGTTTAATATACACGAGTCAGCATGTAAATGGTGTAAGGCATCGTTCTCCAAAAATGGAGTTCATTTGTTAAAACCCTGTATGCAGAATCTTCTAAGCAAGGAACAGTGGAAGACCATGAAGAATCTAGAATGCAAAGTGTGTTCGCAGCATAATTAAATCATGGCCTCACTCTGGCAGATGCTATTACCATAATTTATGTGGTATCTACACTTGTAATCAGAAATAGAAAGCGGGAGTTAATTACTTTAAACTTGCCTGTCGAGCTAAATTTAGTTGTAAGTAAAATTTTGACAATGAATAATGTTATAAATAATATTTAAGAAGGAGGCTTACTGGTTAGCACGTTCTCCTCTCAGCGCTAGGGATTCCCGGTTCGAATCCCCATCTGGGTGGAGTTTCCATGTTCTCCCCGTGTCTGTGTGGGTTTCCTCTGGGTTCTCCGGTTTCCTCCCACAGTCCAAAAACTCAATTGAGTTCTCCAAATTGTCCCATATAGAGTGTGTCTGTGTAAGTGAGTGTGTGCCCAGCGATGGATTGGCGCCCTGTCCTGGGTCTATCTGCCCAGTGGCCGAGACGTTCTCCCCTGGATGGGCAAGGGGAACTCCACCGCGACCCTAATAGAGGATAAAGCGGGAGACAATGAAGGAATGATAATATTTGAGAAGGCGGCGTGGTGGTGCAGTGGTGAGCACGTTGGTCTTAAACACTGGTGATAATTGCACAAGTAACACAGTTATTCCAATCCCTTTCAAGTCGACCAAGACCTGGTTAAAAAAGCATTCCAAAATTCTTTAGTGTGTCCAAATGTTAATTCAATTAAAGTTCTTATGTGACCTTTAAAGAAAACATCAATTTGTACTCGAACAACAAGCCAGTGTTCTTAAACAAAAATACCAATGGCATGGCAGAACTTATTCATTCATTCATTCATTATCTTCCGCTTTATCCTATATTAGGGTCACGGTGGGGTTCCCCATGCCCATCCAGGGGAGAACGTTTCGGGCGCTGGGCAGATACACCCAGGACAGGGCGCCAATCTATCGCAGGGCACACACTCACTCACACAGACACACTCTATATGGGGCAATTTGGAGAATTCAATTGACTTCATCTATGATTTTGGATGAAACCGGAGAACCCGGAAGAAGCCCACACAGACACGGGGAGAACATGGAAACTCCACCCAGATTGGGATTCGAACCTGAATCCCCCATGCTAAGAGTCTACTGTGCTGACCACTAAGCCACATGCCAATTGGACAGGGCGCCAATCTATCGCTGACATGTGGTTTTCAAAGCTTTGAAAATGATCCACAAGGTACTGAGACAAAAAGGGCAAGCTCAGTGTTTAGGGTGTTGGGCTATCAATCTGAAGGTTGGGGGTTCAAATCCCAGGTCCACTGAAGTTACCAATGTGGGTCCTTGAGCAAGACCCTTAACTCTCATTGCTCCAGGGATGTTGTGATTAACCCTGTGCTCACCTTGTAAGTCGCTTTGGATAAAAGCATCTGATAAATAAATGACCAAAAAATGTTCATGGGGGAGGGGCGGCGGTTCCCCATGGCCATACAGGGGAGAGCACTTCAGGCGCTGGGCAGATACACTCAGAGTGCCAATCCATTGCTGTGCACACACGATACACCAACTATATATTGGCAATTTAGGTAATTAAGAGCCATATCACCATGAATCCATGTTTTTGGACTGTGGGAAGAAACTGGAGAACCCGGAGAGAACTCTCACAGACACCATCCAGGGCAGAACATTTCGGGCGCTGGGCAGCTACACCCAGGACAGGACACCAATCCATCGCTGGGCACATATTCACTCACACAGACACACTCTATATGGGGCAATTTGGAGAACTCAATTGACTTGAGCCATGTTTTTGGACTGTGGGAAGAAACTGGAGAACCCGGAGAGAACTCACACCGACACTGGGGGAACATGAGACGTTGCCCAGATCAAGATTCGAACCTGGAACTAAGCACTAAGAGGCAGACGTGCTAACCATGAAGCCACCGTGCTGCCCCATCGCCATGATTCTTAATATATTTCCAGTCGCTGTAAATCTCTATAAGCAGGGAGGCTTAGTGGTTAGCATGTTCTCCTCTCAGCGCTCGGGATTCCCGGCTCGAATCCCAATCTGGGTGGAGTTTCCATGTTCTCCCCTTGTCCGTGTGGGTTTCCTCCGGGTTCTCGGGTTTCCTCCCATAGTCCAAAACCATGGCTCAAGTCAATTGAGTTCTCCAAATTGCCCCATATAGTGTGTGTGTGAGTGAATATGTGCCCAGCGATGGATTGGTGTCCTGTCCTGGGTGTAGCTGCCCTGGATGGTCATGGAGAACCCCCTAGTGGAGGATAAAGTGGAAGATGATGGATGGATGGATGGATTAACATAGGTTTCTATAGCTGAAATATAGAAACATACAAATATCCGTCACCTCTGTTCTTTTCTAAGATGGCATTACAGCTGGTGCCACTTTTGATGAATTGCATTTTGACACATTTTGAAATGAAATGCAGTCAAGTGAAACTTTTTTATGTGTCACTGGAATTGATATATACTCTACATGCATTCCATCACTTACCGTAAACCATGACAAGAACATTAAAGAGCAAAACCTCTTAGTCTTTCAAAAGCATTGCTTTGCATAACGGGAGATCTAGATACATTATTTATGTAAAAAAGTGTAGAAGGCTTATGTATAGGCCATCTATATTCTTAGCTCAGCTAAGTGTGTAGAGGAGAAGTGTTTGGACATGTGGTTGCTCTTTGGACATCAGTGGGGTCATAAAAAAAAATCTTCTCATTCTGCTTTTTCTCATTAAACTATTCTAACTTTTAAGACTGTTCGAGAATCAGAAAGAATTAGGAAATAAAAAAACCTAAATATTTCTTACATGCTCCATTTTCTTCCGCTTTATCCTCTACTAGGGTCGTGGGGGGGTTCCCCATGCCCATCCAGGGGAGAATATTTCGGACGCTGGGCAGATACACCCAGGACAGGACGCCAATCAATCGCTGGGCACACACTCACTCACACAGACACACTCTATATGGGACAATTTGGCGAATTCAATTGACCTTGATCCATGTTTTTGGACTGTGGGAGGAAACCGGAGAACCCGGAGTTTAAACCCACGTGGACACAAACTCCACCCAGATTGGGATTCGAACCTGAACCCCCAGTGCTGAAAGCCTACCGTGCTGACCACTAAGCCACATGCCTCCCTAATATTCATTTATTCATTATCTTCCGCTTTATCCTATATTAGGGTCACGGTTGGGTTCCCCATGCCCATCCAGGGGAGAACGTTTCGGGCGGTGGGCAGATACACCCAGGACAGGGCGCCAATCTATCGCAGGGCACACAAACACACTCTATATGGGGCAATTTGGAGAATTCAATTGACTTGATCCATGATTTTGGACTGTGGGAGGAAACCGGAGAACCCGGAGGAAGCCCACACGGACACGGGGAGAACATGGAAACTCCACCCAGATTGGGATTCGAACCTGAACCCCCAGTGCTGAGAGGCTACCGTGCTGACCACTAAGCCACATGCCGCCCTAGTATTCATTCATTCATTATCTTCCGCTTTATCCTATATTAGGGTCGCGGGAGAACGAGGGGAGAACGTTTCGGGCGCTGGGCAGATACACCCAGGACAGGACGCCAATCTATTGCTGGGCACACACTCACTCACACAGACACACACTATATGGGGCAATTTTGAGAATTCAATTGAATGATCGGAATGCACTGGTGGCCAGTGGTTTTCGCCTCTCAGCGCTAGGGATTCCCGGTTCGAATCCCCATCTGGGTGGAGTTTCCATGTTCTCCCCGTGTCCGCGTGGGTATCCAACCGGGATAAACAGTCCAAAAACATGGATTGTTAATTGAATTCTCAAAATTGCCCCATATAGCGTGTGTGTGTGTTGAGTGAGTGTGTGCCCAGCGATGGATTGGCGCCCTGTCCTGGGTCTATCTGCCCAGCGCCAGACGTTCTCCCCTGGATGCCGGCATGGGGAACCCCAATTTAGACCCTAATAGGGATTAAAGCAGGAGATAATGAATTAAATGACTTGATCCATGATTTTTGGACTGTGGGTTTATCCGCTGCGGAAACCAACCTGTGAGGACCCACGCAGGGGGAGAACATGGAAACTCCACCCAGATGGGGATTCGAACCGGGAATCCCTAGTGCTGAGAGGTGAACGTGCTGACCACTAAGCCACCCTAATATTAAATATAATTAAAAATTAATTAAAAATAAATTCCCAATTTAGAATGTTTTAATTCAACTCTAATGCAACCAGATAAAAAAAAACATGAGAAGTTGAGGGGCAAACTTGTCGGCTTTTCCGCTGAGGTGCTTTTGAGCACGGGAGCGGGTGGAGGGGGTTGGCGTCCCAGTTCCTCTCCCTCATCCATAAGCAACTTCAGAGCTCAAAGCTCGGGGAGCCGGCAGTGCTCTCCACTCTGTAATTACGGCGCATTAGTTTCCACGCGATGGACTCGTCCCTTTAAATTGGAGTGGACTTTCGTGGGAGTGGGAGTTTATCCGCTGCGGACTTTCACCCTCTGCCTGTGGGATCGTTGGACGCTCGCACCGAACCCACGCAGAACATCAGCATGGGAACCCCGGGGGTCCAGGCTTGTTCTGTGTTCGCGTGAGCAGCGCGTTGCGTGGGGACTGAGTTTATTTCACACGCGTGGATTTCCTGCAGTGAGAACATGCCGCCGCTGTGGATCCTCGCCGTGGGTTCTGTGATCGCGATCGCGGGACGTTCTGCAGGTTTGTGTTAATGTTTCGGTTCTTCGTGCTGCTGCTGCTGCTAATACAAACACCAAAACAAACTAAATAACCCCAAACAAAGCGAGCCGAAGTTCTGATAGTGACAATTAAAGCCGTGACGTAATTTCAAGATAATTGTGTGTTGCGTTTATTATAAAGAAGCCAAATAACCCGAGCGACGCGCTGTGTGTACAGACACCGCCGTCCAGAGCTGCACGATACTATCGATTTCCAAACGGTTATCGATTTCCAATATATCGCGGTACTTTTTGGTTTATATATTATGATAACTTGAGTGGAGGTTGTGCATTCGAATAAAACTTTAATCACAGGAATAGCAAAAAAATAAAAAGTTGGCTAATTTTGTAGGACGCACGGTAAAGAGCTGGGCGATACAATTGATTTCCAATATATCGCTGTACTTTTTGGTTTATATATTATGATAACTTGAGTGGAGGTCGTGCAGTTGAATAAAACTTTAATCACAGGAATAGCAAAAAAATAATAAGTTGGCTAATTTTGTAGGACACCGTAAAGAGCTAGACGATACAATTGATTTCCAATATATCGCGGTACTTTTTGGTTTATATATTATGATAACTTGAGTGGAGGTCGTGCAGTTGAATAAAACTTTAATCACAGGAATAGCAACAAAATAAAAAGTTGGCTAATTTTGTAGGACGCACTGTAAAGAGCTGGACGATACAATTGATTTCCAATATATCGCGGTACTTTTTGGTTTATATATTATGATAACTTGAGTGGAGGTTGTGCATTTGAATAAAACTTTAATCACAGGAAGAATAGCAACAAAATAAAAAGTTGGCTAATTTTGTAGGACGCACTGTAAAGAGCTGGACGATACAATTGATTTCCAATATATCGCTGTACTTTTTGGTTTATATATTATGATAACTTGAGTGGAGGTCGTGCATTTGAATAAAACTTTAATCACAGGAATAGCAACAAAATAAAAAGTTGGCTAATTTTGTAGGACGCACTGTAAAGAGCTGGAGGATACAATTGATTTCCAATATATCGCGGTACTTTTTGGTTTATATATTATGATAACTTGAGTGGAGGTCGTGCAGTTGAATAAAACTTTAATCACAGGAATAGCAACAAAATAAAAAGTTGGCTAATTTTGTAGGACGCACTGTAAAGAGCTGGACGATACAATTGATTTCCAATATATCGCGGTACTTTTTGGTTTATATATTATGATAACTTGAGTGGAGGTTGTGCATTTGAATAAAACTTTAATCACAGGAAGAATAGCAACAAAATAAAAAGTTGGCTAATTTTGTAGGACGCACTGTAAAGAGCTGGACGATACAATTGATTTCCAATATATCGCTGTACTTTTTGGTTTATATATTATGATAACTTGAGTGGCGGTCGTGTATTTGAATAAAACTTTAATCACAGGAGGAATAGTAACAAAATACGAAGTTGGCTAATTTAGTAGGACGCACCGTAATGACGCTTCCATTAAGATCTGGACAATACTATCGATTTACAAACGATTGTGAATTTCCAATATATCGTGATACTTTTCTGTTTATATATTATGATAACTTGAGTGGCGGTCGTGCAGTTGAATAAAACTTTAATCACAGGAAGAATAGTAACAAAATACGAAGTTGTCTAATTTAGTAGGACGCACCGTAATGACGCCTCCATCAAGAGCTGGACGATACTATCAATTTACAAACGGTTATCGATTTCCAATATATTTCGATACTTTTCGGTTTGTATATTATGATAACTTGAGTGGAGGTCATGCAATTGAATAAAACTTTAATCACAGGAAGAATAGTAACAAAATACGAAGTTGTCTAATATAGTAGGTCGCACCGTAATGACGCCTCCATCAAGATCTGGACGATACTATAGATTTCCAAACGATTATCAATTTCCAATATATTGTGATACTTTTCTGTTTATATATTATGATAACTTGAGAGTGGAGGTCATGCAGTTGAATAAAACTTTAATCACAGGAAGAATAGCAACAAAATAAGAAGTTTTTTTTAATTATGAGGAGCTTTAAAACTAAAAAAAAAAATTGGAAATGTGTGCAGTATTTAAATGATATATAGCATGCTTTGCTTTGTTATTAATGAGATGAGGGTCAGTCATGATAAAGCCCACACAGAAAAGTCTACAAAGTCAAAAGGGCACAAAGTCAGTGGATAAAAGCATTACAATCATCAGAATATTTTGTAATATAAAATATAACTGTGCCCAGCGATGGATTGGCGCCCTGTCCTGGGTTTATCTGCCCAGCGGCCGAGACGTTCTCCCCTGGATGGGCATGGGGAACCTCACCGCGACCCTATTAGTGGATAAAGCGGGAGATAATGAATGAATTAATGAATGAATGAAAATATAACTGGGGTGCCACATTACTTAGTGGGTAGGACGTTCACCTCTCAATGCTGGGAATCTTGGGTGGAGTTTCCATGTTCTCCCCGTGTCCGAGTGGGTTTCCTCCAGGTTCCCAGATTTCCTCCCACAGTCCAAAAACATGGATCATGGTCAACTGAATTCTCCAAATTGCCCCATATAGAGTGTGTCTGTGTGAGTGAGTGTGTGCCCAGTGATAGATTGGCGCCCTGTCCTGGGTGTATCTGCCCAGCGCCCGAAACGTTCTCCCCTGGATGGACATGGGGAAGCCCCCCCCCCCACGAACCCAGTAAAGGATAAAGCGGAAGATGATGGCTGAATGGAGTGATGAAACCCACAAGGACACAGGGAGAACATGGAAACTCCACCCAGATCGAGATTCCAACCTCAGCGCTGAGAGGAGAACATGCCAATCATTACGCCACCGTGCCTTCCTGCAATTCATTTGCGTAAAAATAAAATCTCCACTAAACCAGCCTTTAAAAAAAAAGCAGCTTGGTATGACGTGCGTTGGCATAGCAACAGTTCATCCGTTCATTTGTTTAAGGAACAGTATATTAATGTTCTGTGTTCCAGCCTGCAGAACTCAGTAGATACAGTATAGCGTCAGTGTGTGGTTTACGTCAGTGTGTAGTGTGTGGCTCATTATCACATACAGTTCTCTTTTCTCTCACACATTCCGTATGAAGTTCCTTTGCTGTTGCTAGTCACTGAGTGCTTCCCTCGCTTTTCGCCGCTGTTCTCTGGTTTGATCTTCGTTCTCTCTTTTGTCTCAACCTTTTGTGCCTTCGCTTTGTCGGACTGTTTGCTGCGTATCTACCCTGCTCTGTTCTTAAATTACCCCCTGCTCTGCTGCTTCTGATGTTTTCTTCTTGATTACATTTAAAAACTTCCCACCACCTACATCCAATCATTCAAAGACAAAATGAAAACAGTCGGAACTTAGTTGAAGTTCTGCTCTCTTCTTTTCCAGAAACTCCAAAAAAAGTGTGTGTGTTTGTGTGTGTGTGTGTGTGTGTGTGTGTGTGTGTGTGTGTGTGAGTGTGTGCTTGATTGGTCTGCATGTTGTCCAAATATGTCCCATATCCAGCTGACGTCTTGTATAGAGTGAAAACGGGGAAATATTCCATCCATCCATCCATTATCTTCCGCTTTATCCTCTATTAGGGTCGCGCCCATCCAGGGGAGAACGTTTTGGGCGCTGAGCAAAGAGACACAGGACAGGGTGCCAGTCTATCGCTGGGCACACTCATTCACTCATTCACATTGACACACACACACACTCTATATGGGGCAATTTGGAGAATTCAATTGACCTTGATCCATGTTTTTGGACTGTGGGAAGAAACCGGAGAACCCGGAGGAAACCCACGCGGATACGGGGAGAACATGGAAACTCCACCCAGATTAGGATTTGAACTGGGAATCCCTAGTGCTGAGAGGAGAACATGCTAAACACTAAGCCACCGTGCCGCCGGGGAAATATTCCATTTGCAAAATGAGAATTTACAAAAGTTTGTCTTTTATTCATTCATTCATTATCTTCCTCTTTATCCTCTATTAGGGTCGTGGTGGGGTTCCCCATGCCCATCCAGGGGAGAACGTCTTGGGCGCTGGGCAGATAGACCCAGGACAGGGCGCCAATCCATCGCTGGGCACACACTCACTCACACAGACACACTCTATATGGGGCAATTTTTGAGAATTCAATTGACTTGATCCATGTTTTTGGACTGTGGGAGGAAACCGGAGAACCCGGAGGAAACCCACGCAGACACGGGGAGAACATGGAAACTCCAGATGGGGATTCAAACCGGGAATCCCTAGTGTTGAGAGGCGAACGTGCTAACCACTAATTCACCGTGCCGCCCTGTTTGTCTTTTAAATTTACAAATATTCAAAAGCTTATATTAAAACAAACTGTTTCCTCCGGGTTCTCTGACAGTCCAAAAACATGGATTCAAGGTAAATTGCCTGCTCTAAATTGTCCCTATATATAAATATATATATATATATATATATGTATGTGTGTGTGTGTGTGAGTAAGTGAGTGAGTGCGTGTGTGTCCAGCAATGGATTGGCTCCCTGTCCTGGGTGTATCTGCCCAGCATCCGAAAGATTCTCCCATGTATGGGAATGGGACACCAACCCTCAACCAATGGGACCCCCCTCATTACCCTATACCCTTGTATAGTATAAAGTGGAAGATAATGTATGGATAGAATTTTATTATTAAAATTCCAAAAAAAAAAATACAATTATTTTTTTTAAATGATAAAAAGAAATTGGAGGGATTAGTGTATTTTTGAGCAAATCTTGATAAAATCTCCTCCAGTGCTGGACATTACCATAATGAGTTATAGTGAGAAAATTGGCAGCAATCAAAAAAAAAATAGTCTATTGATTATTGTACAATCTATTATACTGTTTATTTAATCAGAGCTTATTTACAGTGTCAGCAGGAGATATTCTAATGATGTAGGACTGATACTGTGATTTTAAGTTGTGAGTCAGAAATCCCGGACCGCAAACCTTGCTACACTTTTACATCATGCCTTGTGATCTGAATGTAGATATGAGTGAATTTCATGATGCAGCCGGGTTCTAATCCACTGTGTGTCTTTGATCTTGCATCAAATCAAACTTATTGAAACATATTAAAATTTATGTAAACGGGGTCACCTCCATGATCACTATTCATAAGATGGATAGTTCCGGTCCTTAAACCTGATTGGCTGAGCTGTGACTTTATTGCGTGATATACAATACATTATTTTATATCATAAAATACAGAATGAAATAAACAGCAAGACTACAAAATACTGCCATCTAGTGGCCAAATTACAAAAAGCAGTTCATAAAAAATATCAGGAAAATAATGTATTGTATTTCACACTTTGATACAATTGTGAAGCGATCAGAGGGGTGTGTTATTGTCAATAATGTCATGGCTGGACAAATGGCTCAGCCAATCAGATTTAAGGACTAGAACCAATCGCTTTATAAAAAAGCAATAAGGCACTCGAGGTTGTGAATTATGAATAAAGCACGGGAAAGAGGTGTAACTGTACTCTGCTTCGCGTCGTGCCTCTTTCCCTTGATTTATTCACAATAATGTGCAACCTCTCATGTCTTATTGATTTATTAAAACTGATTTACATCAGGCGGCACGGTGGCTTAGTGGTTAGCATGTTCGCCTCTCAGCGCTAGGGATTCCCGTTTCGAATCCCCATCTGGGTGGAGTTTCCATGTTCTCCCCGTGTCCGTGTGGGTTTACTCCGGGTTCTCCGGTTTCCTCCCACAGTCCAAAACATTGATCAAGTCAATTGAATTCTCCAAATCGCCCCATATAAAGTGTGTGTGTGTGAGTGAGTGTGTGCCCAGCGATGGATTGGCGCCCTGTCCTGGGTGTATCTGCCCAGCGCCCGAAACGTTCTCCCCTGGATGGGCATGGGGAACCCCACCGCGACTCTACTAGAGGATAAAGCAGAAGATAATGAATGAATGAATGATTTACATCAAAGAGAAAATCCACAAACCTCATCCTTAAATAAATTGAATGAACAGTATGCTTATAAATAAAAGTGTTTATTTCTATCTGTATATAATATGAAATAATGTGTTTAATTAATTTGCAATTAAATAAATGTACAGTTTTAATCTTTATGTTTTTTATTATAATGTTGTGTTGGAATATTTTTTTATACATTAAATGATTTTATACATTAATAGTTTGTTTTCTAATGCCATCCGTCATGACTATTTCTGAAAGCATATCACCGAATGACTAACTTGTGCAAAAAGCTTTTTTGAGTCCCTCTAACTTCGACCTCTTTGTTCTTTTCCACTCCGATTCCCTCGGATCCCTGCATCTTCAGGAGCGTGTGTCTACGGAGGTGTACCGGTGGCGGTATGTACACAAGTTTCTTTTCGCCTCGCTCTGAATTGATGACTATATCTGCTAAAGCTGTGTTATTTATCCTCGTTGTAATTGTGCCTGATTTACACATGCAGGACTATGTGTTGTGAATAATTCAGGAGTTGAACATTGTCATGGCACCGCCTCTGACAGCTGTGGCCTGATAAAGTATCAATCAGAGGAACCCAAACAGCCATGTAGATGAGCCGAAGCAGCTCATAAATAATGCACAGGAGCAGACTTTGTGAATGTTAATGGGGCCCAGAGATGGACTGGATTTTCCTGTGGAGGAAATGATTCACTGTTGTATTGAGAGACTTCCAGAGCTCAGATATTCAATCATTCAGGGTTTTTTTAAATCACATTGTTTATAGTAAGTCCTGCCGTTTGATTTGTTGTTCATTGGATGAGGGTCATTTCGTCTCTCATGTTAAAGCTTATTAAAAGTTGCCTGTTTCCAAAGTGGGACGCTGGTTAGAAGTTTTCGTTCTTCTGTTGGTTTTATTCCCACCTGTTCCAGACCAAACAACAACTGGTAGATCATGTGGTAACAACTGATGGTGGCTTTAACTACACTCACACACACACACACACACACACACACACACCCTCACACATACACTGTGTTTTCCGTCACATTTAATGGTGGATAATGACAATTTCCCGACTTGAAATGCTAGTAATTAGTTCCAAGTTATGTTCAACAGGTTCTCTCCTGTACAGCCTTTTGAATAAGCAGTACCTGTGAGACCCAGTGGTATGTGCTTACGGAACTCTATAGCATGACTCCGACCGACCAAGGAATGGGGAGGGGTTCTTAAAGAAAGAAAGAGGCACACGGGGGTGGGATGATGGAGGTGGACAGGTGGGGACACGCTCACGCTCATTCAGAAAGAGGCCCTTCTGGAGTTCAAAGAGAAAAGCTGCCCAAACACCTGGAGAAGAAGCCGGCCTATACCCGTAACAAAGACGACACTTCTAAGGCATGACGAAAGGCCTTGAACTCCCCCGTCCAGGTTTTTGGGCATTAGTGCTAGCAAAAAGTGATAATAGGTAGATGTGTTTTAAGGAGGGGGTTGTTAAGAGAGTTGGTTTAGAGTAATGACAGGATCTAGCTAACTATACCAGGGGTATCCTGACTCAGAGGAAGACTACTATTAATACACCTCGTGAAACAGGCCTTGCCCTTTTTGTATTACTGTGTACTCTGCAATACAGTACACCATAACCAAATATAACACCCGTGCTCCAGGGCACAAATTCTTGGCATTGCGAGTTGTTCTCCTTAAAGCCATCAAAATCTGGGGCACTGTGAACAGAACTGTCTAAACACAGTCCTCCTTAAATGACACAGATGAGCAGTGATTGGGGAGCAGAGGGTAATAGCACTGTTCAAAGGTTGTGGATTTAAATTAATAATGTTTCCTCAACAGTGGCTTAGTGGTTAGCATGTTCTCTTCACAGCACTCAGTTCGTATCCCAATCTGGTGGAGTTTCCATGTTCTCCCCGTGTCCACTTGGGTTTCCTCCTGGTTCTCCGGTTTCCTCCCACAGTCCAAAAACATGGATCAAGGTCAATTGAATTCTGCAAATAGCCCTATATAGAGTGTGTTTGTGTGAGTGAGTGTGTGTCCAGTGATAGATTGGCATCCTGTCCTGGGTGTATCCGACCAGCGCCCGAAACGTTCTCCCCTGGATGGGCATGGGGAACCCCCTCCGAGACCCTAGTAGAGGATAAAGTGGAAGATAATGGATGGATGGATGGATGTTTCCTGAACAAACGGTCATTGTTTTCCTCAAACCATCGTTTAAATGTCAGTTTAACAACAAGGTTAAAGTTCAAGTCATTTATTTATATAGCGCTTTTTACAACAGAACATCGTCACAAAGCAGCTTTACAGAGTTATAAGCCTTTATACCCCCAAAGAGCAAGCCAAAGCGACAGTGGCAAGAAAAAAAACTCCCTGTTATGTTGTTATTTTAAGGAAGAAACCTTGTGAGGACCAACACTCAGTGGGGGTGTCATCCACGTTGAGCCGCCGGGCAGCAACAACAGTGTTTGGTTTGTTAGTTCAAAAGGTAGTTTAAAGAACCTTTGACAGCCGTGATTTTACCCCGTTATTCATCGTCATGCTCATTATGAAAACCAATTAGAACAATTATGTCTCTGTAGATGTTCTGTTATTTGTCAGAACCGGGCCAACGGGTAATAATCCAGTTTTAATCTTTTGTCCCAGTTTACAGTCTATTAAGTTTGAAGAGCATGGTGTGATGAGTTCAGCCGTTTCTCAGAACGCTTGTGGTTTGGATTTTATTTTTCCCCCAAGCCAGTCGTTTGGACGATTGGAGAATTCTTTTCTACTTTTGCAAATAATTGTATTCTAAAAAACCCAAGACCATTCGTATTAATAAGTTCAAACCTCTTTTTTTGTTCCGTATGGAAGATTTGTGCCTATAGTTCAACTGGTTATCTTTATTAAATGATTCATTTCTGTCTGCTCCTTTTTAATAAATAACTGAATGCTTTATTTAAGAGGGGTGTATTGTAAAATTTATAAGCAGGGATAAACTTCATCCATCCATCCATTATCTTCCGCTTTATCCTCTATTAGGGTCGCGGTGGGGGACAGGGCGCCAATCTATCGCTGGGCACACACTCACTCACACACTCACACTCTGTATGGGGCAATTTGGAGAACTCAGTTGACTTAATCCATGTTTTTGGACTGTGGGAGGAAACCGGAGAACCCGGAGGAAACCCACGCGAACACGGGGAGAACATGGAAACTCCACCCAGATGGGGATTCGAACCGGGAATCCCTAGTGCTGAGAGGAGAACATGCTAACCACTAAGCCACCGTGCCGCCCTAGGGATAAACTTGTATTATTAAATTTATACAGTTATTTTAAATCAATAAGGTACAGAATTTGTCCTGTATTTAAATATATTTCATATACACGGGCCAAAATCAATCTGTATATTTCATTAGTTTATTCAATGACCTTTAGCTTTGTAAAAGCAACAGCATTTATTTTATCCAGAATAGCAATACATTGGCTCAGACTTGATATTAAATGTGGAGAAGTGGAATCCCACAACAGTTTAGGAACTCAGCAATGGACAATTCATATATAGAACATTCAGGGATCTCAATACTGGGGAGACAGGTTTGGATCTCGATCTGAGTGGCGTTTCCATGTTCTCCTAATGTCCACGTTTCCTCCCACAGTCCAAAAACATAGTTTCAAGTTGAATTGGCTGCTCTACATTGTCTCTATATAGTGTGTGTGTCTGTATGAGTAAGTGTATACCCAGCGATTGGCACTCTGACCTGGGTGTATCTGCCTAATAGAGGATTAAGCGTTCTAGATAAGTCTTTCCTGCTCTCAACTTCACAGCATCAGGAAAGAGATGCTCAGCTAATTTGGCTAGAACTTTGTTGCCACACGATGTTGATTTGTCTGACTGAAAAATCTAAATCCGAAAAAAGGATACAAATATCATTCATTCATTCATTGTCTGCCACCTTCACTATGGTTACGAGGGGGAGGGGGGACCATACAGGGGAGAATGTTTTGGGCACTGGCCAGATACACCCAGGACAGGGTGCTGGGCACACTCCTTCAACACACTCTATATGGGGCAATTTAGAGCATTTAATTTACCTTCAATGTTTTTAGACTGTGGGAGGACACCCACGTGGACATGGGGAGAACATGGAAACTCCACCCAGATTGGGATTCGAAGCTGGATCCCAATCAATCAATATCAGTGAAGGTTAAATGTGATGACCATCAAAAGTTAACAACATTTTCAAATTAAATATTTGGAATATGTAACATTATTACATTAACACATTAATAAAGCTACATTTGTACCATAAACACATTAATCACTACGTACGTAAGTTTTGGAGGTTGTACCATTTGGGCTTTTAGCTATTTGGTCAGGTTGCTTTCCCCATACGATCCCAGACGATAGTCTTTACTAATATTTCAACCTAAGTGTGCCTGAGAGATTTTTTTTGCCTAATAATTAACCCGAAGACCGACTCTTTGCCTGGTTTATATTCAGTGAAAGGAAGCAAAGGGATTTATTTTCTTGTAAAGTCCCTAAGGTGAGGTGTTGTAATATCATGTCTTCTAACCAGCTAATCCATTAAGGTAGTTTGCCATCAGCAAACAGCAAGTTTGTCGGAAAGCCCTCCAAACAAACCTCCCCGACGTCTCACCTCCCACACACTGACCCTGGTATGTTTGCCAAGAGGTTCTCCTTTTGTCTTCTAGTCCATTTCTAGCACTAAACCCACAAGCCTTTGGAAATTATGTTTACATTCTGTCCTGTGGTGAGTCTCCTGTGGGGTCTAATCTCATTTGCACTCATTGTACTTCCTTAAGAAACATTTACCTTAGTTTATATTTGCCAGATGGCATGAAGCAATTTATATATATTTTTACAAAGCGGATACATTACTCAGAGAAAAAAATAAATAAATCAATTGACCTTGATCCATGTTTTTGGACTGCGGGAGGAAACCAAAGAATCCGGAGGAGACCCACGTGGACACGGGGAGAACATGGAACCTCCACCCAGATTCGAATCTGGATCCCCAGATCCCCAGGTGAACATGTTAACCACTACAACGTGTCACCCCAAAGACATATTAGACAAACTAAATTCAAGATTCAAGAAAATTTTATTATCATTAATATCACATGTGGTACAAAATTATGGGTCACAGACCCCAATTACCCTGTTATTTTAAAGTTATCATTTAAATTTAAATTAGAATTAAATTAGAATTAAATTCATTCATTCATTCATTATCACCCGCTTTATCCTCTATTAGGGTCGCGGTGGGGTTCCCCATGCCCATCCAGGGGAGACCGTCTCAGGCGCTGGGCAGATAGACTCAGGACAGGGCGCCAATCCATCGCTGGGCACACACTCACTCACACAGACACACTCTATATGGGGCAATTTTGAGAATTCAATTGACTTGATCCATGTTTTTGGATTGTGCGAGGAAACCGGAGAACCCGGAGGAAACCCACGCAGACACGGGGAGAACATGGAAACTCCACCCAGATGGGGATTCGAACCGGGAATCCCTAGCGCTGAGAGGCGAACGTGCTAACCACTGAGCCACCGTGCCGCCCTAGAATTAAATTAGAATTTAAATTTAGACAATCTAAATGCTTTAAGCTGTGATTGAATAATTGACCTGAGACCACGTGGTACATTGTCCAGAGTGTCTTTGTGTCTTTGTTTTGTGCCTAGTGATGCCGATCAGGAGAAATGGCCTACTGGAGATCAGTACTCTCTTATCATTTTAACTAAAGCGAATCATGTGAGTGGACACAATGGCCGTGTGCTTTATGATGCTAGCTGTGGCAGGCGGTTCACTACTTTAAAAAAACCTTTTAGTGACATTTGAAATTCAGCTTGCATCGGCATTCCATCTCTGATGGTTGACTCGTTCACTCTGCTGTGACCTTTTGTTTATTGCCTGTCCTTTAATTGCACTCATTCAGTGCAGAGATTCCGATTTTCTGTACAAAATGTGAAATCATAACTGCATTAGCACATTACACATGGCATGTGGGCAGTTTACCTAAAGCAATTTGTCACATGCTGAGGCTCAAGAAAGAACACAGACATGATTTTCCAAACCTCAAAAATAGATTTGATTAAACAGAAAGCACATTGGCTTAGTGGTTAACACGTTAGAGGCGATCTCTAAGAAATTAATGCTCTAAGTTGCCCCATATCTAGTATGTTTGTGTGTGTCTGTGTGCCCAGTGATAGATTGGCACCCTGTCCTGGGTGTATCTGCCCAGTGCCCGAAACGTTCTCCCCTGGATGGGCATGGGGAGAGTATTAATAGGATTAATAGGAAACTAATTGGATGAGGCACGGTGAATTAGTGGTTAGCATGTTCTCCTCTCAGCACTAGGGATTCCCGGTTCGAATCCCCATCTGGGTGGAGTTTCCATGTTCTCCCCGTGTCCGCGTGGGTTTCCTCCGGGTTCTCCGGTTTCCTCCCACAGTCCAAAAACATGGATCAAGTCAATTGAGTTCTCCAAATTGCCCCATATAGAGTGTTTCTGTGTAAGTAAGTGTGTGCCCAGCGATGGATTAACGCCCTTTCCTGGGTGTATCTGCCCAGCGCCCGTGGCGTTCTCCCCTGGATGTGCATGGGGAACCCCCCGCAACCCTAATATAGGATTAAGTGGAAGATAATGGATGAATGAATAATTAGATGAGATGAGAGCATCCATTCCATTTGGAATGAGCATCTGATTTCGTCGATATAAAATGGAACTTGAAGGCCATGAAAAAGCCAAAACCCACCAATCCCATGTGGGCAAAAATGATCCTTCTAAAGAATGAAGAACAAAGCATGAAGAGCAGTGTGGTTTCTCTTTTAAAGTCCTTTTTCTGTCTACAGCCTCACTGTTGACATTTGCAGTCTGCCTAAAGGAGGACCTGTGATATTTGGCCGGTTCGAATCACACCTCCCTCCCTGCGAGATTCTGTCCTCACCTCATGTCAACCCTAGAACCCAAAGCAAGCTCTGAGAAGGGAAGGCAAACCCTTACATCTTTACTTAAAAGTGTGCCTGCTGCCAAGATTTAACATAAATGTCAGTCAAAATGAACCATGACCATGCACCGAATTCCACTTCAAACTCGTTTCTCAGGTTCAGCATCTGCTCCACGTGACGTTCTTCATTGTTTATAGGCAGTATATTCTGATGGCTACATTGATAAAGCTCCAGGTCATCGGATGGACAGCATGGAAACAGTCACGATGTTGGAAACCTCAGTGAAGTGACAGGAAACAAAATACCTGGAAGTGAACCATTTTTGGAGCTTCCTCCAGCGTTGGTATTTTAAGATAATCTCCATGAGTGAAGCTGTCGAAGGTTTGAGGCTTGCTGCCTCTCAAAACCACAAAGACAGATAATGTGTGATGGCAGACTTGTAAAAGACAGCCGGAGGGGCTTCTGATCCAGACCAGGCCTGTCTCTGTTTTTCCTGCAGCCTCATAAATTATGGCTCTCGCTCGTGTTTCTCCATGTTCAATAGCTAAACAAAACATTCAGCGTTCAGGAACAACACGGGCATGACATTGGCTTTCCTGAGAACTTGGGGATTGTAAAAACACTACATTCATTCATTCCGCTTTATCATCCGCTTTATCCTCTATTAGGGTCGCGGTGGGGTTCCCCATGCCCATCCAGGGGAGAACGTCTCGGGCGCTGGGCAGATACACCCAGGACAGGGCGCCAATCCATCGCTGGGCACACACTCACTCACGCATACACACTTTAAAAGAGAAACCACACTGCTCTTCATGCTTTGTTCTTCATTCTTTAGAAGGATCATTTTGCCCACATGGGATTGGTGGGTTTTGGCTTTTTCATGGCCTTCAAGTTCCATTTTATATCGACGAAATCAGATGCTTATTCCAAATGGAATGGATGCTCTCATCTCATCTAATTATTCATTCATCCATTATCTTCCACTTAATCCTATATTAGGGTCGCGGGGGGGTTCCCCATGCCCATCCAGGGGAGAACGCCTCGGGCGCTGGGCATATACACCCAGGACAGGACGCCAATCCATCGCTGGGCACACACTCACTCACGCATACACACTCTATATGGGGCAATTTGGAGAACTCAATTGACTTGATCCATGTTTTTGGACTGTGGGAGGAAACCGGAGAACCCGGAGGAAACCCACGCGGACACGGTGAGAACATGGAAACTCCACCCAGATGGGGATTCGAACCGGGAATCCCTAGTGCTGAGAGGCGAACATGCTAACCACTAAGCCACCGTGCCGCAAAAACACTACAATGTATTAAAATGAAAGATGAGGACAGTCTGTTGATGTTTAGTATGTCGCTTTAGTGCTCATCTCTGTAACAGCGTCATTCATCCATTCATTCATTATCCTCCTCTTAATCCTTTTCAATGATGGGCTCTCCATGCCCATCTAGGAACGTTGGGCAGGTACACCCAGGACAGGGCACTGGAAACACACTATGTGGGCAAAGTGTGGGCACTATGTCTTTGGAATCTGGGATAAAAACAGGAGAACCAGGAATAAACCGACGCGTCTACAAGGAGAACATGGAACCTCCACCCAGATTGGAATTCAAATGTAAAGCTTAGAGGAGAACATGCTAACCAAGTCACCTATGTCACCGCTGCCCCAAATGTGAATTCATTCATTATTTTGTTCATCATTTATTCATTATACTGTATTTTGTGCTTAATCCTGTACTTGGTCATGGGGGGGGGGGGTTCCACATACCCATCCAGTGGAGAACGTTTCAGGTGCTGGGCAGAAACACCCAGAACAGGGTGCCAATCTATCACTGAGAACATTCTCTCACTCAATCATACACAACCAATATGGGGCAATTCAGAGCATTCAACTTACCTTGACTCGATTTTTGTTTTTCAACTTACCTTGAATCCATGACTGTGGGAGGAAAGCAGAGAACCTGGAGAAAATCCACTTGGACTGGGGGAGAACATGGAAACTCATGGAAAAAAAAGATTGGGATTCAAACCTGGATGCCCTGCGCTGAGAGGAGAACATGCTAACCACTAAGCCACCAAACGCCCATCCAAATGTAAATTCATTTTTCAAATTCCGATTCATTAACGTGAAAAATACAAACGTAGTGATGGCATATAATCAAATACGTGCTGTTGAAATGTAGGGCATGCAGTTTCAGTTATATTATTCCAGTCATTCAGATATTCATGGTGGCTGAAGATCCACTGAGAGGGGCTTCCGGTTTTTATTTGTAGTCTTAAGCTGCTTTTAGCAAAGTAAACAAACCGCGAAGTAAAGAAAGAGCCGAGCCATCCTCGTTTCCATTGTAATGTAATGAACTGCACAGTGAACATAATTACATGCTTCATTTAGGAGCTCTGATTTGAGCTTTGAGGCTTAAATGCTAAAACAAATACTTTGAATTCCTCAGTATTTAGGTTGCACCTGTGTGTGAGGATTTAGGATGGTGTTGACGCACTGTTCGCATTTCCACCTCCTTCTGAGAATGCATGTACCCAAGAACAATAAAACATAGACTATCCATCAGACAATTAGATCTAGAACTGGAGGTCTGTGCGCCATGGTGGCTTAGTGGATCTGCCTGTCAGTGCTGGGGTTCCAATCCCAATTTGGGTGGAGTTTCCATGTTCTGTCTGTATCCATATGGGTTTCCTGTCCAAAAACATGGATTCAAGATGAATTGGCTGTTCTAAGTTGCCCCCATACAGTATAGTGTATGTCATGGTGGCATGGTGGCTTAGTGTTTAGCACGTTGGTGTGTATTTAGTGTTGACACCCTGTCCTGAGTGTATCTGCCCTGTATATCCCCAAAACGTTCTACCCTTGATGTGACCTTGGGAACTCCCCTCCCTATGACATTAGTAGAGGATTATGAATGAAGGGCGGCACTGTGGCTTAGTGGTTAGCATGTTCTCCTCTCAGCACTAGGGATTCCCAGTTCGAATCCCAATCTGGGTGGAGTTTCCATGTTCTCCCCATGTCTGCGTGGGTTTCCTCTGGGTTCTCCGGTTTCCTCCCACAGTCCAAAAACATGGATCAAGTCATTTGAATTCTCCAAATTGCCCCATATAGAGTGTGTTTGTGTGAGTGAGTGTGTGTCCAGCGATAGATTGGCGTCCCGTCCTTGGTGTATCTGCCCAGCGCCCGAAACGTTCTCCCCTGGATGGGCATGGGGAACCCCCCCGTGACCCTAGTAGAGGTTAAAGCGGAAGATAACGGATGGATGGATGGATGGATAGTGTGTGTCTGTGTGAGGGAGTGTGTGTTCAGCGATAGATTGGATGGTCATGGGGCACCAAGTTCTTGATTTGGTATGTAGCACAGAACCTTGTGAAATCAATGCTTTGAATAAGATGACATTAACATCAAATGGAATATTTGCTTAATAATTAATGTTCAATATTTGCTTAATATTTAACTCACTACACATGTTTAAAAGTGTAGGCACGGGGGATTCACTCCACTGCGGCCCCTCCCCCTTAATGTATACCAACTAGTACGAATAAAGGCGCTTTCAAGGAGGCTTACTGTGGGGGCGTGAGAACGCAGTGGAGAAGCAGGGTTAAGTGAGGATTCTGAAGGTGAGTGACCCCAAGGCCATTAGGGAACCTCCCACATTGCTTTGTGCAGAGTGGTGTGTTGAATGAGGTAGAAGCGTGAAGGCTTTGATTTCTTCCAGAGTGGTAAATGTGAACCTATAATTATTATTTCTAAGTAATTACACAATCTCTGCAAATTATAGCCTAATTAATAATATAGTAATGTTTTAAATAGGCTTTAAATAATTGAAGGCATTAACGATTATCATAGACAAGGTATAGATTGGGCGTGGGGGGGGGGCACGTTGGCGTAGTGGTTGGCACGTTCACCTCTCAGGCAAATCTAAGATCAAGTTCATTCATTCGTTCATTATCTCCCGCTTTATCCTCTATTAGGGTCGCGGGGGGGTTCCTCATGCCCATCCAGGGGAGAACGTCTCGGGCGCTGGGCAGATAGACCCAGGACCCAGGACAGGCACACACTCACTCACTCACACAAACACACTCTATATGGGGCAATTTGGAGAACTCAATTGACTTGATCCATGTTTTTGGACTGTGGGAGGAAACCGGAGAACCCGGAGGAAACCCACGCAGACACGGGGAGAACATGGAAACTCCACCCAGATGGGGATTCGAACCGGGAATCCCTAGCGCTGAGAGGCGAACGTGCTAACCACTAAGCCACCGTGCCGCCTAAGATCAAGTTATATTAAAAAATAATAATACTTTTAAATAACTAGGAACTCATCATCTCAACATTTTTGATTATAAATTAGTGACTCTATAAAGGGCGACCCCATGGCTTAGTGGTTAGCATGTTCTCCTCTCAGCGCTAGGGATTCCTGGTTCCAATCTCAATCTGGGTGAGATTGGGCTGGAAGTTGAGAAATTGAGAACTTGGCAACACTGGCGGCTTAAACACATTTTCCCAATGCACACAAAAACCAAAGCTACACCTGATGAGATCAGAGAACGTGATCGATATTCCAATCAATGCACTCGATCAGTGATCAATGCCCGGCTTGCGTTCAACCAGCCCATGTGAACTGATGTCCTTCCACTCCTCCTCTCTCTCCATTAGCTGCTCGCGTTCCCTACAAGGCACTGACTGTTCCTATTAGGGGCATGTTTGTTCAAGATCCATTAGGGCCATTAAACACTTTATGGGATGAACTAGAATGCAAATTGCCCATGCCCATATATACAACATCAGTGTCTCTTCTCACACATGTTTTTTTGGGTGAATGGGCAAAAAAATCCCATATCACACTCCAAAGTGTTTTAAAAAGTCTTCCCTGAAGAGTGGAAGCCGTCACAGCTGTAGAGAGGGGGGGCAATTCAGAAAGAGAAACCTCCTGTAGGTATAATAAGTAGGTATCCCAATACTGTTGTATATACACTGTACTTAAAAGTAAGCAAGCAATAAACTCAGCCTGGTTTAAGCTCACATATCACCCAAAAGGACTAATTTGTGTTGTTAGCTGCAATTATTTACAATCAATACCTTTTATTCATTCATTATCTTCCGCTTTATCCTCTATTAGGGTCGTAGGGCGGTTCCCCATGCCCATTCAGGGGAGAATGTTTCAGGCGCTGGGCAGATACACCCAGGACACTATCGCTGGGCAAATACTCACTCACTCACACACACACATACACACAAACACACTCTATATGGGGCATGTTCAGTTTACCTTGAATCCATGTTTTTGGACTATGAGTGAAATCGGAGAACCTGGAGGAAATCTACGCAGACACGGGGAGAACATAGAAACTCCACCCAGATTGGGATTCAAACTGGGAATCCCTAGAGCTGAGAGGAGAACATGCTACGCTAGATTTATAAAGTCACTCATTTCCTTCCATCCATCTATCCATTATCTTTCGCTTTATCCGTTATTAGGGTCGCGGGGTGGGGGTGGGGGGTTTCCCCATGCCCATCCAGGGGAGAACGTTTTGGGTGCTGGGCAGATACACCCAGGACAGGACACCAATCCATCGCTGGGCACACACTCACTCACACAGACACACTCTACATGGGGCAATTTGAAGAACTCAATTGATTTGATCCACCCAGATGGGGATTTGAACCGGGAATCCCTAGTGCTGCGAGGAGAACATGCTAACCACTAAGCCACCGTGCCTCCGTCACTAATTTATAATTTAAAAAAATGTTGAGATGATGAGTTCCTAGTTATTTAAACTATTATTCATTCATTCATTATCTCCCGCTTTATCCTCTATTCGGGTCGCGGTGGGGTTCCCCATGCCCATCCAGGGGAGAACGTCTCGGGCGCTGGGCAGATACACCCTCGACAGGGCGCCAATCCATCGGTGGGCACACACTCACTCACACAGACACACTCTATATGGGGCAATTTGGAGAATTCAATTGACTTGATCCATGTTTTTGGACTGTGGGAGGAAACCGGAGAACCCGGAGGAAACCCACGCAGACACGGGGAGAACATGGAAACTCCACCCAGATGGGGATTCGAACCGGGAATCCCTAGTGCTGAGAGGAGAACGTGCTAACCACTAAGCCACCTTAAAAGTATTACTTCTAATTTAATTTGATCTTAGATTTGCCTTTTACTGCAACTAATATCCATCCATCCATTAACTTCAGCTTTATCCTATATTAGGGGTGGGGGGGGTTCTCCATGTCCATCCAGGGGAGAACGTTTCGGGCGCTGGGCAGATACACCCAGGACAGGACGCCAATCTATCACTGGGCCTGCAAATAATAGTTAATCATTATTTTGGCTTTAATCTTTAAAGGGAAATACTGAAGTCAGAGACCTGAGTATAAAGTCAGCAATGTCAGCGAAGTCTGCCTCCCGTTTGTGGCTGCTGCACATTGTCTCCGTCTTTAAGTGTCCAGCGGCACATTCATCACTGATCTCAGCAGCTTAGGTCTGGCATTGTGTAAAGGAAGTTTTGCAACAGTAGCCTACACTGAAACCGTTTTCCTTCCACAGTTTCTTCTGGATGGAATAAAATGCAGCAGGTGAATTCCCTGAAGGAGGGATTAGGCTTAAATTGGATTTTATGCCAGCTTTAGGTCAGTAAAGTCCAGAACAAATCTTGACTTTGGTGCAACAATGCATACTGACAACACGATGCTGGTTGGTCAGGAGAACGGGTTGGTGCTTTGTGTCTTGGTTCATTCTTCAAAGTATTTTTAGAAGAAAACACTATCTTTCTTACCAACCGTGCATCCGTTTAAAATCCGTTCATTTAACGGGCTGTTTGTCTAGCTACTCGGGATTGTCCTTAATGGGCTGAGCGTCTGTGTCGTTACCCTTTCCCTGTGACCTCTCTCTAAGAATTTGTATCAGGCTTATGAGATATGGCATTGTGCTTTGGGTTGTATGCTACTCTGGGGATGACCAGCCTAGTGTTCCTTATTTATTTTCATTTCACATTTTAATTAGATTTTTATTTATTTTATACATTTAATTATTTTTTCCAATTTAATTAGTAATCAGTCATTCATTCATTTGGGAGGAAACCGGAGAACCCGGAGGAAACCCACGCAGACACGGGGAGAACATGGAAACTCCACCCAGATGGGGATTCGAACCGGGAATCCCTAGCGCTGAGAGGCGAACGTGCTAACCACTAATTAGCCTTTATTATCTTCTGCTTAATTATTATTATCTTCTGCTCTAATAGGGTCGCGGGAGTGGGGGGGGGGGGGTTCTCCATGCCCATCCAGGGGAGAACGTTTCGGGCACGGGGCAGATACACCCAGGACAGGACATCAATCTATCACTGGACACACACACTCACACAAACAAACTCTATATGGGGCCATTTTGGGCATTCAATTTACCTTTAATCCAAGTTTTTAGACAGTGGGAGGAAACCGGAGAACCCGCACAGACACGGGGAGAACATGGAAACTCCACCCACTCAGATTGGGATTTGAACATAAATCTGAGAGGAGAACATGCTAACCACTAAGCCACTGTGCTTCCCTATTTAATTATTATAAGTATTTAATTTATTGTAAGGGCAGCACTATGGCTTAGTGGTTAGCATGTTCTCCTCTCAGCACTGGGGATTTCCAGTTCAAATCCCAATCTGGGTGGAGTTTCCATCTCCTATCACTGGGCACATTCACTCACACAGACACACTCTATATGGGGCAATTTGGAGAATTCAATTGACCTTGATCCATGTTTTTGGACTGTGGATGGAAACCGGAGAACCCGGAGGAAACCCATGCGGACACGGGGAAAACATGCAAACTCCACCCAGATTGGAATTCGGACCTGAATCCCTAGCACTGAGAGGAGAACATGCTAACCACTAAGCCACCGTGCCGCCCTTCATTCATTATCATCTGCTTAATCCTCGATTAATGTCGTGGGGGGGGGAGGGGTTCCCAATGGCCCATCCAGGGGAGAACGTTTTGGGCACTGGGCAAATACACCCAGGACAGGGCGCCAATCTATCGCTAGACACACTCACAAACACACTCTTTATGGGGCAATTTCGAGCATTCCATTTACCTTGAATCCATGTTTTTGGACTGTGGGAGGAAACCGCAGAACCCAGATGGAACCCACACAGACACGGGGAGAACATGGAAACTCCACCCAGATTGGGAGGCAAACATTCCAACATCTAAGCCCCATTCTAACATCTAAACACCCACTACAGTTTATGGGGCAATATAGAGCATTCACTTTACCTTGAATCCATGTATTTTTTTTTTTTTACTGTGGGAGTTCCGCGTAGAATAACCAATATAGAATATTTGCATGAGACTGTAAACATGCCAGAGTTCCTATAAATATACTTTACAAGCTGTTTAGCAGCTGGATAATGTGCTGCCATTTATGTGATAAAACATTTTGCCCCCTGCATAAATAACCAACCGTGCATTCAGTTCTAAATCTGTCTGGCTTCCAGCTTTGGAACATCGTCAGCTTCCAGTTCCAATCGTCTGCTTCCTCTGTTCCTTTTTTAGAGAATCACGCTGCGTCGTAGATTAATTCAATTCAATTAATTCACAACCTTAAAAAAGGCACGATACAAATATGAATCCATATTGAATGCCGGGGCGGCACGGTGGCCCAGTGTTTAACACGTTCTCCTCTCAGCGCTGAGGATCCAGGTTCCAATCCCAATCTGGGTGGAGTTTCCATGTTCTCCGCATGTCTACGTGGGTTTCTTCCGGGTTCTCCAGTTTCCTCCCACAGTCCAAAAACATGGAAATTAAATGCTCTAAATTGCCCCATATAGACTGTGTGTCTGTGTGCCCAGTGATAGATTGGCACCCTGTCCTGGCTGTATCTGCCCAGCCCTCAAAACGTTCTCTCCTGGATGGCCATGGGGAACCCCCGCCCCCTCCCCATGACCCTATAAGAGGATAAAGCAGTAGATGAAAAAGAAAGAATTAATGAATCCCAATCTGGGTGGAGTTTCCATGTTCTCCGCATGTCTACGTGGGTTTCCTCCGGGTTCTCCAGTTTCCTCCCACAGTCCAAAAACATGGATTCAAGAGACATTAAATGCTTTAAATTGCCCCATATAGACTGTGTTTGTGTGTGTCTGTGTGCCCAGTGATAGCTTGGCACCCTGTCCTGGCTGTATCTGCCCAGCCCTTGAAACGTTCTCCCCTGGATGGCCATGGGGAACCCCCCCCCCTCCCCACGACCCTATTAGAAGATAAAGCAGAAAATGAAAATGAAAGAAATAATTAATGAATCCCAATCTGGGTGGAGTTTCCATGTTCTCCCCATGTCTTCTACATGGTTTCCTCCAGGTTCTCTGGTTTCCTCCCACAGTCCAAAAACATGGATTCAATGTAAATCAAATGCTCTAAATTGCCCCATATAGTGTGTGTTTGTGAGAGTGAGTGAGTGTGTGCCCAGTCCTGGGTATATCTGCCCAGCCCCCAAAACATTTTCCCCCGAATGGCCATGGGGAACCACCCCACAACTGTATTAAATGGTTCTCTGGTTTCCTCCCACAGTCCAAAAACATGGATTCAATGTAAATCAAATGCTCTAAATTGCCCCATATAGTGTGTGTTTGTGAGAGTGAGTGAGTGTGTGCCCAGTCCTGGGTATATCTGCCCAGCCCCCAAAACATTTTCCCCTGGATGGCCATGGGGAACCACCCCACAACTGTATTAAATGGTCTCTGGTTTCCTCCCACAGTCCAAAAACATGGATTCAAGGTAAATCAAATGCTTTAAATTGCCCCGTATAATGTGTTTTGGTGCCCAGTGATAGATTGGCAGTGATATCTGCCCAGCGACCGAAAAGTTCTCCCCTGGATGGCCCCCCCCCCCCCCTGCACACACACACACAATCATATTAGGCCATTATCAGTTATTCATTCATTCATTATCTCCCGCTTTATCCTTTATTAGGGTCACGGTGGGGCTCCCCATCATCATCATCCAGGGGAGAACGTCTCGGGCGCTGAGCAGATAGACCCAGGACAGGGCGCCAATCCATCGCTGGGCACACACTCACTCACACAAACACACTCTATATGGGGCAATTTGGAGAATTCAATTGACTTGATCCATGTTTTTGGACTGTGGGAGGAAACCGGAGAACCCGGAGGAAACCCACACAGACTTGGGGAGAACATGGAAACTCCACCCAGATGGGGATTCGAACCGGGAATCCCTAGCGCTGAGAGGAGAACGTGCTAACCACTAAGCCACCTCATTATCAGTTAATGAATGAATAATTCTTATACTCTCCATTAACACTCTGAAGCGTTTGTGAGTGGAAGAGTTACACAAGCTACGTTCTCCGTGTGCCTCTCACCTGCACTTTTTTCTCAGCATACCTGGGAAATGACAACACAGCCCAACACCTAATGACAGATGTGCACTCGCTTATAAAAAGCATGTAAAGGAAGCCTTCTGGTCCCCTTTATCGCTTCGTTTCCTCACAACTGTTCTGTGAAAATTATAGTTTGTCCATATGGGAGGCCATCCAGGTGTTGCACCTCTGTAACAATACCCAGCGTTACATCTGTAATAAACCGGAATCAGAACACGCTAATTGCAGCGTGTCTTTATGTCAGGACAGATAACAGTGCAGGCAGAAGGGAGAAGCAGGGGGAAGATGCAGACCGTGGGACTCTATGGCCCTGTGTGGAAATCAGCAGCGAGTGCCCAGCGCCTGGCCGCCACCCAACGCTCGGCCTCAGACTGCAGACAGACAGGCTTGAGAATAAGCCTATTGTTTTCATCAGAGAATTTCCAGGGCAGCGGAGTGTCACCCAGTGACGGCTGGGTGAAAGGAAAAGTGCAGAGATAGCGTGTGGGCTTTACCATGGTGCATTCCGATCGATGGAATATCATCTTACACAAGAACCTTTATCTGGAAGCCTATTTTAAAACAGTGATGCTTTGCTGGAGAATGTAAACCACGAAGCCATACCTTCTTAATTCTGAGTAACAGTGTTTTTTGCTCACGTAGCTTCTGACATACACCCCTATTTTTTGGAATAATCTATTCTAATACAAAAAAATATATATTCTAATATTTCATTCATTCATTCATTCATTATCTTCCATTTTATCCTCTATTAGGGTCTATTGGGGGGGTTCCCCATGCCCATCCAGGGGAGAACGTTTCGTGCGCTGGGCAGATACACCCAGGACAGGGCGCCAATCTATCGCTGGGCACACACTCACTCACACAGACACACTCTACATGGGGCAATTTGGAGAACTCAGTTGACTTGATCCATGTTTTTGGACTGTGGGAGGAAACCGGAGAACCCGGAGGAAACCCACGCGGACACAGGGAGAACATGGAAACTCCACCCAGATGGGGATTCGAACCGGGAATCCCTAGTGCTGAGAGGCGAACGTGCTAACCACTAAGCCACCCATATTCTAATATATAAAAAAAAAAACAATAAATTATCCATCCATCCATTATCTTCCATTTTATCCTGTTCTAGGGTCGTGGAGGGGTTCCCCAAGACCATCCTGGGGAGAATGTTTCAGGTGTTGGACAGTTACACCGAAACGTTCTCCCCTGGATGGGCATGGGGAACCCCAAGCGCCCTTAGTAGAGGATGAAGTGGAAGATGATGGATGGATGGATGGATAAATAATGAATGAATGAATGAATGAATGTTCTAACCTTGAACATACCCTGTTCCAGATTCATTATCATTACAGTTCCTGTGAGCATGCCTGGGCTTGCGGGGCACTTTAGTGAGATATTCATCTCTATTCACTGTTCTAAATCTATTTAGATGTTAGATTTCTTTTATTCGGGTCTTTTTTTAAACCATTCGCACCAAAACAATCAAGAAACACATGTATCTTTCTAACGCAGCCAATTCCCTCAGGCATCACTGACTGGTGATCAGCCACTTGGCAGAACGAATAAAGGGTTGGAGGTTCAAAGTCTATGCCATGGATTAAACTTTGTTTAATGTGCTTGTAATACTCTGGGGTGTGTTCATTCAGAATATCCACATGAGCCTCAGTCCCATTCAAATTGTTGGTCAAAACCAAACTGAGGCCCTAAAGCCAGCCAGTCCACCCCCTACCCCGAAGCCATACCGTCCTGAATGCAGATTAACTAACTTCGCATGAGAAACTTTACATGGCCGCTGTCTCCTTTACCCCCTCTGAAGAAAACCTTGAATTTTTTAAATAGCCTCAAGTGAGGCTATTGCTAACCAGCAACAACACTGCCCTTCAGGATTAGACGGAACTGTGGCCTGAAGTGAAGCGATTCATGTTGGCACCCCGCTTATTGTCTCCTCACTGATGTCTATCTTCAGAATGAATGTGAAATGTGGTCTTGGACAGCGAGATGCTTTTGTTTTCTTCTTTTTGTCTCTTTGTAGTCTGCAGTGTGTTAATCCCAAGCTCGGAATAGCAATTAAGATTCATTCATTCATTCACTATCTTCCGCTTTATTCTCTATTAGGGTCGCGGTGGGGTTCCCCATGCTCATCCAGGGGAGAACGTTTCCGGCGCTGGGCAGATAGACCCAGGACAGGGTGCCAATCCATCGCTGGGCACACACTCACTCACACAGACACACTCTATATGGGGCAATTTGGAGAACTCAATTGACTTGATCCATGTTTTTGGACTGTGGGAGGAAACCGGAGAACCCGGAGGAAACCCACGCGGACACGGGGAGAACATGGAAACTCCACCCAGATGGGGATTCGAACCGGGAATCCCTAGAGCTGAGAGGCGAACGTGCTAACCACTAAGCCACCGTGCCGCCTTAAGACAAATTAATACATTTATACATAGATTCATTAATGACACATTTGGTCACTTCGCGGTCACGTCTATCCAAGTATCCCAACTTGATGGTTGGGGTCAGAACACAGGTTCAGTCATGGTACAGTATCCTGGAGCAGGGGTGTGGTAGCTCCGTGGTTAGGGTGTTGGCCTATCAATCTGAAGGTTGTGGGTTCAAATTCCAGGATCATTTAAAGTTCACACTGTGGGTCACTGAGCAAGACCCTTAGCCCTCGTTGCTCCAGGGCTGCTGTGTGACTGACCCTGTGTTCTGACCTTAAAGTTGAGGTTCTTATAAGTCACTTTGGATAAAATCGTCTACTAAATAATCAAATGAAATGTCATGAGGGCCTTGTACAAGGACCCACCTTGGTTTCTTCAGTGTACTTAGGATTTCAGCCCTAACCCTTTAGATTGGGTTGGCACGTTCTCCTCTCAGTGCTAGGGATTCCCAGTTCGAATCCCAATCTGGGTGGAGTTTCCATGTTCATGTTTCCGCGTGGGTCTCCCCTGGTTCTTTGGTTTCCTCCTACAGTCCAAAAACATGGATTCAATTAAATTCTCAAATTTGCCCTATGTAGAGTGTGTATATGCGTGTGTGTCTGTGTGCCCAGTGATGGATTGGCACTCTGTCCTGGGTCTATCTGCCCAGCGCCTGAAACGTTCTCCCCTTGATGGGCATGGGGAACCCCCCTGCAACCCTAATAGAGGATAAAGCGGAAGATAATGGATGGATGGATGGACCCTTTAGATTGATACCCTAACCACCAATGTACCACCCAGAGAGAGAGTTTTGTAAATACTTTTTAAACCCAATATTTTTTCACCCTTTGTCATGTGGTACACAGAGGGTAACGTCATGTTCCTTGTATCAGTTTTGTCAATTTCCAATAAACCAATTTTGGAATTAAATGACGCTTAAGTCATCGCTGAATCCAAATTAATTTTTGGGCAAAAAATTGAATTGAAGTGAAACTCCTAATTAAGAAAGTTACACAGTTTGAAAGCAGTTTGAGGAAATTAGTTCCCTCGAGGAAAAACAAGAGTTGGTCAGACGAGCTGTGTTCAGTTATAGAATATTCTGTTTTAATGGACTCTGAAGGCTTCACCAGTTCTTAGCATGTGCCAAAAGTATTAAAAGCGTATGCAGATTCATATTAATTTGTCAGATTTGTGAAACTATCAGGCAAACACCATTACTGGATTCACACACTGGGTTAATGTACAGTAATGATGATTCGGTTGTCCATGACTACAGACGTACACGTTGATGAACATCTACTCTTTAAAAGCTTGCTCTTTATACATCTTAAATAAATCTCATCTCATTATCTGTATTATTATTATTATTATTATTATTATTATTATTATTATTATTATTATTATTATATTAGTATTAGTATTATTATATTATATTATATATATTATATTATATTAGTATTATTATATTATATTATAATAGTATTATTATGGTTGCCTCTATTATGGGGGTGAGGGGGTTGTTCCCCATACCCATCCAGGTTGCTGGGCAGATACACCCAGGACTGACAAACCATCAATCCAAATTAAGGGGTTGTCCCATGCACATCCAGGGGAGAATTATTCATCCATCCATACATTATATTCCGCTTTATCCTCTATTAGGGTCGCAGGGGGGTTCCCCATGCCCATCCAGGGGAGAACGTCTCAGGCGCTGGGCAGATACACCCAGGACAGGGCACCAATCTATAACTGGACACACACTCACTCAAACAAACACACTCTATATGGGGAAATTTGGAGAACTCAATTGACTTGATCCATGTTTCTGGACTGTGGGAGGAAACCGGAGAACCCAGAGGAAACCCACGTGGACACGGGGAGAACATTCAAACTCCACCCAGATTGGGATTCGAACCGGGAATCCCCAGCGCTGAGAGGAGAACATGCCAACCACTAACCCACCGTGCCGCCAGGGGAGAATTAAATCATTAAAAGTCATGTTATTGTTTAAATTGTATTAAATTTTATGTTTTTCTAGTAATACTTATCACTATGCATATTTTTGCTCCTACATAAATATTTTACATTTTCTACCATAAAAAAATCCACTAACAACTCGTTATCTGTATATCTCGCACAGTGTGAGCGAACCGCAGCTGAGGGATCGAAAAACTAATCTGTGTCCTCCTGCTTCTGCTCTGAAGGTTTGCCAGACCTCGCTGGCAACTGTTTTGGATTGCCAGGCTTGGTTGAACGCGTAGTAAGTTCTTTGAAGCGCACGCCAGGTGGATGTGCACTGGTGCTGATACACAGCGTCTTGCATGACTGGCTCCTCCTGAAACTTTGAACTTTGGACCAAGGTCACCATTACAAAAAGCTTTAGCTTAAGACTGAAGGACATTCCTGTGCCCTTATTTGGAATGATCCCAAATGGAAAGAACTTAAAAAAATATATGCTTTATATTAGGTTAGGGCGGCACGGTGGTTTAGTGGTTAGCATGTTCTCCTCTCAGCGCTAGGGATTCCCGGTTCGAATCCCCATCTGGGTGGAGTTTCCATGTTCTCCCTGTGTCCACATGGGTTTCCTCTGGGTTCTCCGGTTTCCTCCCACAGTCCAAAAACATGGATCAAGTCAATTGAATTCTCAAAAATTGCCCCATATAGAGTGTGTCTGTGTGAGTGAGTGTGTGCCCAGCGATGGATTGGCGTCCTGTCCTGGGTCTATCTGCCCAGCGCCCGAGACGTTCTCCCCTGGATGGGCATGGGGAACCCCACTGCGACCCTAAAAGAGGATAAAGCGGGAGATAATGGATGAATGAATATTAGGTTAGTTTTGCTTGTGTTAGAAGCGCTCGTCTTCCCCGGGAGATCGGCTACGCAGGAGGAAATGCGTACGCCGGTCCGTCGGACAAAACACTCCCACGGATACAACCTCTGCGGGAGTAATGCGCAGCGCTGTACCGTGGTTGAGCGCGGAAGGAGATGTCGGAGACACCGGGATAAAAAACAAAAAGGGGTTTAATATTAAAATGGTGTAGGGACACTAACAGAAAGGGGGAACAAACGAAACGACCTAACACCAGGATAAACCACAAACAAAGACGTGCACGGGGAAAATGGAAGACGGAAACTAAATACAAAAAACACCCGGTCACGTGCACAAAATAAACCAATCACCCAACGGAGACAATGAGTCCATTAAATGAGGGACAGGTGCCCCAGGCACCTGTGACAGCTTGTGATTTGAAAAGGTCTGGAAAGTAAGAAAAATTGGGGGGGGGGGTTTCCGCAGGTTAATTTTTATTAATTATATATGTGAAATTGGCGGCACGGTGGCTTAGCGCCCGAAATGTTTTCCCCTGGATGGGCATGGGGAACCCCCCCTCCCCACAACATTAATAGAGGCACGGTGGTTTAGTGGTTAGCATGTTCTCCTCTCAGCACTAGGGATTCCAGGTTTGAATCCCCATCTGGGTGGAGTTTCCATGTTCTCCTCGTGTCCGCGTGGGTTTCCTCCGGGTTCTTCGGTTTCCTCCCACAGTCCAAAAACATGGATCAAGTCAATTGAAGTCTCCAAATTGCCCCATATAGAGTGTGTGTGTGAGTGAGTGTGTGCCCAGTGATAGATTGGCGTCCTTTCCTGGGTGTATCTGCCCAGTGCCCGAAACGTTCTCCCCTGGATGGGCATGGGGAACCCATGGGATGAATATATGTGAAATAAATAAAAACATAAGAAATACAAACATACAAAAAATTGCATTAGATCTTTTAGCTGAAAAAACAGATAATTGTATGAATGAACTACAAAACCCTGCTAATTAACTCAAAATTTGTTAGAAATAAAAAAAAAAACAGAAATAAGGTCTAGATGCGCTCATTATAAATCTTAATAATAAACCTAAGCTAAAACTAGCTGAGCTATGATAATATTGGCAACAAAAATTTTTTTATTGCCATACAGATGGTAATAGAATATTAACATATGGTCGCGGGGGGGTTCCCTGTGCCCATTAAAATGAGAACGTTTTGGGCGCTGGGCAGATACACCCAGGACAGGGTGCCAATCTATTGCTGGGAACACACTCACTTACTTAGACACACTCTATATGGGGCAATTTAGAGCAGCCATTCATTTATTGATATATTACCTTCTGCTAAATCCTTTACAAGGGTTGCAGGAGGGTTCTCCAATCTATTGCTGGGCACACACTTACTCACATAGACACACTATATGGGGCAATTAAGAGCAGCCAATTCATCTTAAATCCATGTTTTTAGACTGTGGGAGGAAACCCAAACGGATACGAGGAGAACATGGAAACTCCACCCAGATTGGGATTCGAACCTGGATCCACAGCACTGCGATCTGAGCGTGGCCACCGTGCCTAAACCACCAAGAAAATTCTCATCCTTAACTTTGCTCGGAGTAATTCATCCATCCATCCATTATCTTCTGCTTTACCCTCTACTAGGGTCGCGGTGGGGTTCCCCATGCCCATCCAGGGGAGAAAGTTTCGGGCGCTGGGCAGATACACCCAGGACAGGGCGCCAATCTATCACTGGGCACACACTCACTCACACAAACACACTCTCTATGGGGCAATTTGGAGAACTCAATTGACTTGATCCATGTTTTTGCACTGTGGGAGGAAACCGGAGAACCCGGAGGAAACCCACACGGACACAGGAAGAACATGGAAACTCCACCCAGATTGGGATTCCAACCTGGAATCCCTAGCACTGAGAGGAGAACATGCTAAACACTAAGCCACCGTGCCACCCTGCTCAGAATTAACATTCATTCATTATCTCCCGCTTTATCCTCTAGTACGGTCGCGGTGGGGTTCCCCATGCCCATCCAGAGGAGAACGTTTCGGGCGTTTGGCAGATACACCCAGGACAGGGCGCCAATCTATCACTGGGCACACACTTACCCACACACACACACTCTACATGGGGCAATTTGGAGAATTCAATTGACTTGATCCATGTTTTTGGACTGTGGGAGGAAACCGGAGAACCCTGAGGAAACCTACACGGACACGGGGAGAACATGGAAACTCCACCCAGATTGGGATTCCAACCTGGAATCCCTAGCACTGAGAGGAGAACATGCTAGCCACTAAGCCACCGTGCCACCCTGCTCAGAATTAACATTCCAAAAAATCAATTAAGTAGTGAGAGCAAACACTCAAATACAGATAATGTTGGGACGCTGTACTCCCTCTCCTCTCTCTCATTATCCTCCTCACATCTTTGTTTGGACGGGAACTTCAGCGTTCAGCGCTCAGCGTGGGAGGTGAAGGAGAAGGTCAGGAGTCTTATCATGACCAGCTGCTAATTAAACACCCAAGCAATTAACTGTGAAGCTGGAGACGCAGGGAAGCCGTCTTTCCGTGGGATATCTTACACCATCTTAAAAAACAGCGTTTTTAAAGACGGCATTTTCCAAAAAGGGTCCAGTGTTACGGATGGAACCAGAGACAATGAGTAGTTTCCTGACCCTGATCCAAAAAAACATCAAAGTCTTCCCTCAAGGTCTGGCTGATTAAAAGGTTGGAGATATCAAACAGAAAAGGCTTTTATCTTTTTCTCACCCGTATTTAAAGCGTGGCATACAGTGCTCATAATAAAGTAGCTCTGATCATATCATATATCATAACAGAGATAATGAGCATGTTGACTGTACACAGTGACACAGCTCTGATCATCTCATAGAACGCTGTGTACATCACATGAGCTGTTCATTCAGTCATTTACATTTAGTCATATAGCAGACGCTTTTATCCAAAGCGACTTACAAATGAGAACACCACAAGTCAGAAGCCATGGAGAAAACCAACCTTACTGTAAATTCATCAAACCTGATTGTTATTCGAAGCTGCGCCCCCCTGCGCAAGGTCACCATTACAAAAAGCTTTAGCTTAAGACTGAAGGACATTCCTGTGCCCTTATTTGGAATGATCCCAAATGGAAAGAACTTAAAAAAATATATGCTTTATATTAGGTTAGGGCGGCACGGTGGTTTAGTGGTTAGCATGTTCTCCTCTCAGCACTAGGGATTCCCGGTTTGAATCCCCATCTGGGTGGAGTTTCCATGTTCTCCCCGTGTCTGCGTGGGTTTCCTCCGGGTTCTCCGGTTTCCTCCCACAGTCCAAAAACATGGATCAAGTCAATTGAATTCTCAAAAATTTCCCCATTTCCCCCCAATTTCCCCATTTCCCCCTGATCATATCATATATCATAACAGAGATAATGAGCATGTTGACTGTACACAGTGACACAGCTCTGATCATCTCATAGAACGCTGTGTACATTACATGAGCTGTTCATTCAGTCATTTACATTTACATTTACATTTAGTCATATAGCAGACGCTTTTATCCAAAGCGACTTACAAATGAGAACACCACAAGTCAGAAGCCATGGAGAAAACCAACTATACTGTAAATTCATCAAACCTGATTGTTATTCGAAGCTGCGCCCCCCCCCCCTTTTTTTTAAATTTTTATAACAGGTATTTGTTAAAGAGATGCGTCTTCAGTAGTTTCTTAAAACTGTTTAGTGATTCTGTCTTACGGACAGAGTTGGGAAGATCGTTCCACCATTTTACAGTGGAGAACGCCACGGAGTGAGAATGAGCTCCTCGGTGAGGTGGAACCACCAGGCGGCAATCATCACTGGAGCGAAGTGAACGAGTCGGAGTGTATTTTGAAAAGATAGAGTGAAGGTAGGAGGGGAAGATCCAGAAATGGTTCTGTATGCCAGAGTCATTCATTTCATCTTCTGCCTAATCCTTTTTTGGGGTCGTGTGGGAGGGTGTCCCCTGAAGAGGGGGTCCCCATCCAGGGAGAGCGTCTGGGGCGCTGGGCTTTACTATTTTATTATTGCTATGGGGCGGCACGGTGGCTTAGTGGTTAGCATGTTCTCCTCTCTGCACTAGAATGTCCAGGTTCGAACCCCAATCTGAGTGGAGTTTCCATGTTCGCCCTGTGTCCCTGTGGGTTTCCTGTGGATATTAGTTGCAGTAAAAGGTAGATCTAAGATCAAATTAAAGTACTACTAATTACTAATTACTTCTAATACTAATAGAAGTAATACTTTTAAATAACTAGGAACTCATCATCTCAACATTTTTTAAAAATGATTAATTAGTGACGGATGCACGGTGGCTTAGTGGTTAGGATATTCGCCTCTCAGCGCTAGGGATTCCCGGTTCGAATCCCCATCTGGGTGGAGTTTCCATTTTTCTCCCTGTGTCCGCGTGGGTTTCCTCCGGGTTCTCCGGTTTCCTCCCACAGTCCAAAAACATGGATCAAGTCAACTGAATTCTCCAAATTGCCCCATATAGAGTGTGTGTGTGTGTGAGTGAGTGAGTGTGTGCCCAGTGATAGATTGGCGCCCTGTCCTGGGTGTATCTGCCCAGTGCCCGAAACGTGCTCCCCTGGATGGGCATGGGGAACCCCCTTCATGACCCTAATAGAGGATGAAGTTGAAGATAATGGATGGATGGATGTTATTGCTATGTTGTTTTAATTGTTATAAAGCATCTTTGAAGTCCCAGAAAAGGTCTATATAAATATAAAATATATAAAATGTATTATTATAACTATAAACCTCTTCCAGATTGGGATACGAACCTGGATCCCAGTGCTGGAAGACCGAAATGTGCAAAATCAAGTACATAATTTCTATAGGGCAACTGTAACTGTAGCACTTTCCTCCCGGGGATCAATGCACTGTACATGCACTCCCCCAATATAGCACCAAAAAAAAACAGGACAGGGCCGTACATATCATACTGCACCTAATTATTATTGCAAGGCACTGCACAGAGCTGCCGCAACGTTCATGGCTAGAACAAAATACCTTCGAGCAACAATCTATGTCACGTTACACAAACAAGGCCAATAAGAATCAAACGAACCATAGAGCCATATGAAGTTATCTTTTTAAACATTATATATTATCAATCCATCCATTATCTTCCACTTTATCCTATATTATGGTCGCGGGGGGGGTTCCCCATGCCCATCCAGGGGAGAACGTTTCGGGCGCTGGGCAGATACACCCAGGACAGGGCGCCAATCTATCGCTGGACACACTCACTCACACAGACACACTCTATATGGGGCAATTTGGAGAATTCAATTAACTTGATCCATGTTTTTGGACTGTGGGAGGAAAACGGAGAACCCGGAGGAAACCCACGCAGACACGGGGAGAACATGGAAACTCCACCCAGATGGGGATTCGAACCGGGAATCCTCTAGTGCTGAGAGGAGAACATGCTAACCACTAAGCCACCGTGCCGCCCCCATTAGATATTATTCATTCATTCATTCATTCATCCATTATCTTCCGCTTTATCCTATATTAGGGTCGTGGGGGGGTTCCCCATGCCCATCCAGGGGAGAACGTCTCGGGCGCTGGGCAGATAGACCCAGGACAGGGCGCCAACCTATCGCTGGGCACACCACAGACACGCACACAAACACACTCTATATGGGGCAATTTGGAGAACTCAATTGACTTGATCCATGTTTTTGGACTGTGGGAGGAAACCGGAGAACCCGGAGGAAACCCACGTAGACACGGGGAGAACATGAGAACTCCACCCAGATGGGGATTCAAACCGGGAATCCCTAGAGCTGAGAGGCGAACGTGCTAACCACTAAGCTACCGTGCCGCCATTAGATATTATAATATATATTATTATTATATTATTATATTATATTTAGATTTCAAAATATCAGTTCCCGTACTCACTTTGGGGATTTTGGTTTACACCAGAGGTACCGGAGCGCTTAGGCGGGTTTTAAACATATGAAAAGGCTCAGATCATATTCACTGGGACCTGTTTAATGGCTCCATTGGTATTATTTTTACACTACTATACAATTACAAGTCAAAATAGACTTTACATTTTTAGCTTGGCTTCAACCCCAGACACCGAAATAATCTCTGCCTTTCGTGGTTATCAAAGCAGCGCACGCTTTACTAAATATGGTTGTTGCTGAATTAAATAGTCTACCACCTGCTTAAGTCATCAACGCTGAGAAATGACGTGGCTCATTCCTCTGATTAAAGCAGCGTCATTCTGCTGAATCAGCATCAGAGTTTAGCACGAGAAAATAATTTGATGAGGTTTTAATTGCTTTATTGATTGGTGGAAGCTTTCCGCTTTCTACAGACGGATCGATTAATTGCACGTTAATTGCAAATTTTAACTTAAGTGGAAAAACCTATAAAGAAATCAAATACTGTATATGTTCTACAAGTAGCACCCATTATTAACCCAAAACTTTAAGTACCACCGATGTTTTTCGTCTTTTCCGTGATTTATTCACAATAATACACGACCTCAACGGCACGGTGGCTTAGTGATGAGCACGTTCGCATCCCAGCGCTGGGGATCCAGGTTCGAATCCCAGTGTGGATGTGATTTCCATGTTCTCCTCATATCCGCATGAGTTTTCTCCCGGTTTTCCAGTTTCCTCCCACAGTCCAAAAACATGGATTCAAGGTGAATTAAATGCTCTAAATTTGAGTGTGTGTTTGTGTGAGTGAATGTTCCCAGTGATAGATTGGCGCCCTGTTCTGGGTGCTATCTGCCCAGCATTCGAAACGTTCTCCCCTGGATGGGCATGAGGAACCCCAGCCACTCTAGTAGAGGATAAAGCGGAAGATAATGAATGAATAAATTAGACAAGGTTGCATGGTGCCTTAGTGGTTAGCATTTTCTCCTCTCAGCGCTGGGTATCCAGGTTCGAATGCCAATCTGGGTGGAGTTTCCATGTTCTCCCTGTGTCTGCATGGGTTTCCTCCGGGTTCTCAGTCCAAAAACCTGACGTTAAGGTATGCTTTAAATGCTTTAAAATTGTGTGTGTGTGTATGTGAGTGAGTGTGTGTCCAGTGATAGATTGGCACCCTGTCCTGGGTGTATCTGCCCAGCGCCTGAAACGTTCTCCCCTGGATGGGCATGGGGAACCCCCCCCCCCCTGCGACCCTAGTAGAGGATGAAGCGGAAGATAATGAATGAATTAAGAAATTATATGGCTTTTTTCAATGACAGTTGTTTTCAGTGAACATATAACTGCTGATATGCTTTAAACAGGTGAATGGGAAGGTTGTGACGATGATCAGTTCTCATTATTCATTCATTCATTATCTTGTATATTATATTGTATATATTTATCCTATATTAGGGTCGCGGGGGGGTCCCCATGCCCATCCAGCGAACTCTATTGACTTGATCCATGTTTTTGGACTGTGGGAGGAAACCGGAGAACCTGGAGGAAACCCATGAAGACACGGGGAGAACATGGAAACTCCACCCAGATGGGAATTCGAACCAGGAATCCGTAGCGCTGAGAGGAGAACATGCTAACCACTAAGCCACCGTGCCGCCAGTTCTCTTTAGTTCTATAGAATTCATTCATTCATTCATTATCTCCCACTTTATCCTCTATTAGGGTCGCGGTGGGGTTCCCCATGCCCATCCAGGGGAGAACGTCTCGGGCGCTGGGCAGATAGACCCAGGACAGGGCGCCAATCCATCGCTGGGCACACACTCACTCACACATACACACTCTATTTGGGGCAATTTTTGAGAATTCAATTGACTTGATCCATGTTTTTGGACTGTGGAGGAAACCGAGAGAACCAGGAGGAAAAACCCACGCAGACACGGAGAGAACATGGAAACTCCACCCAGATGGGGATTCGAACCGGGAATCCCTAGCGCTGAGAGGCGAACGTGCTAACCACTAAGCCACCGTGCCGCCTTAGTTCTATATAATTAATTAATTAATTAATTAATTAATTTGTAGTCTATTTCTTGAAAAAGCTGGGTTCTTACGGAAGAGCATTCAGGCAAGCATATACTTCAACCGAAATATTTTCACAATTTAATATAAAGAAGTACAAGCTGGTAAACACCTTCTTCTCTTGTTCTTAATCCCCATGTCTGCACTAAACTGTGGAAACATCGCCGGTGTAATTGCTACATCAGTCATGTTACAATACTACATTAAATGTAATGCAGAACCATCAGAGGAGCTTTATGGATTAAGTGCTTTCACTGATCAAGCTCAAATGTATTCAGAAATACAAAGGTCAGTACATTTTAATAGCTTAAAAGATTACTATTATGCCATAACAATCCACGGGATTAATGTTTCTCGCTCGGAATCTAATTAGTAATAAACTCAGCTGCACCGAAAAGAAATAATTCTGGTTTGTGTTTATGTTGCTTGTGGTTCACTTTGCATAAAAGGGGAGATTAATTCATTTTACAATCTTTAGGACGAAGTTAAAACATTAAAAATCCTAAATTCACACTGTAGTTTGTTTTCATCCATCAATTATCTTCCATGTAATGCTATAACAGGGAGAACCAGGGGGGAACGTTTCAGGCGCTGGGCATATACAACCTGGACAGGGTGCCAATCTATCACTGGGCACACTTACTCACCCCCATACATGTTATATAGGGGTAATTTAGATAGGTGTAATGTAGGGCAGCACATTCACCTTGAATCCATGTTTTTGGACTGTGGGAGGAAACCCACATGGACACGGGGACAACATCCAACCAGATTGGAATTCGGACCTGGATCCCCAGTGCTGAGAGACAGACATGCTAACCACTAAGCCACCGTGCCGCTTGTTGGGTTTTATTAATTTGTAGTGTGATCCTTGTGACGATTATTATTAGTTCTGGCGAAAATTAATAATACATTTTTATTAATATCTTACTTTTAACTGCAGTACATATCCCACAGGAACTATATTTATTTATTTATTTATTTATTATCATTTTTTATTATTTATTCATTGAGTTTCAACATTACAAATACTTTTATATAAGTATATATACTTGTATATATATTGGGGCGGCACGGTGGCTTAGTGGTTAGCACGTTCACCTCTCAGCGTTAGGGATTCCCAGTTCGAATCCCCATCTGGGTGGAGTTTCCATGTTCTCCCCGTGTCTGCGTGGGTTTCCTCCGGGTTCTCCGGTTTCCTCCCACAGTCCAAAAACATGGATCAAGTCAATTGAATTCTCAAAATTCCCATATATAGTGCGTGTCTGTGTGAGTGAGTGTGTGCCTAGTGATGGATTGGCGCCCTGTCCTGGGTCTGTCTGCCCGGCGCCCGAGAAGTTCTCCCCTGGATGGGCATGGGGAACCCAACCGCGACCCTAATAGGGGATAAAGCGGGAGATAATGAATGAATGAATATTTCATACAATGACACTGTGATATAATCAAATCAAATTACATTTAAGAATTAATTGCAATAACACTAATAATTTTTCAAAGAAAATAAAAAGACATTGACATAAAATAAATAAAATTAAAAAAAAAACCAAGATAAACTGTATGCATTTAGGGAGTGGTATCTTATTGTATAGTGCAGGTATTAGATTGTTATAAAAAAAATCAGGTCTTATTGATACTTTAACAATAAAAAAGATGTAATTAATGCATTTTTCTTTTAGCTATTGTAAATCTTTAATTAGGATAAACAAATGCAAAAAGCGTCATTAAAAAAATATAACTAAATATGGAAAATGTGACTCGTGGACGTGTCCAGGGATTTTAGCCCTAATCCAAGCATTTATACATTAATCCTCTTAAAAAGGCTCACAATGTGCCAGCTCTGAATGGTTCATTGTTAGTCCAGCGTTCCTGTATAGATCAACACGCTAGAAATTTAAAAACATAATGGATGCAGGGATGAGTCCAAGTGATTTTACTGAACTGCTTAAATATGCAAAAATATGTTAAATCCTCATAACCACATAACCTTTATATATCTGTAACTAAAACACATTCAAATCTATGAGTTGCAAGCTGATTACTTCTGACTGTAGCATTCAGCACATAATGAGTATTGAATGCTTAATGCAGAAATAACGTCTGTATAAAATAATGCTATAAATACATAACTGTTGCTGTGGAGTTGAATGATTAATTCTTTGGAGATGTTCCAAGAAAGAAACTAAATAACATAGAGCTTTGATAATGATCATGAAATAATGCTATACAGCGTGTTTCAAGGTTGTTGTGCTTTATGTCGAGTACTTGGATCTTCATATATGTGGGAGTTTTGTAGTAATGAACAAATTACTACAGATCATCTCCCACATTTCATCATAACTCCAAGACGTTAAGTATAAAACCAAAGCATGAACATAAATATCGTATCTCATCTCATTATCTTGACTTCTTAATCCTGTAATAAGGTCGTTTTAGACACACTCACTCACATAGACACACAACTATATAGGGGCAATTTAGAGTAGCCAAATTTACTTTGAATCCATGCTTTTGGGTGGATGACTGTGGGTGGAAACTGGAGAACCAGCAGCAAACCCTCATTAGAACTCCACCCAGATAGGGATTTGAACCTGAATCAAGCCAGCTTGTTGCCCAATCTATAAATATACATTATCCATCCTTATATCGCTGGGCACACTCACCTACACAGACACACACATTATATAGGGGAAATTTAGAGCAGTCAATTCACCTTGAAACCATGTTTTGGATTGTGGGAAGAAACCAGTGAACTCCATCCAGAATGGGATTCAAACTTGGATCCCCACCGCAGGAAAGTGAACATGATATATGTACATCATATATATATATATATATATAAATATGAGCAGCACGGTGGCTTAGTGGTTAGCATGTTCTCCTCTCAGTGCTAGGGATTCCTGGTTCGAATACCAATCTGGGTGGAGTTTCCATGTTCTCCCCGTGTCCACATGGGTTTCCTCCGGGTTCTCCGGTTTCCTCCCCCAGTCCAAAAACATGGATCAAGGTCAATTGAATTCTCCAAATTGCCCCATATAGAGTGTGTTTGTGTGAGTGAGTGTGTGTCCAGTGATAGATTGGTGTCCTGTCCTGTGTGTATCTGCCCAGCGCCTGAAACGTTCTCCCCTGGATGGGCATGGGGAACCCCCCCGCGACCCAAGTAGAGGATAAAGCGGAAGATAATGGATGGATGTATATATTAAATCTAAAACTTTTAGTCTTAATGTAATTGCAGATAAACTAACTGCTCTCATATTTCTGCCAGCCTGAATACATCGGCACATTAAGAACCAAGAAGAGGTTAAATTGTGAGTAATAAAACATACGGTTCGTGAATTCTAAAGGGATTCTAACTTAAAGTCACAGTTTTCATTGTTTGCTCTGTCGTGCAGCGAGTCACTTGGCAAAATTCACTTTAACAACTTCAAGTACCTTCACTGACAAAGACTTTTAAATCATTTATTTCTCTCCTTCAAATCTGAATGAACGTTCTGGCTTTCAGCTTCCAGTGAGAATTCCGAGATTAGCGAGCGAGTGAGGGCTAGAGAAGTACGTTAGAGCAGAGAAAATAAACTCGACTTCTTTCTGAATTATTTTAAATAAATTATTTAGCATTATGGACAGAACGTCCAGCCACTGATGTCTGCACTACCTGTGTATGGTACAGATTAATTATTTATGACAGGTAGCACATGCTTTTATCTGTCTGTCTATCTGCTGTTCTGTCTGTCTTTCTGTCTCTATTCGTCTGTCTGTTTCCATTCATTAAGCATTCCTTTAAACCCGTAGCAGGATGTAGTGAGTGGCTGAGCAGGGGATGGATTTGTCTGGCTGTCTGCAGTTGGTGCACCTTGTTTCTTTACTACTAACATATATTATCATATATAGGGGGTCGCGAGGGGGACCCAGGGGAGAACATTTCAGGTGATGGAGAAATACACCCAGGACAGGGTGCCAATCTATCACTGGGCACACACTCACTCACACAGACACACACATTATATAGACGCAAATTAGATGGGGGCAATTCAGAGCAGCCAGTTTACCTTGAATTTAAGTGTTTGGACTATATATATATACTCATTCATTCATTATCTTCCGCTTTTATCCTCTATTAGGGTTACTGGCGGGTTCCCCATGCCCATCCAGGGGAGAACGTCTCAGGCGCCGGGCAGACACACCCAGGACAGGGCGCCAACCTATCGCTGGGCACACACTCACTCACACAAACACACTCTATATGGGGCAATTTTGGGAACTCAATTGAATTGATCCATATTTTTGGACTGTGGGAGGAACCCGGAGAACCCGAGGAAACCCACGCGGACACGGGGAGAACATGGAAACTTCACCCAGATAGGGATTCAAACGGGGAATCCCTAGCGCTGAGAGGAGAACATGCTAACCACTAAGCCAACGTGCCGCCCTATATATATATACAGTTCCTTTTTCATATACAAATTCTGGTATATGGTTAGCCCGTTCGTTCGTTCTTAGTGGTTAGCATGTTCTCCTCTCCAGGTTTGAACACCAATCTGGGTGGAGTTTCCATGTTCTCCCCGTGTCTGTGTGGTTTCCTCCGGGTTCTCCGGTTTCCTCCTACAGTCCTAAAACATGGATTCAAGGTCAATTGAATGTTCTCAATTGCCCCATATAGTACCGATCTGTCTTATGAAAATCAATATACTTCATTTAACTTATAATGACTTGTTTTCTAGGATAGCAACTAAAACAGCATCTGATCTCTTATGATAGTTCTGATTGTCACTTCAGTGCTGTCATCTGAGCTGTGGCACCACAGTGAGGTCAAAGATGCCGACCAAATAGGATCTTCTAAAAATGGCCTGACTGCATGAGTGTGGGGGGGCATTTCTGAGCCTCTTAATCTCCTGTAAGTGCTTTGTCTTTGAAGGGGGTTAAGTGATGTTGATGTGGGTTACGTAGGTTGTGTTGATAGTCGTCTAGAGCAGAAATATCAACCTCAGCTTCGAACATTACCTCAGCAGGATTTTATAATGAGGATTTACTCTTTTTGTTTGAAATAGCATTTGGTTATCTACTAGGAGCTGATTTGGGGTATGGTGCAGTGTTTGACCCAGTTTTGAATAACACACATTATACAGTCCAAATAGAAAATAAACTGTGACCAAAGAGCCACTCATGAGTCCTAAAAATCAAGTATACAGACATGCAGGCAACAACATTTATAAAACCTGTTGTACTAATTTGGCTTAATTCCCTTTCAGAGTAAACAGAAAAAAAACAGTCCTGGTTACATCTGCCAATGTCTGAAACATTCTCCCCTGGATGGGCATGAGGAACCCCCCGACCCTAGTCCCTTCTATAGGATTAAGTGGAAGATAATGAAATAATTAGATTATTACAAAGCATGTAATTAGGAATATAAACAATATAGTCACTGCAACAATATAGTCACTGCAACTATATATATATATATATATATATATATATATATATATATATATATATATATGTGTGTGTGTGTGTGTGTGTGTGTGTGTGTGTGTGTGTGTGTATTTATATATATATATATATATATATATATATAGGGCGGCACGCTGGTTTAGTGGTTAGCACATTTGTCTCTCAGCACTAGGGATTCCCGATTCGAATCCCCATCTGGGTGGAGTTTCCTTGTTCTCCCCGTGTCCGCATGGGTTTCCTCCGGGTTCTCTGGTTTTCTCCCACAGTCCAAAAACATGGATCAAGTCAATTGAGTTCTCCAAATTGCCCCATAGAGTGTGTTTGTGTGCATGTGTGAGTGAGTGTGTGCCCAGCGATAGATTGGCGCCCTGTCCTGGGTGTATCTGCCCAGCGCCCGAAACGTTCTCCCCAGGATGGGCGACCCTAATATAGGATAAAGCGGAAGATAATGAATGAATGAATGAATGAATATATATATATACACACACAAAAAATATATGTATATATGTGTATACTGTATATATTAGTATATTCTAATATTATCCTAATATATTAATGTATATATTATATTCAGTATATTGGTGATGTGCTATGTTATAGTAATAATGCTTAACAGTATTATTCATGGTTGCAGTAAGGGTTGCAGGGCGTTTTGGTATTTTTACTCATTCAGTTTTATTTGATTTGATTTTTGCACCTCTTTATGACAAGACCTTCAAAAGAGCTGTGAAGGCACCCCTCTTATGAAGTTTAAAAAACCACAGCGCTCCTGAGCAGCACTGTGATGCGTCGATGAGAAAACACACCTGAGAGCATCATGCTCATCCGAGTGTGCAATAGATATCACATTGGCACTTAAAATCAAATGAAATTTTAGGGAAGCTGTCTGTGTGGTGAAGCTCTATGCTGATGATTTGCAATCTATAAGTTTGGATACAGGCATTGTTAGATGACTCCATCCTTCACGACATAAAACTTTAAGCAGTAACAACAGTGTGCTTAAGGGCTGGTTTGCATGCTGTCTGTGTAAAATATGACTAGTCCCCGTCTCCCGTTTTATCAACTGTATATACCGTTCCAATAACTGAGGCGGCGTTATACATTTCAATGTCCTGTCTACACTTTGCAGGGACTGATCAGAATGGAACTGCAGAGCGGGAGAACTGCTTTGCACATTTTATAGGAAATTTTCTATGCTGAGCCTTTTTGAGTTAAAACTTCATGACCGTTCTCGAACCCGCTTTGCGAAAAAAAAAAAAACATGACGAGCAGGAAGGTTTTTATTCTGCATCACAAGATTTGATTCTATTAAATTAAATTTTGTGTCAGGCGGCACTTTGGCTTAGTGGTTAGCATTTTCCCGGTTCGAATCCCCATCTGGGTGGAGTTTCCATGTTCTCCCCGTGTCCGCGTGGGTTTCCTCCGGGTTCTCTGGTTTCCTCCCACAGTCCAAAAACATGGATCAAGTCAATTGAGTTCTCCAAATTGCCCCATATAGAGTGTGTCTGTTTGAGTGAGTGTGTGCCCAGCGATGGATTGGCACCCTGTCCTGGGTGTATCTGCCCAGCGCCCGAAACGTTCTCCCCTGGATAGGCATGGGGAACCCCCCCGGGACCTAATATAGGATGAAGCGGAAGATAATGAATGAATGAATGAATGAATTTTGTGTTATTTAGAAACTGAACTGAATAAAATTTAAAAAAATCTTTTTTATCATCATTTTTATCTTTTTGTTTCTATTCTAGGGCTGTGGGTTCCGGGTTCCCCATGGAGGGTGGGTTCGCTGGGCACACGCTCACTCACACAGATATTATATAGGGGGCAATGTAGAGCAGTGGGTGGCTTAGTGGTTAGTATGTTAGTACGTCTGAGAGGCGAACGTATTAATATAAGTTTAAGTTCAAGTAATTTATTTATATACTGCTTTTTTACAACAGTACATTGTCACAAAGCAGCTTTACAGATTGAAAACCCCCAAAGAGCAAGCCGAAGCGACAGTGGCAAGACAAAACTCCATGTTATGTTATTATAAACCTTGTGAGGACCAAGACTCATTGGGAGACTCATCCTCTTTGAGTGACCAGGCAGCATCAACAGTATAGGACAGCCAACATACTAACCATGTTCTCCCTGTGTCTATGTGGGTTTTCTCCAGGTTCTCTGGTTTCTTCCCACAGTCCAAAAACATGGATTCAAGGTGAATTGTCTGCTGTAAATTGAGTATGAGTGAGTGAGTGGGTATGTGCCCAGCAATGGATTGGTGCTAAATTGCCCAATTTAGCAAGTCATAAGTCAGATCACAAATAATTCACCACAAACCAATGCGTGTGTATGATTTCTGTTGCTGAAGCAAAATATTTTCCAACCTGATTTTTTTGTTAAAAAAAGGTTATTTCGTAAATCACATCTGCTTTTAAAAGCCCACATTTTGTAAAAACATCTGTGCAGTTTCAGCTCTTCAGGCATTAGGCTGAAACATGCAGGCTGTCAACACCAAAACTTTTTAAATAGCTTCCAGGATGGTTGTCAGCGATATGACACGTGAAATTGAAGCAGAAAGGATGTATCACCTGCAGCCTGGAGCCTTCATGTGCATCGTTCTTGACCTATAAACTGTAAATAGACTGATATTTATGTCACAGTCTCTGAGTCTCTGGTTTTGGGATTCGATCACTCATGAGCTGGTGACTGTCTGTGTCTATTATCTTCATTGTAAGTGGTTTATCAACAACTAAGTAGGGTTTAGTAAACTCTATAATATGTAATATGTCTATAATATCCATCCATCCATCCATATTCTTCCGCTTTATCCTCTATTAGGGTCGCGGGGGGTTCCCCATGCCCATTCAGGGGAGAACGTGTCAGGCGCTGGGCGGATACACCCAGGACAGGGCGCCAATCTATCGCTGGGTGGATACTCACTCACACACACACACACACACACACACACACACTCTATACAGTATGTGGCAATTTGGAGAATTCAGTTGACCTTGATCCATGTTTTTGGACTGTGGGAGGAAACTGGAGAACCCAGAGGAAACCCACGCGGACACAGAGAGAAATGGAAACTCCACCCAGATTGGGATTCGAACCCTAGTGCTGAGAGGAGAACATGCTAACCACTAAGCCACTGTGCCACCATGTCTATAATATGTAAAATTCCAATTCTCTGTTTATTCATGCAATTTATAGAAGAACCCTGTATGTGGTATTTCATTGCCCTGCCAGACTCATGGGGAGGTGGGAGCAGTGGTTAGCACATTCGCCTGGGGATCCTCGTGTCCATGTGGGTGTCCTCTGTGTTCTCCAGCTTCATTCCACAGGCTAAAAACATTGATTCAAGGTGAATTGGCTGGACTCAATTGGCTGTTTGTGTGAGTGAGTGTGTGCCCATTGATATATTGGCACCCTGTGCTGGGTGTATCTACCCAGTGCTGGAAACACCCCCCCCATGTCGTGGAATAAGCAGAAGATGAGCTGAGATTTATGCTTAGCACGTCCACCTCTCATTTCTGGGGATCCAGGTTCAAATCCCGATCTGGGTGAAGTTTCCATGTTCTCCCCAAGTTTACGTTTTCGGGTGTTCTTCAGGTTCTCCTGTTTCCTCCCACATTCCAATTGCTCTAAATTGCCCCATGTAAATTGGCCCTATATATGGTGTGTGTGTCTGTGAGTAATTGTGTGCCATTGATGGATTAGTGCCCTGACATGGGTATATTTGCCTAGTGCTCTCAACATGTTCCTCTGGATGGGAATGGGAAACCTCCCCTGAGGATTAGGTGGCCGATAATGAGATAAGACAATGATAAATTCAATGTTTTGTATTTAATATAATATTGTATCTATCATAAAGTTATGCATCGTTAAAGCAGCTGACTACCTGAACATATTCAACTTCAGTATAAAAGTTCCAAAAGCCGTTTATTGACAGTGATGGATTTGACAATTTTCTTTGTCCTCAGAATAAATACAGTATTGTACAAAGACCTTCATCCACTAAAAATAATGCTGCAGAGCCACCGTGACTGTATAATGTTTATAAATTCGCTAACTTTCTGAAGCTATAGCACTAATCTGATTGAAAGTAAACCAATTAAACATCGAATGAGATTAAACTTTGCTTTTAGAACGTTCTCATCTCTGAAATGACTGCTGATGTGCAGTTCTTTAAAAAGTATTTGTTCTTGTGATTCCAGACTAATTCAGTGATGTTCAGAGAAGGAATCTTAGAATCATTTGCAGGACGAGTCTAGATTCATTTAAATGGAAAAATAAAACACAAATCAAGAAAAAAATGTACAAAAAACGTACAAATATTTACCAATATAGCAAGTAAATAAAAGCATTTCTAAAAACGAATTTATTTTACTTAGAAATCTATTCAAGTCAAAAACTTTGTTTTTATTCATTACATGGTTTTAAGATGGCACGGTGGCTTAGTGGTTAGCATGTTCTCCTCTCAGCGCTAGGGATTCCCGGTTCGAATCCCCATCTGGGTGGAGTTTCCATGTTCTCCCCGTGTCTACGTGGATTTCCTCCGGGTTCTTCGGTTTCCTCCCACAGTCCAAAAACATGGATCAAGTCAATTGAGTTCTCAAAATTGCCCCATATAGAGTGTGTCTGTGTGAGTGAGTGTGTGCCCAGCGATGGATTGGCGCCCTGTCCTGGGTCTATCTGCCCGATAGCGCCCGAGACGTTCTCCCCTGGATGGGCATGGGGAACCCCACCGCGACCCTAATAGAGGATAAAGCGGAAGAGAATGAATGAATGGTTTTAAGATTTTCTGACTTGTAAAGGAGACGGCATGGTGACTTAGTGGTTAGCATGTTCTCCTCTCAGCGCTAGGGATTCCCGGTTCAAATCCCCATCTGGGTGGAGTTTCCATGTTGTCCCCGTGTCTGCGTGGGTTTCCTCCGGGTTCTCCGGTTTCCTCCCACAGTCCAAAAACATGGATCAAGTCAATTGAATTCTCAAAATTGCCCCATATAGAGTGTGTTTGTGTGAGTGAGTGTGTGTCCAGCGATGGATTGGCGCCCTGTCCTGGGTCTATCTGCCCAGCGCCCGAGACGTTCTCCCCTGGATGGGCATGGGGAACCCCACCGCAACCCTAATAGAGGATAAAGCGGGAGATAATGAATGAATGAATGGTTTTAAGATTTTCTGACTTGTAAAGGGGACGGCATGGCGACTTAGTGGTTAGCATGTTCTCCTCTCAGCGCCAGGGTTTCCCAGTTCGAATCCCAATCTGGGTGGAGTTTCCATGTTCTCCCTGTTTCCTCTTGGGTTTCCTCTGGGTTCTCCGGTTTCCTCCCACAGTCCAAAAACATGGATCAAGGTCGATTGAATTCTCCAAATTGCCCCATATAGAGTGCATCTTCCCAGCGCCTGAAACTTTCTCCCCTGGATGGGCATGGGGAACCCCCCGACCCTAATAGAGGATAAGCGGAAGATAATGGATGGATGGATGGACTCGTTAAGGTTAAGTTTTTTTGCAGTGTAGTACAGGCTTCGCTGTGCAGTAAACTCCCAGACCAATCGAGTGTGTAGTAAGATCACCAAAGGTGCTCCTCAGCCAATCAGATCTGTGTGAGTCGGGTGCGCAGATTTGTTACACGTTTTTTAGATTTTCTGAGTCGTTAAGATTTCATTTTTTGCAGTGCGTGACTTTACCTTTCAGAACTTTGTTGTGTAACCTGTACATGTCGTTCAACTCATTCAACAAATAATATCTATGTTCTAATGTAAGATATATGCTGCATCTTTATTAAGTATACATCTTTTTTTATCTTTATTTCTTATATCTTGTATAGTTTTGCATTCATGTTGCTGTGTGTTAGTTTTCATTTATTGCTTTGTGAACTGGAATTTAACACAACTGCAGTGTGTTTTAATAAACCCACGTAAATAAATGTTTTTAATTGGTTTGTTGTAGAACAACACATCATGGAAACCTGATACCTGTCAGGACTGCACCTGCCATAGTGATGTTGTCATCTGCAAAACGACTCGCTGCCTAAATCCCCAGTGTGACTTTCAGCGGGTAAGGCTGCGTCTCTGCATGACTGCATCGAGTAAAACTCATAACGGCTGTTGGGATTAAATAATCAATTGCCAGATGGTTGAGTGAGCCGCTACATGAACGACTGAAAGATGGATGTATGTTAAATAAATGCAGAAATGAGCCTAACATGTATATATATATATATAAGGCGGCACGGTGGCTTAGTGGTTAGCACGTTCTCCTCTCAGCGCTAGGGATTCTCGGTTCGAATTCCCATCTGGGTGGAGTTTCCATGTTCTCCCCGTGTCTGAGTGGGTTTCATCCGGGTTCTCCGGTTTCCTCCCACAGTCCAAAAACATGGATCAAGTCAATTGAATTCTCAAAATTGCCTCATATAGAGTGTGTCTGTGTGAGTGAGTGTGTGCCCAGCGATGGATTGGCGCCCTGTCCTGGGTCTATCTGCCCAGCGCCCGAGATGTTCTCCCCTGGATGGGCATGGGGAACCCCACCGCGACCCTAATAAGGGATAAAGCGGGAGATAATGAATTAATATATATATACTGTATATATATATATACAATATTGTGTCCGCAATTCTCCAAATTGCCCCAAGTTTGGACACGCCTCCTTTTTGTTCCACTTATTGTCATGTTCTCAGTTCCACTTCCTGTAAAGATGGACTTTGTAGTTCTCCAATTCCATTCTGTAGTCCATCTGTGTGTGTTCTACAGTACATACTGTGTACGTCCCCTTTGCTCTGTTCCAATTGCTCAGAACCCCAATAGTACCCCCACAGAGCAGGGGTTATTGGGTTGGTGCATTATTCCTATCCCAGCAGTGTGACTGAGGTGTTTAAATGAAACTCCAGCAGCACTGCTGCACTAACACCCCCTCACCACATCAGTGTCACTGCAGAACTGACAAGAAACAATCCACCACCCAAATGATACCTGTTCTGTGATGCTCCTGACCAACAGAGAACAGAGAACCAACAGAGACTAACGATTTAAGGTAAATGGAATGCTCTAAATGCACAGCAATTGATCAGCGTGCTGTGTCCTGGGTGTATCTGCCCAGCGCCCAATCGCCCCCCCCACCTTCCCCATGGATTAAGCAGAGGGTAATGAACAAATGAATGTACTCCAGTCTGTAATTGTAAAACTACAAAGTCCTGTAAGAAAACACGTTTAATACCGAGATGATTGGAACCTTTGGTGACTGATTCCACTGAACAGTTCTTTTTACGGGCTGCTCGTGTGTCCGCATGTTAGTGTCTTCTAAGAACAAGTGTAAAGACTTTTATTCCAGCGGCAGTCGCATTAATCATTGCCGTTGAAATGTGTTTTCAGGGAGAACGCTTCAGAATCCCGCCGAACAGTTGTTGTCCTGAGTGTTTCCCACAGTCTGCTGCCTTCTGCCAACACCAGGGCGTATTGTATGGGGTAAGTGACACTCCTGTGTACAATGCCAAAAAAGTGCCTGGTTGTCCTTTTACAGATTCTTACACGGCCTTTAAAATGCTAAGTGGTCATTTGCTGCTGTCACTGCACAAATGCACTCTTCGTACAAGTCCCATTCTCACCTGACAGAGCAAGCCTCTTTGTCCAAGTTGTCCCCTCGTGCTGCTTAAGATTCAGATGGTGTTGCCACCGGCCTGAGTGGCGTTTACTCAGGGAAGCTGGCTGTGTTGCCCAGGAAGCATAATTCCGCAGCTAATTAACTGGCCCCATCAGCAGAAAATCAGGGAAACCGAGGTCTTGCCTTGTAGTAGCCAGAGTTACAAATGATGTCATCATGTAGCAAACGCAGACTAACTCTCCCACAACCTCATAACCTTTATTTTGTTGTCCTCGCCTTCCTTTCTAGCATGACAGCCAGTGGAGTGAGTCCAAGTGTTCAATATGTACGTGTTCTTTGGGAAAGGTGACCTGTCTCCCGCCTGCCTGTCCTCCCCTCAGTTGTGGGAGAGGACAGAGTCCTTACATCCCAGCTGGAGAGTGCTGTCCCAGATGCACTCGAAATGGAGGTAAGAGCACGACATAAATAAAACCCTGTTTAAACAGAGCCTGAGTTTAAGAAAACCATCCATCCATTCATCCATCTTCTGCTTTATCCTCTACTAGGGTCGCGGGGGGGTTCCCCATGCCCTTCCGGGGGGGGGGGGGGGGGGGCATCCGGGGGAGAACGTTTCGGGCGCTGGGCAGTTACACCCAGGACAGGGCGCCAATCTATTGCTGGACACACACTCACTCCCACAAACACACTCTATATTGGGGAATTTGGAGAATTCAATTGACTTGATCCATGTTTTTGGACTGTGGGAGGAAACTGGAGAACCCGGAGGAAACCCACACGGACACGGGGAGAACATGGAAACTCCACCCAGATAGGGATTTGAACCGGGAATCCCTAGTGCTGAGAGGAGAACATGCTACCAATAAGCCACTGTGCTAAGAAAACCAATGAGTCTTTTCAGAGACCCGTTTCTCTTTCTGACATCATTTAAAGTGCTTCAGGAATGTTCTATATTCCAACAGAGAAATGGATTACAAGCTAAATATAATACTGTAAGACTATTTTTACATTAAAATTTACATTTGGTCGTTTAGCAGACGTTTTTATCCAAAGGTATCCCAATTTTTTGGAGATCCGAATACTAGGTCAGCCATAAGACTGCCCCCCCCCCCTTTCTCAATGACCCACATTGGTAATGTCATTGGATCTGGGATGTTTTTTGTATAAAATTTAAATGTCATTGGCTTAAAACACACTTGGAAACATCCATTCATTCATTCATTCATTCATTATCTCCCGCTTTATCCTCTATTAGGGTCGCGGTGGGGTTCCCCATGCCCATCCAGGGGAGAACGTCTCAGGCGCTGGGCAGATAGACCCAGGACAGGGTGCCAATCCATCGCTGGGCACACACTCACTCACACAGACACACTTTTTTTTATGGGGCAATTTTGAGAATTCAATTGACTTGATCCATGTTTTTGGACTGTGGGTGGAAACCGGAGAACCCGGAGGAAACCCACGCGGACACGGGGAGAACATGGAAACCACCCAGATGGGGATTCGAACCGGGAATCCCTAGTGCTGAGAGGCGAACGTGCTAACCACTAAGCCACCGTGCCGCCCACTTGGAAACAATATGTAAAAAAGTGGGTGGCATGGTGGATTAGTGGTTAGCATGTTCTCCTCTCAGTGCTAGGGATTCCCAGTTCGAATCCCAATCTGGGTGGAGTTTCCATGTTCTCCCCGTGTCTGTGTGGGTTTACTCCGGGTTCTCCGGTTTCCTCCCACAGTCCAAAAACATGTATTCATGGTGAATTGGCTTTTAATTATTCTACCTAAATTGCCGTTATATAGTATCCATGTTCCCTCGTGTCCACGTGGGTTTCCTCCGGGTTCTCCGGTTTCCTCCCACAGTACAAAAACATGGTCAATTGAATTCTCCAAATTGCCCCATATAGAGTGTGTCTGTGTGAGTGAGTGTGTGCCCAGTGATAGATTGGCGTCCTGTCCTGGGTGTATCTGCCCAGCGCCCGAAACGTTCTCCCCTGGATGGGCATGGGGAACCCCCCCCCCCCTGACCCTAATAGAGGATAAAACTGAAGATAATGGATGGATGTGAAAAAAGTTGCTATCGTACGTTTCCTCTGTGGTATAGTTAATACTGTATATTCATTTTAGGGTTTGTCTAAAATACTAACACTAGCGATGCATTACAGCAGAACTTTAACATGATTTCAGATTTTTGCCTCCCAAAATTTGGTTTTTATTAGTTTACATTTCTCCTGTGTGTGCGACTTTGCCTCAGTATAGAACCATGAGCGCATTCATTTAGGTTGCCAGTGTATTATATATCTGAGAGGGCCATTATTTTTGCATCAGTCAGGTTTTTGTACCACACTGAGACTCTGATCCAACTTCCCCATTCATGAGGCATTTTGTGCTGTTGATTCAGTGTCTCTTTTCATGTTGCCTAGATGTATTTTTGATGGGGTGCCATGCTGAGAGTGCAAAACCTCTTCACGCTTAAAGCTCTAGTTCTGTAGGGGTTTCAGAGCTTCACTTGCCGGAGTCTCCTGAGAGCACAGACACATTAATCCGTCCTGACCAGTGGCCTCATCTATTAAATAGGTTTTCTGTTTAACCCTGGATGTGGTGCACTCACGAAGCCAAGGAAGTGTCGAAGTTCAAAAACAAAAATCCATAGAATGAAAATGCTATTTGCTTTTTATGTCATAATAATTGGTATTGGGTGAAATCTATACCACACCAAATCTACACTTTACTTCTCTCTAGTTTCCTGCTTTATGTAAGCTGCTTTTATGTTTTTTTTTTTTTTGGTGTTAAAAAGTAGTTTAAAGACCTACGAATGAAATCAGTGACTGTTAGCCGCACTGGTTTTTATGGAGCTCTGAAAAATAAACATTTTATTTGGTGATATGGATTTAGTGGGCATGGCGGCTTAGTGCTTAGCATCTTCTCCTCTCAGTACGGGGGATTCCCGGTTCGAATCCCAATCTGGGTGGAGTTTCCATGTTCCCCCCGTGTCCGCGTGGGTTTCCTCCGGGTTCTCCGGTTTCCTCCCACAGTCCAAAAACATGGATCAAGTCAATTGAGTCCTTCAAAATTGCCCCATAGAGTGTGTGTCTGTGTGAGTGAGTGCGTGTCCAGTGATAGATTGGTGTCCTGTCCTGGGTGTATCTGCCCAGCGCCCGAAACGTTCTCCCCTGGATGGGCATGGGGAACCCCACCGCGACCCTAATATAGGATAAAGCGGAAGATAATGGATGGATGGATTTAGTGGGCATGGTGGCTTAGTGCTTAGCATGTTCTCCTGTCAGTACTGGGGATTCCCGGTTTGAATCCCAATCTGGGTGGAGTTTCCATGTTCTTCCTTGTGTGTCCATGTGGGTTTCCTCCGGGTTCTCCGGTTTCCTCCCACAGTCCAAAAACATGGATCAAGTCAATTGAATTCTCCAAATTGCCCCATATAGAGTGTGTCTGTGTGAGTGAGTGTGTGCCCAGTGATGGATGGGTGCCCTGTCCTGGGTGTATCTGCCCAGCGCCGAAACTTTCTCTCCTGGATGGGCATGAGGAACCCCCCGCCCCCCCCCCCCCCCCCCCCACCGCGACCCTAGTAGAGGATTAAGCGCAAGATAATGAATAGATGGTTTTTACTGCACGGCACGGTGGTTTAGTGGTTTAGCATGTTCTCCTCTCAGTGCTAGGGATTCCGGGTTCAAATCCCAATCTGGGTGGAGTTTCCATGTTCTCTTCATGTCCACGTGGGTTTCCTCCGGGTTCTCCGGTTTCCTCCCACAGTCCAAAAACATAAATCAAGTCAATTGAATTCTCCAAATTGCCCCATATAGAATGTGTTTGTTTGCGTGAGTGTGTCCCCAACGATAGATTGGCGTCCTCTCCTGGGTGTATCTGCCCAGCACCCGAGACGTTCTCCCTGGATGGGCATGGGGAACCCCACCGCGACCTCAAGCTGATTTTCTGTGTTAACTTGGATTAAAACAATCCTCTGTGTACAAATCTGTGTACAGTTTACCTGGCAAACATTTTTATATTCCAGGTAATTTAATACAGAAGCTTTAAAACGACTTCCTTCTGAACTCGAAAAAGTGAAATCAATAATAAAACAAAGTGTTTTCACAGCTTCCTGCTCCTGGGAGGGAAGAGAGTATAAGGACAGTGAAGAATGGAGTCCAAGTCCCTGCATGAGGTGTGAATGCCGGAACGGGCAGACACAATGTTCTGTCGCTGAGTGTAACCCTGTGACGTGTAAACCGGTGAGGACCGACCGCTTCACACTCAAACCTTTACACTTCCGTTCTACATGTTGATTAATTTTACACTGCAAGCTGATTACAATGGTGTGTGTGTGAGTGTGTGTGTGTGTGTGTGTGTGTGTGTGTGTGTGAGTGAGAGACAGATGTCTGATGAGTTGGTTATTTCCTTTTGAATAAATGTTGTGTTTCTTCCACTTTCTGGTCAGTTTGATGCTGTGTTTTAAGCTTCTGGGAGGTTTGAATTATATTCTAGACGTGTTTAAGGCTTTCAGTATATTGTGTTGCAATGAAATTAGAATCTATTTTAGCTTCGGTGGCAATTTAAGATTTCACGTTGGTTGCAACACGTCTCTGTGTGGTGTTTAAATGAAATATCAGAGCTGCAGCAAATTAAGGAAAATAATACATATATATATAGTGACGGCACGGTGGCTTAGTGGTTAGCACGTTTGCCTCTCAGCGCTAGGGATTCCCAGTTTGAATCCCCATCTGTGTGGAGTTTCCATGTTCTCCCTGTGTCCGCGTGGGTTTCCTCTGGGTTCTCCGGTTTCCTCCCACAGTCCAAAAACATGGATCAAGTTAATTGAATTCTCCAAATTGTCCCATATAGAGTGTGTATGTGTGAGTGAGTGTGTGCCCAGCGATGGATCTGCCCAGCACCCGAGACGTTCTCCCCTGGATGGGCATGGGGAACCCCACCGCAACCCTAATAGAGGATAAAGCGGAAGATAATGAATGAATGAATATATATATATATTTTTTTTTTTTATTTTATTTTATTTTATTTTATTTTTTTTTCCTACACACTATCTGTTTCATTTCCACTGATCATATAGATGGACTTTGTAGTTCTACAATTCCATTCTGTAGTCCATCTGTTTCTCTACATACTCTGTCAGTCTGCTTTAGTATGTTCTCTAATGATCCGGAACCCCAAAGTGGAGGTGTTAATTGTGTATTCTTTTTTTGTATTGATCATTGATCCATTATCTTCCGCTTTATCCTCTACTAGTGTTGCGCGCGGGGGGGGGGGGGTTGTTCCCCATGCCAATCCAGGGGAGAACATTTCGGGCGCTGTGCAGATACACCCAGGACAGGACACCAATCTATCATTTGACACACACTCACTCACACAGATACACTCTATATGGGGCAATTTAGAGCATATATATATATATATATAATGCATTCAAACCTGAACCTCGATTTTCTATTTTGATGTTTTGCAGAATGAGAACCTGGTGATTCAGCCTGGAACCTGTTGCCCTCAGTGCATTGCAAACCCATGCATAGCAGCTGGAAAGGAGTATAAGGTAAAAAACAAATGTGCTTTTGCGACTGTTTATAAATGGGATCCTAAGACAAGAACACTGGTGAGAAAATCAGGGCTGTTCCTCTTTGAAGATAGAGAGTGAAAGATGAGGCACTAAAGCAGCACATTATGTGAGGAGAGTTCTCATCAGTAATTCAGTAACATTTCCCTTTGCTCTCTCTTCGCTCTTGCTTAATTTCCTCCCTCTTTTTCAGCACGTCATTCTTCTTGCACATCCTTCATGCTAATTTCTGAACTCAGCTTGCTTAGTTTGCTGTGGAATGAAATATAAAGTGTTATAATGTGCCCACTTAGATGACTATGTTGGATTTGTAATGCCTTAATATCAATACTGTATATACACTAACCAGTCACTTTGTTAAGTCCACCACCATGTTTTTGTACTTATGTTCCATTACATCAGCTCCACTGAGCATATACATTTGGTCATTTGGTCATTTATTGGACACTTTTATCCAAAGCGACTTACAAGATGATCACGGGGTTCATCACAACATCCCTGGAGCAATGAGGGTTAAGGGTCTTGCTCAAGGACCCACATTGGTAACTTCAGTGGACCTGGGATTTGAACCCCCAACCTTCAGATTGATAACCCAACACCCTGACCACTGAGCTACCACACCCTCACCCTCTATATAGATAGACAGGACAGAATGCCAATCCATTGTTGGGTACACACTCTCACACACACACACATGCTATATAGAGGCAATTTAGAGCAGCCAATTCACTTTGAATCCATGTTTTTGGACCTATGTAGACACGGAGACAACATTGAAACTCCACCCAGAATTGCATTCGAACCTAGATCCCCAGCGCTGAGAGGCGAACATGCTAACCACAAAACCACTGTGCCACACCCCATTTTTTAAATATCCATCCATCCATCCATTATCTCCCGCTTTATCCTCTATTAGGATCGCGGTGGGGTTCCCCATGCCCATTCAGGGGAGAACGTTTCGGGCACTGGGCAGATACACCCAGGACAGGGCGCCAATCCATCGCTGGACACACACTCACTCACACAGACACACTCTATATGGGGCAATTTTGAGAATTCAATTGACTTGATCCATGTTTTTGGACTGTGGGAGGAAACCGGAGAACCCGGAGGAAACCCACGCAGACACGGGGAGAACATGAAAACTCCACCCAGATGGGGATTCGAACCGGGAATCCCTAGTGCTGAGAGGAGAACATGCTAACCACTAAGCCACCGTGCTGCTTATTTAAATATGTATATTTTAATATTGTTTTAATATGGAAACGGGGTTTTTGGTACTTTTTTTTTTTTCCTTTGGTACTTTCATTTTTCTTCAAAGTGTGTGTGTGTGTGTGTGTGTGTGTGTGTGTGTGTGTGTGTGTGTGTGTGTGTGTGTGTGTGTGTATGTGTGTGCATGTGTGTGTGTTACAAATATAGCACATTTCAAGGACCACATTAATAAACCATCTCCTTTCAACATACATTTAATCTGAAAGCTTCGCGCCATCATGACTCCTAAATCCTGTCTTCTTTCCACAGGATGGTGAACAGTGGCAGAAAAGCAGCTGCATCACGTGTGTGTGCCACCGCGGGCAGTCACGGTGTCATACTGAAAAATGCCCACCTCTCCAGTGCGCCAAGGTCATCTATAATCCTGAACCCATTCCACCTGATATTTAACACAAAAATAAATACAGGGGACAGTCCTGTCCATTGCTCGTCTTACCTCAAACTACTGTAATATTGTAGAGAGAGCCAGTTTGACCCAGATCTCAGTAAACTGAGTGACTTACTACATGTTTTTGGATGCACTGGCAGCACAGCACTATAGGACATGCCATGTCTTGCTGAAATGATGAGCAGGGGGCTAATAATTGGACCCAGGGGGCTCTATGTTGCACTTGCTCTTCACAGTTTCATGACTGTTGGCATGAACAGGCTTGGAACACTGGAAAGCTGCTTAGAGACAATGTACCATTATAAATTTTGCTATAAATAAATTAACCTTATCCTATATGGAACCTGGTCAAGTATGGACCCCATCATGTACTACTTTAAAAAATGATTTTGTTATTATATTGTATTAAATAAAAATATATATATATTAATTTGAAGGAAAAAACAAAGTCGCGGTGGGGTCGCGGTGGGGTTCCCCATGCCCATCCAGGGGAGAACGTTTCGGGCGCTGGGCAGATACACCCAAGACAGGGCGCCAATCCATCGCTGGGCACATTATTATTATTATTATTATTATTATTATTATTATTATTATCTGCATATGGCAATAAATCTTATAAAATGTTTCTCTGACCACAAAATCAAAGTTTATTTGATCATAAACCTTCACTACTGAACTTAAGCCAATAAAAGAGGCTAAAGAGGAGGGGCTAAAATCATCAAACTTATAAACTTAAGGATCTGAATGGACTGTGATTAGATAATTGGTCTCCAATCTGCTATCCACACTCATTAAGCACGATGGCGGATGGCTCTGAAATGTTATCATCCCATAAGATGAAGCCCAAAGCATCTAATTAAGAGATGCCAGCCACTGCAGAACATAGATTTAGGCTGACTTGTTGATGGCTATCAGGGGTGTCAATATTCGGGGCTGAAACTGAATAAATAATTAGCATAAAATACCAGAAGGAAATTAAGTCTTCGAATTTGAATGAAACTCTAATAACTGATTGGTTTTGTGCCACCAGGGAGAAATGAAGGTGAAGCGATCAGATCAGTGCTGCGAGGACTGTGTCTCTATCAAAGGCGGCTGTTTGTACGAGGGGACGCCACGCTACCATGGTGACATGTGGAACGCTACAGGCTGCGAGTTCTGTACGTGCCAGCGAGGCCAGGTGCTGTGCCAGCGAGCCGAATGTGCCAAGCTGGAGTGTCCACAGGTAAACACACCGAGCGGTATCCGTACTCACTGAACAAGTGCAGGATAATGCTGTGATCATTGTGTGTATATAAAACGGCTTTCCATTGGATTCAAACTCAAGGCCCGCGGGCCATATCCGGCCCGTAATACAATCATATCCGGCCCACGAGGTCATTACATTGATCTATCCATCCATCCATCCATTATCTTCCGCTTTATCCTCTACTAGGGTCGGGGGGGGTCTCCATGCCCATTCAGGGGAGAACGTTTCGGGCGCTTGGCAGATACACCAAGGACAGGGGGGCAATCTATCACTGGGAACACACTCTTTCACACAAACACACTCTATATGGGGCAATTTGGAGAATTCAATTGACCTTGATCCATGTTTTTGGACTGTGGGAGGAAACCGGAGAACCCGGAGGAAACCCACGCAGACACGGGGAGAACATGGAAGCTCCTCCCAGATTGGGATTCGAACCAGAAATCCCCATTGCTGAGAGAAGAACATGCCAACCACTAAGCCACCGTGCCGCCCTAACATTGATCTATTTTTATTGTTATTATTGGCCTGGTGATATGAAGTGCCCATGATTGGCGCACTGTCCTGGGTCTATCTGCCCAGCGCCCGAGACGTTCTCCCCTGGATGGACATGGGGAACCCCCCCAGCGACCCTAATAGAGGATAAAGTGGAAGATAATGGATGGATGGAAATGAGAGCCCTTGGAGATGGGGAAAGTTTCTCCACAGATGTGACCCATTGTAAATGCGCCACTTGAAAGAACCTGAGAAAATGACTCAACTATTCATTCATTCATTATCTCCCGCTTTATCCTCTATTAGGGTCGCGGGGGGGTTCCCCATGTCCATCCAGGGGAGAACATCTCGGGCGCTGGGCAGATACACCCAGGACAGGACGCCAATCTATCACTAGGCACACAATCACTCAAACAAACACACTCTATATGGGGCAAATTAGAGAACTCAGTTGACTTGATCTATGTTTTTGGACTGTGGGAGGAAACCGGAGAACCCGGAGGAAACCCACGCAGACACGGGGAGAACATGGAAACTCCACCCAGATGGGGATTCGAACCGGGAATCACTAGTGCTGATGACTCAACTATAGAAAACCAAAATCGTCTCATTATCCATCCCCTAATCCTGGAGAAAAACAGAGGTCTGTAAGGCTGCCAGGGGATTGTCTGCAGGTGCATAATTAGGGTTAATGAGCTGAGAAGGGCGGAGTCAGCAGAGTGCCAAGGCAGTGGAGGCTCTTAACGTCAAGTCGTTTTGCCAGCAAGTTTGATACCCCTACAGTTGTTCTGGCTAAAGCATTAGGATGTATATTGGCAGAAGGATGCTGAGGATGGAACCTCCACAGGAGGAGGAGATGAAGGCCTGAGAGGAGGTTTATGGATGCTGAGTGATGTTATCCAGGGGGGTTGGCATGACGACTGAGGAGGATACCAAGGATGGGTCAAGTTGGTGAAAAATGAGCTGCTGTGGCGACCCATAATAAGAACAGCTGAAATACGTCACTGAAGCAGTGAGGGAACGTTTCAGACGTGCAGAATGACCTGAATTTCAGCCAAACTGCAAAACAAGCAACAACTGTGTCAGTGCACGACATTAAGAAGTACTGGGACTGCAATATTCAGCTTTTAAGTTCCTTTTTCTGCTCTTTATGGGTGTCATGAGATTAAAACAGGGACATTGTTTATGTGGATTGGTCAACCGAGCACCGTTTTAATGCTCATGCTAAATAAGCGTTCTAACACTTTTTTTTGGGAATGTGGTGCGGCACGGTGGCTTAGTGGTTAGCACGTTCGCCTTTCAGCGCTAGGGATTCCCGGTTCGAATCCCCATCTGGGTGGAGTTTCCATGTTCTCCCCGTGTCCGCGTGGGTTACCTCCGGGTTCTCCGGTTTCCTCCCACAGTCCAAAAACATGGATCAAGTTAATTGAGTTCTCTAAATTGCCCCATATAGAGTGTGTATGTCTGAGTGAGTGTGTACCCAGCGATGGATTGGCGCCCTGTCCTGGGTGTATCTGCCCAGCGCCCGAGACGTTCTCCCCTGGATGGGCATGGGGAACCCCACCGCGACCCTAATAGAGGATAAAAGCAGGAGATAATGAATGAATGAATGGGAATGTGGTGTAATTTCTGTGTTGCATGCACTTTATATCAGGGAGAAGAATCAGTGTATTTAAATGGGAAGTGTTGCCCCGAGTGTAAACCATCATCCGGTATCTGCATCTACACGGATAAGACGGTACGTGGACGGTAACTAAATCTTTTTTAATTCCAATTTGTTGTGATCACAACGATATATAAGTTGAAATTATTTTTTTTGTGCGACAGGACAAGAGGAGCAACACGAAGAGTTTCAGACGTCTTGCTGTAAGTAAATCTGTAAAAGACTTTTTATAATTCATTAATTCATTCATTATCTCCCGCTTTATCCTCTATTAGGGTCGCGGGGGGGTTCCCCATGCCCATCCATGGGAGAACGTCTCAGGTGCTGAGCAGATACACCCAGGACAGGGTGCCAACCTATCGCTGGGCACACACTCACTCACACAGACACACTCTATATGGGGCAATTTGGAGAATTCAATTGACTTGATCCATGTTTTTGGACTGTGGGAGGAAACCGGAGAACCCGGAGGAAACCCACGCGGACGATAATGAGTTAATGAACAAATAAATGTTGCCTCGTGTTTGCAACCTAATTTTAATTAGTTTTGAATTTGGTATTTTATGTTAGACCTGGGTGGCACGGTGGCTTAGTGGTTAGCACGTTCGCCTCTCAGCACTAGGGATTCCCGGTTCGAATCCCCATCTGGGTGGAGTTTCCATGTTCTCCCTGTGTCTGCGTGGGTTTCCTCTGGGTTCTCCAGTTTCCTCCCACAGTCCAAAAACATGGATCAAGTCAATTGAATTCTCAAAATTGCCCCATATAGAGTGTGTGTGTGTGAGTGAGTGTGTGCCCAGCGATGGATTGGCGCCCTGTCCTGGGTGTAGCTGCCCAGCGCCCAAGACGTTCTCCCCTGGATGGGCATGGGGAACCCCACCGCGACCCTAATAGAGGATAAAGCGGGAGATAATGAATGAATGAATGTTAGACCTGAGCTGCTCATCGTTCCGTTGTTCGTTATCTGATGATGTTCACGTTTCTTTAGTTTTCTAAACCAATCCGGTTAAATCTTTCATTTTGCACAGTGCAGTATAATCTCACCGTCTCTGTGTTTCAGAACCTAGAGAGCTTTAATGAGGGACCATGTCGGGAATGCCAGTGCCGAGCTGGTCATGTGACTTGTTATCAGCGCTCCTGTCCCACATGTCCTGTCGGCACGCTCGCTATTACCCAGCAGGGAGAGTGCTGCCCGCAATGCCACCCGGGTAAGTTAGAGGAATCTGCAGATCACATGACTTTATAATCAGACATTTCAGTTTGAATCAGAAATAGAATCACTTTATTTTACTGAGTATGTTACAAATAGGGTGGCACGGTGGCTTAGTGCTTAGCACGTTCTCCTCTCAGCACTAGGGATTCCCGGTTCGAATCCCCATCTGGGTGGAGTTTCCATGTTCTCCCCGTGTCTGCGTGGGTTTCCTCCGGGTTCTCCGGTTTCCTCCCACAGTCCAAAAACATGGATCAAGTCAATTGAATTCTCCAAAATGCCCCATATAGAGTGTGCGTGAGTGTATGCCCAGCGATAGATTGGCGCCCTGTCCTGGGTGTATCAGCCCAGCGCACGAAACGTTCTCCCCTGGATGGGCATGGGGAACCCCACCGCGACCCTAATAGAGGATAAAGAGTAAGATAATGGATGGATGGATGTTACAAATACAAGGAATTTGTGTTGCTGAGTGCACAAGACAATCTACAAGACAGCACATGGACACAATACTATAATAATAATAACACGGACATGGACACAATACAATAAATCGAAATTAAGATGAAATTATAATACAATCAGGTAGTTAAAAAGAGTAAAAATGTCATTAAATTAAATACAAATTTAATAACATTTTTTAAATAAAAAAGCACCTAAAGAAATGAGGACCTTATGAAGACCTTAAGAAAATGAGGGATATATATCCATCCATCCATTATCTTCCGCTTTATCCTCTTCTAGGGGCGTGGGGGGGGGTTCCCCATGCCCATCCAGGGGAGAACATTTCGGGCGCTGGGCAGATACACCCAGGACAGGACACCAATCTATCATGGGACACATAGACACGCACACACACACACTCTATATGGGGCAATTTGAAGTATTCAATTGACCTTGATCCATGTTTTTGGACTGTGGGAGAAAAAACCGGAGAACCCAGAAAAAAACCCACGGGGACACGGGAAGAAAATGGAAACTCCACCCAGATTGGGATTCAAACCTGGAATCCCTAGTGCTGAGAGGAGAACATGTTAACCACTAAGCCACCCATTTTTATATATTGATCAGTTCACACTTATATTAAAGGTTATTGTGAGGTAGGCCCCTAAGTCTTCACTTGGGAGGGTAGTATTTGCAGATTTCTTGCAGAAAGCACCTTTCTTCTTGCTTTGAAGCAGCAGTGTAGCTGTGCTGTGTATTATTCACTACAATCTTCTTAAAATGAACTTATTTAAATCGCTTCATTTGTTTTCATATCGTATTATTTTCCAATTTCTCATAACGTCAAACTTATTGCTTTAGCGTCTTATGATTTCCAGAGGCCAGAAGCGTGCCGTGCGGCTGACTGATCCTCCTTATTTACCTATGTACAAATAATGTGCCTCCTGCAAAATGTAACCTGAAGTGAAAACAGCAGCCTGAATTAATCTTCGCTTCGATCGTGTGGAGATAACTGGATTTTCGGCTCCCGGTGGAGAACCCTGAGAAAATAAACGCCCCTTCTCCCTCTGCATGTGCCAACCGTGCCATTAATCACACTTGATGGTTAGAGGCATGTGGTTAGGACTGGAGCACCTGCTTGTATTCCAAGATTATTGGTGTAAAATGTGTCTGCTCAGATTCTACACTGAATCGAACATCACTTCATTGAGATAACGAACAGCGTTGCAGGTTTCTGTTCTCTGATCGTAAAGATTTCACACAGAACAGACTTTCTAATGTTTCTCATGCAAAGCAATGATTTTGGTGATAGTTGATCCATGTGCGGGCGGCACGGTGGCTTAGTGGTTGGCATGTTCTCCTCTCAGCAGTAGGGATTCAGGTTCGAATCCAATCTGGGTGGAGATTCCATGTTCTCCCCGTGTCCGCATGGGTGTCTTCCGGGTTCTCCGGTTTCCTCCCACAGTCCAAAAACATGGATCAATGTCACTTGAATTTTCCAATTGTCCCATATAGAGTGTGTGTGTGTGTGTGAGTGATGGATTGGCGCCCTGTCCTGGGTGTATCTGCCCAGCGCCCGAAACATTCTCCCCTGGATGGGCATTGGGAACCCCCTCGAGACCCTAGTCCCTAGACACTACACTCTATCAGATTAAGCAGACACACACACTATATAGCGGCAATTAAGCCAAATCACCAATTCCATCCATCCATTATTTTCCGCTTTGTCCTCTACTAGGGTCGTGGGGGGGGGTTCCCCATGCCCATGCCCATCCAGGAAAGAACGTTTCGTGCGCTGGGCAGATACACCCAGGACAGGGTGCCAATCTAACACTGGACACACACAAACACATTCTATATGGGGCAACTTGGAGAATTCAATTGACCTTGATCCATGTTTTTGGACTGTGGGAGGAAACCGGAGAACCCGGAGGAAACCCACGCGAACACGGGGAGAACATGGAAACTCCACCCAGATTGGGATTCGAACCTGAATCCCTAGTGCTGAGAGGAGAACATGCTAACCATAAAGCCACCGTGCCACCAAATTAAAAATTAGATAATAAAAAAAAAACTTTTAAAATCCAAATCCTTCTTCATGACACCTCCACAAAATACAAAGTGCTGATGTCAGTCTGCAGCCTTGGAGAACATTTACATGTCAGGAATGTTATTGTGACGATATTTTGCTATATTTATAAATTAGATTCAAACCGGTGCAGTTATAAAAAGTCCCATTTCTAATGAATGCATCCTTTCGACGGAAAGCCACTGAACTTTTTTATTTTCTCTCCAACAAAATGTCAGAGCAGCGTTTCCTGTAGACGCAGTTCAGGTTTGGAACAGCTTTATAACGGGTTCCAAACAGCTGTTCAGTGTCTGCTGCTATTGAACAGAGTGTACACACAGTGTTCAGTGCCAAAGCTTCAAATCCCCCGATTCCAATTAGTGTTCCATCAGCAGCATTATGCTTCCTGAGGCTACTTGCTTTGGTCCTTCCACCTCACTCTCCTGCCTCACAAGCAGAAGCTTACTAACATATGTTTTTCTTAAATGATTCATCAGCCCATTGTTATTTGGATATTTAATAGCGATCATGAAGTAAGTGTATGAGTCCCACCTTACACCCTCTTACACTGTGTGTGTAATATAAATATATATATATATATATATATATATATATATACAGTATGGGCGGCACAGTGGCTTAGTGTTTAGCATGTTCTCCTCTCAGCGCTAGGGATTCCTGGTTCAAATCCCCATCTGGGTGGAGTTTCCATGTTCTCCCCGTGTCCGCATGGGTTTCCTCCGGTTTCCTCCCACAGTCCGAAAACATGGATCAAGTCAATTGAGTTCATCAAATTGCCCCATATAGAGTGTATATGTCTGTGTGAGTGAGTGTGTGTCCAGTGATAGATGGGCGCCCTGTCCTGGGTGTATCTGCCCAGCGTCCGAAACGTTCTCCCCTGGATGGGCATGGGGAACCCCACTGCGACCCTAATAGAGGATAAAGCGGAAGATAATGGATGGATGGATATATATATATATCATGGGTGTCAAACTCCAGTTATTGTTGTTATTATTATAAATGTCCCGGATTGTTTGGATTATTACATTTACATGTAGTCATTTAGCAAACGCCTTTTTCCAAAGCACCTTACAAATAGAATAGAATAGAAAGCCTTTATTGTCATTATACCCCGCATACACAGTATACATCGTACAACGAGATTTCAGCTCCTCCTTAAAGTGCACACGGCGTAAACAATAGAAAAAGCCATTAAGAAAAACTGTGCAAAAATGTATTGTGCATAGACATGTAACGTCTTAACATGTAATGTGTCGATTATTAAATATTAAATATTGTGATGGCTTTGGGAAAGAAGCTGTCCCTGAGTCTGTTTGTCTTGGCCGGTATGGACCTGTAGCATCTGCCAGAAGGCAGCAGGTTGAAAAGGTAGAAGCGGGGTGGATATTGTCTTTTAAGATGATCCTGGCGCTGCTGAGACAGCGGGAGTGGTAGATGGAGGTTATGGAAGGCTGTGGACTGTGGGAGGAAACCAGAGAACCCGGAGGAAACCCACGCGGACACGGGGAGAACATGGAAACTCCACCTAGACTGGGATTTGAACTGGGAATCCCTAGTGCTGAGAGGAGAACATGCTAACCACTAAGCCACCGTGTCACCTAGTATTTAGTTGTTTAAAAATACGTGAATTATTAAACACCACACAGTTTTTTATGCTTACCTTTGTAGTTTCCACCTTTTTTATTTTCTCGTTTAAGGCAGATGAACTCAATAATATGAAAACCTGAGTGTCATTGAATAAGAATTTCAACCTCTCCATTTTTCAGAATGGAATTTTATTAACCGCTGCTTCTGAGATTCCCGCTGCATTTATAAAATACTAACCTTGAATGGTCAAATAAAAACTATATAATTTTATAAAGAATGTCTGGGAACATGGTTGTATATTTGTACGAGGAGCTTCTGACGTAATTGAGACTATTAAACGTATTCTTTTTTTTTTTTTTTTTTTTTTTTTTTTTTTACAGTTTAAATAACTAAATCACCAAGGGCGGCACGGTGGCTTAGTGGTTAGCACGTTCACCTCTCAGCACTAGGGATTCCCGGTTCGAATCCCCATCTGGGTGGAGTTTCCATGTTCTCCCCGTGTCCACATGGGTTTCCTCCGGGTTCTCCAGTTTCCTCCTACAGTCCAAAAACATGGATCAAGTCAACTGAATTCTCCAAATTGCCCCATATAGAGGTGTATCTGCCCAGTGCCCGAAATGTTCTCCCCTGGATGGGGATGGGGAACCCCACCGCGACCCTAATAGAGGATAAAGTGGAAGATAATGGATGGATGGATAAATAACATTGGTAGCATTCTGCCATTTAGTAAAGCCTTTATTATTCTGATTAAAAAGCAAACGATCCTGCTGCTCTGATTACTTTAGATTTAGGAGAAATGCTCAGAAGCTCAGCATTGGCCTCTGCATTTGGCATGTTGTCAGTAACGAGCATTAACTATTTAGAGTGTTATTAATAATTAACAAGCATATGAAAGTTTATCCAAATATTATGTGCATGTACACTTTATTATAAACATGAACGCCATCTCTCTTTAAGTTCTACGTATGTTTTTAGATACTCTGGGCGGGAGAAATGGAAATGCGGAATTTGGAACTTTTAATGTTCTGAAAATGAGCAGGAAATTAAAAACACACTCTCGAGACCTGTGCACCATCTGCTTCCCACTGTTCACTGTCGCTGCAAACTGTGAGCAAGTGGACAAAAAAGAGTTTTCGTTTACAAAGATGTTGGTTTACAAAGATTAAATCATATAAAAAATGAATAAACCTGATATTATTCACTCACTCATCCATTATCTTCTACTTTATCCTATATTAGGGTCGGGGGGGGGGGGGGGTATTTTTACAGTTCATCAACATTATAGTGACATAAAGCCTTATAACATTCGTGTTTAATGAGTGCTTGTCCTAAAATTGACTTTATAAGTGCTCATAACTGTTTATAAAAGCTTATACGCTCTCTTTACAGGCATGAAGTAAAGTGTTGTCATTACTGCGTACATAGTAGTACATAATGCCCTATCCATCCATCCATTATCTTCGGCTTTATCCTATATATTAGGGTCGGGGGGGGGGTTCCCCATGCCCATCCAGGGGAGAACGTTTTGGGTGCTGGGCAGATACACCCAGCACAGGACACCAATCCATTGCTGGGCACACACTCACTCACACACTCACACTCTATATGGGGCAATTTGGAGAATTCATTTGGCCTTGATCCATGTTTTTGGACTGTGGGAGGAAACCGGAGAACCCGGAGGAAACCCACATGGATGCTGGGAGAACATGGAAACTCCACCCAGATTGGGATTCGAACTGGGATTCCCTAGCGCAGAGAAGAGAACATGCTAACCACCAAGCCATTGTGCCACCAAGTGCTGAGAGGAGAACATGCTTGTTTGAATGTACCAAATTAAGTTATTCAGTGCGTTTTACTTCTGCCACTTTACTTTTATTTATTGCGTATTTTTGGCGTACTTTTAGTTTCATTTCCAATTTTGTATAGGGGCGACATGGTGGCTTAGTGTTTAGCACGTTCTCCTCTCAGCGCTAGGGATTCCCGGTTCGAATCCCCATCTGGGTGGAGTTTCCATGTTCTCCCCGTGTCCGCGTGGGTTTCCTCCGGGTTGTCCGGTTTCCTCCCACAGTCCAAAAACATGGATCAAGTCAGTTGAATTCTCCAAATTGCCCCATATAGAGTGTGTCTGTGTGAGTGAGTGTGTGCCCAGCGATGGATTGGCGCCCTGTCCTGGGTCTATCTGCCCAGCGTCCGAAACGTTCTCCCCTGGATGGGCATGGGGAACCCCACCGTGACCCTAATAGAGGATAAAGCGGGAGATAATGAATGAATGAATGAATTTTGTATAGCTCTATATTCGTTTTAGAGCTAATGTTATATTCCACTAGAAATGTATTTGAACTTGCTGTTTCTTTATGTGTGTGTGTGTGTGTGTGTGTGTGTGTGTGTGTGTGTGTGTGTGTGTGTGTGTGTGTGTATCCTCTAGCGGTCCAATGTCACCCCGACTGTTTGACATGCTCCACGACTCCAGACCAGTGTGACAGCTGCAAAGACCCTGGCGCCTTTCTCTGGGACGGACACTGTTTTATTGTACCTGTTCTGTGATGCTCCTGATCAGAGAACAGAGAACCAACAGGGACTAACAACAACAAAGAACACAGATGGACTACAGTCTGTAACTGTAAAACTAACTTTTTTTTAATCATCCAAGACAGAGAACCAGAGAAAAGTTTGTTCCACTTATTGTCCATGTTCTCTGTTCCACTTCCTGTAAAGATGGACTTTGTAGTTCTCCAATTCCATTCTGTAGTCCATCTGTGTGTTCTACAGTACATACTGTGTACGTCCCCTTTACTCTGTTCTAATGCTCAGAACCCCAATAGTACCCCCACAGAGCTGGGATTATTGGGTTGGTGCATTATTCCTATCCCAGCAGTGTCACTGAGGTGTTTAAATGAAACTCCAGCAGCACTGCTGCACTAACACCCCCTCACCACATCAGTGTCACTGCAGAACTGACAAGAAACAATCCACCACCCAAATGATACCTGTTCTGTGATGCTCCTGACCAACAGAGAACAGAGAACCAACAGGGACTAACAACAAAGAACACAGATGGACTACAGTCTGGAATTGTAGAACTACAAAGTCCATCTATATGATAAGTGTAAAACATAGACATGGAACAAGAAGTGGGCGTGTCCAAACTTTTAGCTGGTACTGTACATGGGAGAATATGCAAATCTCACAAAGAGGGTACTCCATCCATAGTCTCTCTATGAGACCTCTGTAAGGGGAGGGGGCACCCCACCAGGCTGTATTGGTTTACAGATAGTTATCAGACTGCGGGTTTGGGTTCTGTTCTCCTTTTGACCAGTTCATCCATTCATTGACCACTTCAGACGCATTTGTCCTCCTTCCTCGGACTCCTGCTGGTCAGTTGCTTCCCCCCCATCGCCTTTTCTGCATTGCCTGTTTTCCGCACCTCCTCCTCCCTCCCCACTCTTTCATCCTTCAGATCTTTTTGCACACACTACTACACTCAGCCATTTCTCAGGAGCTTGTCTTTTGGGGTGCAGGATTTAAAAACCTATAAATGCTTAAATCGAACAGCTTTGAACAGTCTGTAGCCAGAAGCTATTTGTTTGAGATAAAAGGCTTCGAGTTAATATCTCTCTGATATCTTGGATCAGAAGCCAGTGTAAACAATCTACACGTGGACATGTACCTGCCTGGTTTAACTCCATTCTTAGGCCTGTACTCTGGTTTTACCTTTGGAACATTAAAGAGGCTTGGGGTTTGTCAGGTGAACCTGCAGGGGGGCAGGGGATCTCCTCTTAAGAGGGTGTGGAAGCTCAAGGATTGGTGCGTTGAGCTAGCAATCTGAATTTGTGGGTTCAAATCCCACGTCCACTGGACTTACCAATGTGGGTCTTTGAGCCAGCACCTCAATCCCCATTGCTCCAGGTGGGGGGCATAGGGCTAACCATGTGTTCTGACCCCAACCATCAAGTTTGGATACTTGTAGGACACTTTGTATTATGGCGTCTGCATAATGACCTCATCTCAATGTCTTCCGCTTAATCCTGTACTAAGGACTAGGGTCGCAGGGTGGTTCCACACACACACTATATGGGGCAATTTAGATAGGGGTAATTTAGAGCATCCATTTCACCTTGATTCCATGTTGATGTCCCTGTGGGTGTCAACCAGGGCAGAACATTTCGGGCACTGGGCAGATACACCTAGGACAGGGAGCCAATCCATCGTGGGCACTCCTATTCACACACACACACACACACACACACACACACTATATGGGGCAATTTAGATAGGGGTGATTTAGAGCAGCCATTTCACCTTGATTCCATGTTGATGTCCCTGTGGGTGTCAACCAGGGCAGAACATTTCGGGCACTGGGCAGATACACTTAGGACAGGGCGCCAATCCATCGCTGAGCACTCTCACTCACGCAGACACACACACACTATATGGGGCAATTTAGATAGGGGTAATTTAGAGCATCCATTTCACCTTGATTCCATGTTGATGTCCCTGTGGGTGTCAACCAGGGGAGAACGTTTCGGGCGCTGGGCACATACACCTAGGACAGGGTGCCAATCCATCGCTGGGCACTCGCACTCACACAGACACACACACACACTATATGGGGCAATTTAGATAGGGGTGATTTTGAGCATCCATTTCACCTTGATTCCATGTTGATGTCACCCACAGGGACACAGGGAGAACATGTAAATGATTCCCAGCGCCCACCTCATGTAATGTAAAAGCAAAAGATTGTAGGGTTAAACATTGCTCGCAGCAGCTAAATTCACCTTTAAAGAGTTTCCCTTCTTCACTGGTGACTTGTGTTCCAGTGCAGTCAACAAGTGGAAGATAAAATGCTAATTATGTTGTCTAACAGCAGGTTTAATACCCCCTCAATCTGTCATGGGGCTTTTGCTGAGTCATTCTTTTCATGTTAAGCTTCCTGTGTAGTCTCTCATTGTGCCGTTCTGTAATTTATTTTCTCCCTGCCTCACTCCGTCAGCCTGCCAGCCGTCCTGTGTCACCTGCGAGAACCACTTTGAGTGTACGGCGTGCGGTGGGGCGGCGCTCCTCAGCGGCAGGCAGTGTGTGGCGGCCTGCGAGACAGGACTTTACCAGGACCACACACAGTGCCTGAGTAAGTTGGATTTAGAATAACGCTATTCTAGTATTAAATATAATAAAGTATTGAGTATTTTATTTGTCATTCCAACAATATACAGTACTGTACAGTGTATGTGGAACGAGATGGCGTTCTCCAAGAACAAGGTGCTACACATAACCGCCACTACACAACCAACATAAAGAGACAAGACAAGGATCACAATTAATACAGGACAATACACAATACAATAACATACAAGTAATGGGATGGGGCAGATAGTATACAGTTAACATTAAGTACGTATGTAAACATCCATCCATTCATTATCTCCCGCTCTATCCTCTACTAGTGTCGCGGGGGGGTTCCCCATGCCCATCCAGGGGAGAATGTCTCGGGCGCTGGGCAGATACACCAAGGACAGGCGCCAATCTATCGCTGGGCACAGACTCACTCACACAGACACACTCTATATGGGGCAATTTGGAGAATTCAGTTGACCTTGATCCATGTTTTTGGACTGTGGGAGGAAACCGGAGAACCCGGAGGAAACCCACGCAGACACGGGGAGAACATGGAAACTCCACCCAGATGGGGATTCAAACCGGGAATCCCCAGTGCTGTGAGGAGAACATGCTAACCACTAAGCCACCGTGGTTATAAATGGTTATAAAATAACTCCATGGTTATAAATGTTAGAGTTTGTAGTAGCAGCTGATCTTTTTCTTTATTTTCCAAAAGTCTTTATAATAATTATAATACCTTAAAGATGAAATAGAATCTAAAGGGTCCAATGGGGACCCTTTGGTTTTCAAAGTTATGTATATATTACGGGTGGCTTAGTGGTTAGCATGTTCACCTCTCACTGCTAGGGATTTCCGGTTTGAATCCCAATCCGAGTTTCCATGTTCTCCCCGTGTCTGCGTGGTTTTCCTCCGGGTTCTCCGGTTTCCTCCCACAGCCCAAAAACATGGATCAATTCAATTGAATTCTCCAAATTGCCCCATATAGAGTGTGTCTGTGTGAGTGAGTGTGTGCCCAGCGATGGATTGGCGCCCTGTCCTGGGTGTATCTGCCCAGCGCCTGAAACGTTCTCCCCTGGATGGGCATGGGGAACCCCACCGCGACCCTAATAGAGGATATAGCAGGAGTTAATGAATGAATGAATGTATATATTACGGGTGGCTTAGTGGTTAGCATGTTCTCCTCTCACTGCTAGGGATTCCCAGTTCGAATCCCAATCTGAGTTTCCGTGTTCTCCCGTGTCTGTGTGGGGTTCTCCGGTTTCCTCCCACAGTCCAAAAACATGGATCAAGGTCAATTGAATTTTTTAAATTGCCCCATATAGAGTGTGTCTGTGTGAGTTAGTGTGTGCCCAGTGATAAATTGGCGCCCTGTCCTGGGTGTATCTGCCCAGCACCTGAAACTTTCTCCCCTGGATGCCCCCCCCCCCACACCCCCCCCCCCCCCCCCCACCCCCCCCCCCCCCCCCCCCCCCCCCCGCGACCCTAGTAGAGGATAAAGCGGAAGATAATGAACGGATGGATATATATATTTCACATAGTTATATGTAAAAATCCAGGTTCCATCCAATAATTGTTGAGCTGCAGTGCTTTGGCACTTGTAAGTCACTTATGATTAAAGTGTCTGCTGAATGTTAATGTAATGTAAATATAAAAGTCATGAAGCTGCTAATTGAAGCAGTGCAGATTTATAAACCATTGTGTCAACCTGCTGGAGCTTGGGTTTAAACCTTCAGGTTTTGACTGAAAGCCCACAGCTCGAGCCACTGAGATGCCTCTGCCATATTACCAGTATATAAAAGAATATAATTAGTTTTTATTAGTTACCAACAAACACCCCAGACACATTTGGACTTTGGCAAATTTGTCTGCAGCATAAGCTGGGGCTGATTGATTGCATTTGGGATAATTTCATCTTCATTCATCATGTGTAAATAATGCTTTGCCCAGTGGTGCATTAAATGATTGGTGATATTTGAGCTAGGTTCTTAATTACTGTCTGCAGCTTTTGGAATTGCACTGAGTCACAAATATATGGCTAAAATGAATTGTTTGTTGTTGGGCACAGCATAAGGGTAAAATGTGAACATGTCCGACCCAACTACACGAGACAGAGAGCCACAAGAGACATTATTTACCTCAGAACACGTCAACATCTTACGTACCACATGGTGTTAAATAATACTTTGGATGCATTTGTGACCCCTAAACGGGTGGCACTAACCTTACTACTGCAAAAGATATTACCTTGGTGTGTGTGTGTGTGTGTGTGTGTGTGTGTGTGTGTGTGTGTGTGTGTGTGTGCGCGCGCACCCCACAGCAAATAAATAAAAAAAATAAAAAGTACATTGGAACCTCTGTTTCTGTGGCGAATCCATCAGAAATCTAAAACCGATGAAATCTGAGGTAATTATTTCAATTTAATACAATGTAAATCCAGTTAATTCGTTCTAAAGACTCCAAAATACATATAAACACATTTTATAAAGAATAAATGTCATGTTTAATATTAAAAACAGAACAAAAATTATTTATATATATATATATATATATATATATATATATATATATATATATATATATATATATATATATATATATATCTCCATCCATCCATTATCTTCATCCATTATGGGAGGGGGGCGCTGAGCAGATACACCCAGGACAGGGCGCTGAGCACACACTTACTCACACAAACACACTCTATATGGGGCAATTTGGAGCATTCAATTGACCTTGATCTATGTTTTTGGACAGTTTTTTGGACTGTGGGAGGAAACCGGAGAACCCAGAGGAAACCCACATGGACACCCAGATTGGGATTCAAACCAGGAATCCCTAGCACTGAGAGGAGAACATGCAAACCAATAAGCCACCGTGCCGCCCTAGTGCAGGACATGATACATGTTAAATGTAAACGCGCCCCTACATTTAAAACGCAACATTCACTCATTCATTATCTCCCGCTTTATCCTCTAGTAGGGTCACAGTGGGGTTCCCCATGCCCATCCAGGGGAGAACGTTTTGGGCTCTGGGCAGATAGACCCAGGACAGGACACCAATCAATCACTGGACACACTCACTCACACAGACACACTCTATATGGGACACTTTGGAGAGTTCAATTGACTTGATCCATGTTTTTGGACTGTGGGAGGAAACCAGAGAACCCGGAGGAAACCCACGCGGACACGGGGAGAACATGGAAACTCCACCCAGATGGGGATTCGAACCGGGAATCCCTAGCGCTGAAAGGCGAAAGTGCTAACCACTAAGCCACCGTGCCGCGCCTAAAACACAACATATTCACTTAAATGATCGCAAATGCATCCGAGTCTCATCACCATGGTAACGTTATACATGTCCCGAGCATAAAACCCTCGAGCCACTGATGTCACGTTCCAATTTCTAGTCAAACTGTACATACAGACTTCACAAAACCTTTGAGTCGGTTCCACACGAAGGCCATTTCTGTAAAATGGGGGAAAATATGCAGTGAGAATTTCACCTGCTGTCAAATACGGATCCCACTCGCGTCAAACGCTCTATAATTAGAACGCAATCAGTTCCTGCAAATGATAAACTTCTAGACATATATTCCAGAGGAAATTCCTGTAGCTGTGACTTACATCCAGAACACTGTATTTATTCAGTCTGTCAGCACCAGTGTTTTATAGGGCCCTCGTTTTGGGGATCTTTTTTTTTTCAGGGATTGCTGCATCGGGTTCCGGGCATTAAATCTATTCTTTACTATCGGTGCCAGTCGCAGCACAAATCATCCTCTTGCACTTTGAAATCTTTTTTGGAATAAAGCCTCATCAGTGTGCAGTTAGGGAAGGGCAAGAGGGGAGCAGAGACTTTTAATAAGCGGAGGTTTTAAAGCTGGAGCGTTGGAAGCATGCGACGGTGATAAAAAGACCGAGGAGCCCATGTCTTCCTCTGCCACTCGCTAACATAACGTTCCTCCTCTATTTATGGCTCGCTGGAGCCAAGGAGCAAATTAGATCAGCGGGAGCCTCCCAACCTCGTTTTAATTTGTAGGTCGAGTGTGTTTACCGATTCAGTTTTCTGTGTTTTTTATTCATTAGTCGACTTTTTCATGCCTCATCATCATAGCACATAAAATCCAATCTGCTCAGCTGTTTTTTAAGATCGGGTGGTGTAGTGGTTTAGTGGTCTGCACGTTTGCCTCTCAGCACTGGGGATCTAGGTTGAAATCCCGACCTGGGTGGGCTTTTCAGGTTCTCCCCATGTCTTTCCTCCCACAGTCAAAAAACCTGCATTCAAGGTGAATTGGCTGCTGTACTCTAATTTATACGCCCAGCGCCCGAGAGGCTCTTAACCCCCCCGACCCTAGTCCCTAGTATAAAATTAAGTGGAACATAATGACACGACATTTATTCTAAATTTATTGCTCTAAATTGCCCCTACATAGTTTATGAGTGTGTGCCCAGTGATAGATTAGCACCCTGTCCTGGGTGTATTTGCCCAGCACCTGAGACATTCTCCCCAGGATGGGCATGGATACCCCCCACAACCCTAGTGGAAGATAATGTCATGATATTTATTTTAAATTGGTGGCTCTAAATTGCCCCTATATTGTGTGTGTGTAAGTGTTTGTGTGCCCAGTGATTAATTGGTGCACTGTCCAGGTGTATTTGCCCAGAGATGCTCTTCCCTGGATGGGCAAGAGGGAACCCCCACAACCCTAGTTGACCCTATATAGTGTGTGTGTGTGTGTGTGTGTGTGTGTGTGTGTGTGTGTGTTATTGCCCAGTGATGGATTAGCACCCTGTCCTCTGTGTATCTGCTCGGCGCCCAAGATGTTTTCCCCTGGATGGGCATTGGGAACCCCCCCCCCCCCCCCCCCCCCCGCGACCCTAGTAGAGGATTGAGTGGAAGATAATATGATATTTATTTTAAATTGGTGGCTCTAAATTGCCCCTATATAGTGTGTGTGTGTGTGTACCCAGTAAATAATTGGTACGCTGTCCAGGTGTATTTGCCCAGAGATGCTCTTCCCTGGATGGGCAAGAGGGAACCCCCACAACCCTAGTTGACCCTATATAGTGTGTGTGTGTGTGTTATTGCCCAGCGCCTGAGACATTCTCCCCTGGACGGGCATAGGAACCCCCCCCACAACCCTAGTAGAGGATTGAGCATAAGATAATGGATATTTATTTTAAATTCGTGGCTCTAAATTGCCCCTATATTGTGTGTGTGTGTGTGTGTGTGTGTGTGTGTGTGTCCAGTGAGTAATTGGTGTACTATCCAGGTGTATTTTCCTAGAGATGCTTTTCTCTGGATGGGTAAAGGGGACCTCCCATGACCCTAGTTGCCCCTATAGTGTGAGTGAGTAGTGTGAGTGAGTGTTGTGTGAGTGAGTGTTGTTGCCCAGTGATGGATTAGCACCCTGTCCTGGGTGTATTTGCCCAGCGCCTGAGACATTCTCCCCTGGACGGGCATAGGAACCCCCCCCCCCCAACCCTAGTAGAGGATTGAGCATAAGATAATGGATATTTATTTTAAATTGGTGGCTCTAAGTTGCCCCTATATAGTGTGTGTATGTGTGTGTGCCCAGTGAGTAATTGGTGTACTCTCCAGGTGTATTTTCCTGTAGATGCTTTTCTCTGGATGGGTGAAGGGGACCTCCCATGACCCTAGTTGCCCCTATATAGTCTGAGTGAGTGAGTGTTATTGCCCAGTGATGGATTAGCACCCTGTCCTGGGTGTATTTGCCCAGTGACCATGGGCATGGGAACCCCTCCCCACACACACACAGCCTTATATAGGATTATGGGGAAGATAATGGATGGATGGATGGATGTTTTCGCGTTGATTTCCATCTCTTAAAAGAAACTAGTTAAAAATCCATTTCCCTTAAAGAATCTCCATCACAGATAAGTGATTAAACCTGATGACTGCTGGTTGGAGTTGGAGTTGGAGGTGATTAAACATTCGAGTGCAGCAGGGTATCTCCGGTGCAATGCTAATTTAACTTCTAGGCATCTCTCACCATTAGATCAGCTAGACTCCGTGCTGTTTGGTCCAAAAGCGAGTGTATTAAGAGCGCCAGTGAGAGTGGGTTACAGATTATTCCAGATGTTCAAAACCAAGTGTGCTGTTATTTTTTTGGATCACATTGGTACATACCATGGTACCCAGGAAGATGCTAAAAGTTCTCGTGTGAGATTTTCAAACTGGCCATCCCTGAAGAAATGGTGTTTGGATTTGCATTTGGTATTTTGCGTCCATCCATCCATTATGTTCTGGTTTATCCTCTACTAGGGTCGCGGGGGGGGGGGGGGGGGGGGGGGGGGGGGGGGGGGGGGGGGGGGGGGGGGGGTTCCCCATGCCCATCCAGGGGAGAACGTTTCGGGCGCTGGGCAGATACACCCAGGACAGGGCGCCAATCTATCACTTACACAGACACACTCTATATGGGGCAATTTGGAGAACTCAATTGACTTGATCCATGTTTTTGGACTGTGGGAGGAAACCGGAGAACCCAGAGGAAACCCACGCAGACACAGGTAGAACATTGAACACCCAGATTGGGATTCAAACCTGGACCCAACATCCACTGTCATTTTATTACATGCATATAAATTCATTCATTCATTATCTTCCACTTAATAAATGTTATTTTTTATATTTCATATTTTATTTTGCAGGTTGCCATGACTCCTGTTCTTCATGCAGAGGGGAGGGTCCAGAGAGCTGTCTATCATGTGCTGACCACTCACACCTGCTGAAAGACGGATTTTGTGTTTCGGACTGCGGGCCAGGGTTCTATGTAAATGGAGGTCACTGTTACGGTAAGCAGACAGCTGTGGCTGCTATGGGGAACACTGCGGGTAAAGATGCTGGCTGGATGTTTCCTCCTCATGTTATTATTCAACCATCATGCTTTTATGGTTAAATTCCATCCATCCATTATCTTCCGCTTCATCCTTTATTAGGGTCGCGGGGGGAGGGAGGGCTTCCCCATGCCCATCCCGGGGAGAACGTTTCGGGCGCTGGGCAGATACACCCAGAACAGGACACCAATCTATCACTGGACACACACTCACTCACACAGACACACTCTATATGGGGCAAATTGGAGAATTCAATTGACTTGATCCATGTTTTTGGACTGTGGGTGGAAACCAGAGAACCCGGAGGAAACCCACACGGACACGGGGAGAACATGGAAACTCCACCCAGATTGGGATTCGAACCGGGAATCTCTAGCGCTGAGAGGAGAACATGCTAACCAATATGCCACCATGCCGCCCTTTTGGTTAAATTCATCCATTCATTAATCTTCTGCTTTATCCTATATTAGGGTTGCGGTGGGGTTCCCCATGCCCATCCAGGGGAGAATGTCTCGGGCGCTGGGCAGATACACCCAGGACAGGGCGCCAATCTATCGCTGGGCACACACTCACTGACACATACACTCTATATGGGGCAATTTGGAGAATTCAATTGACTTGATCCATGTTTTTGGACTGTGGGAGGAAACCGGAGAACCTGGAGGAAACCCACACAAACACGGGGAGAACATGGAAACTCCACCCAGATTGGGATTCGAACCGGGAATCCCTAGTGCTGAGAGGAGAATGTGCTAAACACTAAGCCACCGTGTTGCCCTTTTGGTTCAATTCATTCATTATTCATTCATTCATTCATTATCTCCCGCTTCATCCTCTATTAGGGTCGCGGTGGGGTTCCCCATGCCCATCCAGGGGAGAACGTCTCGGGCGCTGGGCAGATAGACCCAGGACAGGACGCCAATCCATCGCTGGGCACACACTCACTCACACAGACACACTCCATATGGGGCAATTTTGAGAATTCAATTGACTTGATCCATGTTTTTGGACTGTGGGAGGAAACCGGAGAACCCGGAGGAAACCCACACAGACACGGGGAGAACATGGAAACTCCACCCAGATGGGGATTCGAACCGGGAATCCCTAGCGCTGAGAGGAGAACGTGCTAAACACTAAGCCACCGTGCCACCCTTTTGGTTAAATTGTATGTTTTATTTATTTGATGAACTTATCCCGCGTAAAGCGTGATTAAGATTAAAAGGTCTGTTATGACAAGAGCTGCTGTACAGATTATGGGAGACATGGGTTTAAACGGTAACCATCCAGCTTTTTTATGTAGCCAGTGGTCGGAATTCCACAGGGGGCTTAGTTTCAATCATCTGCGTGGAAAGTAGGCGTACAGACATGCGACGCCATCTGTGGGGAAGCTTCAGGCTGCAGCATGACAGCAATATCTTAAATGTCAGCCACCGGTCTGAATGTCAGAACAGATCTTCTTTGAAATCTGGTGGATGTTTAGCATGTTTGTACACAGCTTGCCCAGTAACCGTCGTTGCCAGTGGTGGTGAACAGACGTCACGCTTGTCTGCTCACATTATGTGTGATGGGACGGTTCGGGGAATCACTTCTTGTTTGCCTGTGATAATTCTGAAAGGTGTGAAAGGGATTTTTTACTTTCATTGTTGTTTATGACGAAAGAGTGAATGTGTAATCCTGTGGCTTGTTATGTAGCGTGTGACCCATCCTGTGCCACCTGCCAACCCGATAACCCCAACTGCCTGAGCTGCCCCCAAGGCTACGTACTGCATCGTGGAAAATGCTTGTCTGACTGTCCAGGTCGATATTATGAAGACAAACAGGGTCGTTGTCAAAGTAAGTAACACAAACAGTAGATATTTACACTGCTTTCCGTTCATCCTTTAGCTTCCTCTCAATCCTCTACTAGGGTCACGGAGTCGGGTTCTGATGCCCATTAAGGGGAGAACGTTTCGGGTGCTGGTATAATACAGCTCTGTGAATCGTGATGTAACTAACTAAAAAAATATAAATTGTTGTTCACAATTACAATAATATTTTTTAAGAGAACATACAAATAATAAAAAATGCCACCATATGATAGAAACATAAATGAAAAAAAAAAAAAAAAAGGTCCATTTTATATCTCAGAGGTGACACTGAGGCTCAGCGGGAAACACTGTCACATCAGAGCAATGAATACACACACACACACACACACACACACACGCATATATATATATATATATTCATTCATTCATTATCACCCGCTTTATCCTCTATTAGGGTTGCAGTGGGGTTCCCCATGCCCATCCAGGGGAGAACGTCTTGAGCGCTGGGCAGATAGACCCAGGACAGGGTGCCAATCCATCGCTGGGCACACACTCACTCACACAGACACACTCTATATGGGTAATTTGGAGAATTCAATTGACTTGATCCATGTTTTTGGACTGTGGGGGGAAACCGGAGAACCCGGAGGAAACCCACGCGGACACGGGGAGAACATGGAAACTCCACCCAGATGGGGATTCGAACCGGGAATCCCTAGCACTGAGAGGAGAACGTGCTAACCACTAAACCACTGTGCTGCCCGCATAATAATATTATACTATATAAAATATACAAATTTTAAGAGAACATCCAAATCCAAATGTGTGTATGTGTATTTGTGTGTATATATATATATATATATATATATATATATATATTTATATATGCATATATATGTATATGTGTGTGTAATACCACTTTATTTAATTATTTGTTTATTTACTTTGTTTAATTATTTAACTGATTAAGCAATTTGCTCATTTAAATGTATTCATTGCTCTGATGTGACAGTGTTTCCCGCTGAGCCTCAGTGTCACCTCTGAGACTCTGGACCTTTGCATAGTTCAGTATAACTCTTTAGTATATTTTACCTTCAGCTGCTTCAACTAGTGGTCTAAATATGTTTTACTTGAATGCCGTTTTATCTAAACCTTTTTATAAAAGTCATAGCGCCCTATTTTAGTTTTCTTTAGCGAGCCGTCAACCTTGCAGCCTGACTTAGGGCATGTCAGTGTGTCTCTGTTATCATACCGACAGGAAGATCAGGGGAGATATTCACATGCAGCGTTGCTATTTAAACGACATGAAAATAGACTATATATTAAACCAACTATTGCTTAAATCTTCGGATTAGATTGTGTTTAAAATAAGCAAACTTTTGTTCATGTTAACGATTTTGCTGTATTGTCTTGTCTTTGTCCAGTGTGTCACAACTCATGCGAGACGTGCTCGGGTCCCTCGGCATCACAGTGTACCTCCTGCTCTGTGTCCCTTCTTCTCCACCATGGGGAGTGTGTGGAGACCTGTGGAGCTGGTCTGTTTTCCAGAGATGGACTCTGTTACGGTACGTCTCGGTCTCGGTCGCGGGGTGGAAGGAAATGATCCATGTTTTTGGACTGTGGGAGGAAACCAGAGAACCCGAAGGAAACCCATGTGGACATGGGGAGAACATGGAAACTCCTCCCAGATTGGGATTCAAACCGGGAATCCCCAGCACTGAGAGGAGAACATGCTAATCACTAAGCCATGTGCCACTGTTTTATATAATATAGCATGATAATATTCATTCATTCATTATCTCCCGCTTTATCCTCTATTAGGGTCGCGGTGGGGTTCCCCATGCCCATCCAGGGGAGAACATCTCGGGCGCTGGGCAGATAGACCCAGGACAGGGCGCCAATCCATCGCTGGGCACACACTCACTCACACAGACACACTCTACATGGGGCAATTTTGAGAATTCAATTGACTTGATCCATGTTTTTGGACTGTGGGGGGAAACCGGAGAACCCGGAGGAAACCCACGCGGACACGGGGAGAACATGGAAACTCCACCCAGATGGGGATTCGAACCGGGAATCCCTAGTGCCGAGAGGAGAACGTGCTAACCACTAAACCACCGTGCCGCCCGCATAATAATATTATACTATATAAAAATACAAATTTTAAGAGAACATCCAAATAATAATCGACATTTTCTATAAGCGAAAAACGGCACCATATAACAGAAACGTAAATACAAACTGCAAATACATAAGTATAATACGACTTGTTTATTAATTTAGTTGATTAAGCGATTTGTTCATTTAAATATATTCATTGCTTTGATGTGACGGCGCGTCCCACTGAGCCGCTCTGTCACCTCTGATATTACACATGCAAATCAAGGCAGATCGTTACCTTCAATAATTATTGTTCTAACAATGGTGTAAACAATCATGTTGAAATTAGGGTTTCGCATGTGCCTTGTTTCCAAAAGAGGTTCAAAAAAAAGTTTAATGACAACGAATCTGTAATAAGTATAAACGCCGTCGTGTCAGGAATAAGAAAACGACTGAGTGCACATTATTTATGGTAAGAGTTATATATACAGCCTCGTAATGTTAAAATAATAATGGTGTATTATCCAAACATCTGTTTATCTTTTGCTTAATAGTATATTAGGTTCGCAGGGTAATTCATTCAGTCATTCATTCATTCATTATCTCCCGCTTTATCCTCTATTAGGGTCGTGGGGGGGTTCCCCATGCCCATCCAGGGGAGAACGTCTCGGGCGCTGGGCAGATAGACCCAGGACAGGGCGCCAATCCATCGCTGGGCACACACTCACTCACACAGACACACTCTATATGGGGCAATTTTGAGAACTCAATTGACTTCATCCATGTTTTTGGACTGTGGGAGGAAACCGGAGAACCCGGAGGAAACCCACGCAGACACGGGGAGAACATGGAAACTCCACCCAGATGGGGATTCGAACCGGGAATCCCTAGAGCTGAGAGGCGAAAGTGCTAACCACTAAGCCACCGTGCCGCCATGTCGCAGGGTAATGTTTTATTAATTATTAATTCCACAGTCCAAAAAACATGGATCAAGGTCAATTGAATTCTCCAAATTGCCCCATATAGAGTGTGTGTGAGTGTGTGCCCAGTGATAGATTGGCGTCCTGTCCTGGGTGTATCTGTCCAGCGCCCGAAACTTTCTCCCCTGGATGGGCATGGGGAACCCACAAGAAAAATACCCACAAGCACTTGCTGTGATTTATTTATTTTTGTCATTCATTCATTCTTAAAGGGCGGCACAGTGGAGTGTCCATGTTCTTCCCGTGTACACATGGGTTTCCTCCGGGTTTTCCGCTTTCCTCCCACAGTCCAAAAACATGGATCAAGTCAATTGAGTTCTCCAAATTGCCCCATATAGAGTGTGTGTGTGTGAGTGTGTGTGTCCAGTGATAGATTGGCGCCCTGTCCTGGGTCTATCTGCCCAGCCCCCGAAACATTCTCCCCTGGATGGACATGGGGAACCCCCCCGTGATCCTAGTAGAGGATAAAGTGGAAGATAATGGATGGATTCATTCATTCCTACATTAATTAATTCTCGACTCCTCTTCCCTATGCCTATCCAGTGTGTTGCTTTCAGACATCCATACAGCTCGCTGGATAAATGACTAAATGAAAATGTACAGCATTTTAAAAATACCCAGGTGGCTGTATCTTCTGTTCAAAACACAACAGTGTGGTAATATTTGGATTAATATAATTTGTAGTATAATTCATGCAGCTCTTAAGACTTTAATGACCTTTTTATGAATAGAAACAAGAACCTAACCACCTCAAAGACACCTGGAGTTAAAAAACGCCTTCAGAGAGAAGAAAAACCGACACGATCAGTCCTCACTGCAGATCCCTCACACATCACGTTAGTACACAACACAGAAGCAGGCAGGACGACTGACGTCTATAGAACTGTGGCAAATGAAAAAAGACAGGCAGGGAACAAAGTACTTTACCACCAACGACATGATGTTCTTGAAGGCCACATACATTCAAATCATTTCAGTCAGCTGAAAACAGAATAGAACGTCAACTCTCATAAATTCTAATGCTTTTTAATACTCATTCTATCCTTTCTGCTTCTCATTTCTATGTTTCGGGCGCTGGGCAGATACACCCAGGACAGGGCGCCAATCTATCTCTGGACACACACTCACTCACACAAACACACTCTACTGTATATGGGGCAATTTGGAGCATTGAATTTACCTTGGATCCATGGTTTTAGACTGTGGGAGGAAACCGGAGAACCTGCACAGACACAAGGAGAACATGGACACTCCACTCAGTTTAGAGTGTGTCTGTGTTAGGGTGACCAGGCTTTTTGCGGGGCAGTCACGCAATTTCATTACTTTTTACTTATTTCATTAGGGTCATGGTGGGGTTCCCCATGCCCATCCAGGGGAGAACATCTTGGGCGCTGGGCAGATAGACCCAGGACAGGGCGCCAATCTATCTCTGGACACACACTCACTCACACAAACACACTCTACTGTATATGGGGCAATTTGGAGCATTGAATTTACCTTGGATTCATGGTTTTAGATTGTGGGAGGAAACCGGAGAACCTGCACAGACACAAGGAGGACATGGACACTCCACTCAGTTTAGAGTGTGTCTGTGTTAGGGTGACCAGATGTCCCGCTTTTTGCGGGGCAGTCACGCAATTTCGTTACTTTTTACTTATTTCATTAGGGTCATGGTGGGGTTCCCCATGCCCATCCAGGGGAGAACATCTCGGGCGCTGGGCAGATAGACCCAGGACAGGGCGCCAATCCATCGCTGGGCACACACTCACTCACACAGACACACTCTATATGGGGCAATTTTGAGAATTCAATTGACCTTGATCCATGTTTTTGGACTGTGGGAGGAAACCGGAGAACCCGGAGGAAACCCACGCAGACACGGGGAGAACATGGAAACTCCACCCAGATGGGGTTTCGAACCGGGAATCCCTAGAGCTGAGAGGCGAACGTGCTAACCACTAAGCCACCGTGCCGCCCCATATATATATATATATATGTTTTTTTGCAGTCTGTTATGTGCTAAAGGGGCAGAATGGAGATGTTCTTTTTTTTTTAAAGTTATTTTAGAAAACCTTGATGCATTGGTGTCCCACACAAACATAGTCTTTGTCCCACATCTGGTGAATTGGAATCTGGTCACCCTAGTCTGTGTGAGAGTGTGTGTCCAGTGATAGATTGGCATCCTGTCCTGGGTGTATCTGCCCAGCGCCCGAAACGTTCTCCCCTGGATGGGCATGGGGAACCCCACCGCGACCCTAGTAGAGGATAAAGCGTCATCTCCTCTAGGCTACTGTCTGTGGTGTTTGTATACTATGTGTGTTTGTGTGTGTGAGAGAGAGAGAGAGAGAGCGAGAGAGATTATATTTCAACCTAAGGAAGTTCCAACATGTAAATCCATCTTAGTATCCTGTCTCATGAAACCCGTCTGTCTGTGTGTTTTGTCTTAATTATACCTGTGTAGAAATAATGTAAATATTTTAAAATGTGGTTAGGGTGTTATGTTTTTTCTTATTCTGTTTCTTATTCTTCTTTCCAGGTTGCCATGCATCTTGCCGTGATTGTGTTGGGCCGGAGCCTTATGACTGTGTGCAGTGTGTAAAGCCAGAGATGGTGCTGCAGCTGCAGAATATCCACGTCTCACACGGCATGTGTTTGTCTGCCTGTCAGTCCCAGCATTACGTCGACTCACAGCTCATCTGCCGAGGCAAGTTTCTAAATTCCATCCATCCATTATCTTCCACTTTATCCTCTACTAGGATCCCGGGGGGGGGGGTTCCCCATGCCCATCCAGGGGAGAACGTCTCGGGCGCTGGGCAGATACACCCAGGACAGGACGCTAATCTATCACTGGACACACACTCACTCACACACACACTCTATATGGGGCAATGTGGAGAATTCAATTGACCGTGATCCATGTTTTTGGACTGTGGGAGGAAACCGGAGAACCCGGAGGAAACCCATGCAGACACGGGGAGAACATGGAAACTCCACCCAGATTGGGGTGGCTTAGTGGTTAGCATGTTCTCCTCTCAGCGCTAGGGATTCCCGGTTCGAATCCCAATCTGGGTGGAGTTTCCATGTTCTCTCCATGTCTGCGTGGGAATTCTTAATTACAGAGTGAACCAGACAGTCGTGCCCTCTAATGGGTTCTGTGGGTTCCATAAATCAACCCCGAATCGGACTTTTTTTTTTCCCGGAAAGCAGACTTACCAGCATGAATCACAATTCAATTAGAACAAGACGAATGTTTGAAATAGATTGCCGGACAATGTCATCTGTCTATAAACTTGCACAATCTGACTTACAGACATTAATAAAGAAAGGCTGGGTGATAAATGACACCGGATTTTGTCTTGTTATGTAAAAAAGATGTAGTGAGGGTTCTACCTGATTCCAGGCAGCAATCCAAGTGATAGAATACGGTTTTAATGCTGTTTCTGCAAGAGCTGAGAAAGTTTTGAGAAAAGCTTGAGGAGAACTTTAATCACACGTAACAGACTGAGTTTTAATTTCAATAAATAAGTTACATTTCATTACATTCCGTCATTTATAAGATGCTTTTATCCAAAGCGACTTACAAGGTGAACAAGATGGTTATTTTGCCATGTCAGCCTTAAGGCTGACATGGCAAAATAACCATCTTGTTCACCTTGTAAGTCAAAACATCTCACCCCATTGGCAAACTATTTTTTTTTTTGAGAAATAAATTTGACTCAAATTAAGATTCATTCATTCATTCATCATCTTCCACTTTATCCTCTATTAGGGTCGTGGGGGAGTTCCCCATGCCCATCCAGGGGAGAACGTTTCGGGCGCTGGGCAGATACACCCAGGACAGGGCGCCAATCCATCGCTGGGCACACACTCACTCACACAGACACACTCTATATTGGGCAATTTGGAGAACTCAATTGACTTGATCCATGGTTTTGGGCTATGGGAGGAAACCGGAGAACCCGGAGGAAACCCACACGGACACGGGGAGAACATGGAAACTCCACCCAGATTGGGATTCGAACCGGGAATCCCTGGCGCTGAGAGGAGAACGTGCTAATCACTAAGCCACCGTGCCGCCCCTCAAATTAAGATAAAATACTATTTTTGAGCAATTTTTACTTATCAAGAAGGGTCAATGGATCATTCATTCATTCATTATCTCCCGCTTTATCCTCTACTAGGGTCGCGGTGGGGCTCCCCGTGTCTGCGTGGGTTTCCTCCGGGTTCTCCGATTTCCTTCCACAGTCCAAAAACATGGATCAAGTCAATTGAATTCTCCAAATTGCCCCATATAGGATGTATATGTGTGGGTGAGTGTGTGCCCAGTGATGGATTGGCGTCCTGTCCTGGGTGTATCTGCCCAGCGCCCGAGATGTTCTCCCCTGGATAGGCATAGCGAACCCCACCGTGACCCTAATAGAGGATAAAGCGGGAGATAATGAATGAATGAATGAATGAATCCATTACTGGACACTTACTAACTCACACACACACACACACACACACTCTTTGCGGGGCATTTAATTTACCTTGGATCCATGTTTTTGGACTGTGGGAGGAAACCAATAAAAACCTTCACAGACACGAGAACATGGAAACTCACTCAGTTTAGAGTGTGTCTGTGTGAGTGAGTGTCCTGTGATAGATTGGCGTCCTGTCCTGTATCTGCCCAGTGCCTAAAACGTTCTCCCCTGGAATGGGCATGGGGAACCCCCCCCGCGACCCTAATAGAGGATAAAGCTGAAGATAATGGATGGATAGTTGATAATGCTGCTTTCTCATTTTGTTTCTTTACACTCTCTTTCTATTAATTAATATGTCATAATTACACACTTTTTAATATGTCCTTTAAAACCCGATCAGATTGTTTAACACAATGATGATGGCTTTGGCACACATCACCATTAATGATATTGTAAGCTGTGGAAATGTAGCTTTGGGCTAAAGGGGTCCATCAATGGTTTCATTGTCAGGTTCTCCCGATGACACTGTGTCTTCTTGACATCAATAGGGTCTTTTGTGTTAAGGGTACATGCTCAGACAAACTAGTGCTTCCTCTAGGCTACTGTCTGTGGTGTATGTATACTGTGTGTGTGTGTGTGTGAGCGAGAGAGAGAGCGAGAGAGATTATATATCAACCTAAGGAAGTTCCGACATGTAAATCCATCATGTTTTACATTCTTAGTATCCTGTCTGATGAAACCTGTCTGTCTGTGTGTTTTGTCTTAATTATACCTCCATAGAAAAAGTTCAAATGTAAATGTTATTCAAATGTGGGAGGGGTAGCTCAATGGTTACGGTGCTGAGCTATCAATCTGAAGGTTGTGGGTTCGCATTCTGTCATTTAGCAGATGCTTTTATCCAAAGCGACTTACAAATAAATATCCCTGGAGCAATGAGGGTTGAGGGTCTTGCTCAAGGACCCACATTGGTAACTTCAGTGGACCTGGGATTTGAACCCACAACATTCTAATTGATAGCTGGGCGCGGTAGCTCAGTGGTCAAGGTGGCTTTCAATCTGAAGGTTGGGGGTTCAAATCCCAGGTCCACTGAAGTTACCAATGTGGGTCCTTGAGCAAGACCCTTAACCCTCATTGCTCCAGGGATGTTGTGATTAACCCTGTGCTCACCTTGTAAGTCGCTTTGGATAAAAGCGTCCAATAAATGACCAAATGTAATGTAATGCAAATGTAGCCCAACACCCTACCATTCCCTCCCTGGGTTTAAATCCCACGTCCACTGAAGTTACCAATGTAGGTCCTTGAGCAAGAACCTCAACTTTCATTGCTCCAGGGATGCCATGCCAACCCTGTGTTCTGACCCAGCCATTGAGATGGGATACTTGTAGGTCGCTTTGGCAACAAGCATCTGCAAAATAACCAAATGTAATGTATGTCAAGTAAAATGTTATTACTATTGAGCAGATTCAACACACTACAGCCTTAACTGTCATATTATTAATGTATTAATTACATTTACATTTACATTTACATTTGGTCATTTATTGGACGCTTTTATCCAAAGCGACTTACAAGGTGAGCACAGGGTTCATCACAACATCCCTGGGGCAATGAGGGTTAAGGGTCTTGCTCAAGGACCCACATTGGTAACTTCAGTGGACCTGGGATTTGAACCCCCAACCTTCAGATTAATAGACCAACACCCTAACCACTGAGCTACCACTCCCTACATTTACATTACATTGGTACATTAGGGAGGGCGGCACAGTGGCTTAGTGGTTAGCATGTTCTCCTCTCAGCACTAGGGATTCCCGGTTCGAATCCCAACATGGGTGGAGTTTCCATGTTCTCCCCGTGTCCGCGTGGGTTTCCTCCAGGTTCTCTGGTTTCCTCCCAAAGTCCAAAAACATGGATCAAGGTCAATTGAATTCTCCAAATTGCCCCATATAGAGTGTGTCTGTGTGAGTGAGTTGTGTGCCCAGTGATAGACCTGTCCTGGGTGTATCTGCCCAACGCCAGAACCATTCTCCCCTAGATAGGCATGGGGAACTGTGGGAGAAAACCGGAGAACCCTGCGGAAACCCACGTGGACACGTGGAGAACATGGAAACTCCACCCTGATTGGGATTCGAACCTGGATCCCCAGCACCCGATACAGATATCTTCCTGTTTAGTCAAAATACTGACATCAGTTTCTTCCATTCGTCACTTTTAAGACGCTGGCATCTGATATATCTTTAGAATTTTTCCTCTGGCTCCGGGTCTATTGTAACTCAGTCACCGAAATGGTCGGAAAGTGTTCAAATCAATATCTGAAGCCCGGCAGTGTAATTCATCAGAATTTTATATTGTGCTAAGAAATAGCTTTACCTGGTTCTCCTGCTCTTCAGAGGAAGAACAGTGATTGTGTTTACTATGACAGCTATTCCACTTGGGGGCATAAACTCAATTACTGCTGTAAATGGGTTCTTTCTGCCGGCCGACAATAGCCGTCGCCAAGGCAAAACAGTGTACAGTAAAGTGGAAGGCAGAGGTCACACAGGGAGATGTGTTCTTACGTTCTCTAAATGCGTTTGGTTCTAGATGCCTGTATTGTAATCCAGGACGTGTTGAAACATACGGGGATTAATATCTAGCTGTTAGTGCACTGTGTGTTTGTGGAGATGCATTAGCAGTGTGGTGTTAATGTTGAGTGGGGCAAGCTTTTTTATTGCTGGTGCTGCCTAAAGATAAAATGTGACATCGAGACTGTCAAGGCTGCCAAATATTATTCTCTAACCACAGCTGATTTCATCCAACAACACAAACATCAAGAATAGTTTTTAGTCTGCACAGAATTTTTAATAATCTACCGATCCATTATCATCCGCTTAAGTAAGTGAGCTTTATTTCTTTAACACCTTTCACAGATAAAGTATCACAATGTGCTTTACATAGTGCAGAAAATAAAAATATCATTCATTCATTATCTTCCGCTTCATCCTCTATTAGGGTCGCGGTGGGGTTCCCCATGTCCATCCAGGGGAGAACGTCTCGGGCGAATTCAATTGACTTGATCCATGTTTTTGGACTGTGGGAGGAAACCGGAGAACCCGGAGGAAACGCAAGCGGACACGGGGAGAACATGGAAACTCCACCCAGATGGGGATTCGAACCGGGAATCCCTAGTGCTGAGAGGAGAACATGCTAAACCACTAAGCCACCGTGCCGCCCAAAATAAAAATATAAAATCAGTAATAAACAAAGATGGGCGACACGGTGGCTTAGTGGTTAGCATGTTCTCCTCTCAGCACTAGGGATTCCCGGTTCGAATCCCCATCTGGGTGGAGTTTTCATGTTCTCCCCGTGTCCGCGTGGGTTTCCTCTGGGTTCTCCGGTTTCCTCACACAGTCCAAAAACATGGATCAAGTTAATTGAGTTCTCCAAATTTCCCCATATAGAGTGTGTCTGTGTGAGTGAGTGTGTGTCCAGCGATAGATTGGCGTCCTGTCCTGGGTCTATCTGCCCAGCGCCCGAGATGTTCTCCCCTGGATGGGCATGGGGAACCCCACCGCGACCCTAATAGAGGATAAAGCGGGAGATAATGAATGAATGAATGTATACTATACCATTAATCCATCCATCCGTCATCTACTGCTTTATCCTCTACTAGGATTGCGGGGGGGAGGGGGGGTGGAGGGGTTGCCATGCCCATCCAGGGGAGAACGTTTTGGGCGCTGGGCAGTTACACCCAGGACAGGACGCCAATCTATCGCTGGACACACACTCACTCACACAGACAACACTCTATTTGGAGTTTTGGGGCAATTTGGAGAATTCAATTGACCTTGATCCATGTTTTTGGACTGTGGGAGGAAACCGGAGAACCTGGAAACCTACGAGGACACGGGGAGAACATGGAAACTCCACCCAGATTGGGATTCGAACCAGGAGAACATGCTAATTACTAAGCCACCTGCATACTATACCATACTACACTATACTTACTAATGTCACGTTTACTTTTTTTAATTGTTGATTATAATAATCTTAAATTCCTCAGGCTGTATTTTAATAATGTAGCATTTAAACATATGTTGCTTATTAAATATCTAACTGTGTTTTATTTTAGAATGCCACGCCTCATGTTTGCATTGCACGGCGGGACAGGCTCACAGCTGCACATCGTGCCCTTCATTCAGCGTCCTCTACAATGGGCAGTGTCTGGCCAAATGTCCACATGGATTTCATGTCCAAGATCAAACCTGCCATGGTAAGAAAAGCTCATTATAGAATCCATTTCAAAATCATTCTCATTCTCATATACTTTCAAGGTCATCCATAATCTTGCCCCCTCCTCGTATCGGTCTAATCTTCCTCCCGTTGGCTCAGATCCTCCTCTTCCACTCATCTCTCTGTGCCTCCTGCTTGTCTGAGTAATATGGGGAGCAGAGCTTTCAGTCCAAACTGTGGAACTCCCTTCCACTGGACATCCGTAACATAGATTCTCTTCCTTTTTTTAAATCTGGACTCAAAACTCTATTCCACTTGAGTGTTTTTAAAAGCACTTATAAATAAAATGTATTATTATCCATCCATCCATTATCCATTATCTTCTGATTCATCCTCCACTAGGGTCGCAGGGAAGGGGGGGGTTCCCCATGCCCATCCAGGGGAGAACGTTTTGGGCGCTGGGCAGATACACCCAGGACAGGGCGCCAATCTGTCCCTGGGCACACACTTACTCACTCAGACACACTCTATATGGGGCAATTTGGACCATTTAATTGACCTTGATCCATGATTTTGGACTGTGGGAGGAAACCAGAGGAAACCCACACGGACACGAGGAGAACATGGAAACTCCACCCAGATTGGGATTCGAACCGGAAATCCCTAGTGCTGAGAGGAGAACATGCTCACCATTAAACCACCATGCTGTATTATTATTATTATTATTATTATTATTATTATTATTATTATTATTGTTGGGCGGCACGGTGGCTTAGTGGTTAGCACGTTCGCCTCTCAGCGCTAGGGATTCCCGGTTTGAATCCCCATCTGGGTGGAGTTTCCATGTTCTCGTGTCCGCGTGGGTTTCCTCAGGGTTCTCCGGTTTCCTCCCACAGTCCAAAAACATGGATCAAGTTAATTAAGTTCTCTAAATTGCCCCATATAGGGTGTGTTTGAGTGTGTGGGTGTGTGCCCACCGATGGATTGGCGCCCTGTCCTGGGTGTATCTGCCCAGCGCCCGAGATGTTCTCCCCTGGATGGGCATGGGGAACCCCACCGCGACCCTAATAGAGGATAAAGAGGAAGATAATGAATGAATGAATTATTATTGTTATTATTACTGTACCTTACTGACCAATCAAAACAACTTAATAATCTTTTATTGCCAGGGCTCATTGTTGGCATGTAGCTTTAAGGCTGACATAGTAAAATAACCATCTTAACATGAACTGCTAAGAACGCATGCATTGGAATGTCGATGTGGGGGATAATTGTAAAATGGCTGCGAGATTCATTATTTCCGAACAGAAAAGCGTGCCGAGGCTTCGGGCTTTCTGCTGAAAGTAGGTTGTAATTCTTGATGTGAAACCAGCTCCCAGCGTCTTCGGGCTCAGCGATATGAAAAAGTGTTGGCTTCTAATGGATTCAGTGCTGCGGGCGTTTGAAGACGAAGCTCAAGCCAAGAAGAATACCAAGTGCTTAACTTTAAGGGGAACATAATTCCTGCTTTTTGGAGGATAAACTGTTGAACGGTTCCAGCCAGTCCTGCAGCTAAATGTCGTTAATGGCTGCCTCATTTATGGAAGCTAATTCAACATGACTTGGCACCTGATCTCCAGACACAGAAGCAGATTTGAAAATCCAACAAAGACCCGGGTGTCTGAGTGTAGCTGTCATGAGTTGGGGATATGGTATGAAAATAGCTTTGACATTCTATGATTCAACTGCCGGAGCTGAATTCTTTGATTAAAACTTTAAAGCTGATTAAAACAAGACCTTAAATGATCTCTAAATTGCAAGAACTAACTGCAGTCGTCGTTTAAATCCAAAAAAATCACCTAACATCACCATTTTGCCAAAGTCAAGCTGTCGGTAAGAACGGAATACGATATGAAGAGTCATTTATGAAGCTTCCGCAAAACAAATTAAACTTAGATTTGCAGGACTTTATGCCTTAGATCGATCTGTGTGTGTGTGTGTGTGTGTGTGGAGTGTTATTTGCTTTTTGCAAAAATAAAAATTAGGATTATGAGATTAAAGTTAGATTTTTAACCATAAACCATTACCAATAAATATTATTATTATTATTATTATTATTATTATTATCCATCCATCCATCCATTATCTTCCGCTTTATCCTATATCAGGGTCACGGGGGGGGGGGGGGTTCCCCATGCCCATCCAGGGGAGAACGTTTTGGGCGCTGGGCAGATACACCCAGGACAGGATGCCAATCTATCACTGGACACACACTCACTCACACAAACACACTCTATATGGGGCAATTTGGAGAATTCAATTGACCTTGATCCATGTTTTTTGGACTGTGGGAGGAAACCGGAGAACCCGGAGGAAACCCACGCGGACACGGGGAGAACATGGAAACTCCACCCAGATGGTGATTCGAACCGGGAATCCCTAGCGCTGATAGGAGAACATGCTAACCACTAAACCACGTGCCGCCCCATTGTTATTATTATTATTATTATTGTTATTATTATTATTATTATTATTATTATTATTATTATTATTATTATGGCGCAAATAACGGTGGCTTAGTGTTTAGTCACATATTTCGCCTCTCAGCGCTAGGGATTCCCCGGTTCGAATTTATTTATCATCTAGGTGGAGTTTGCCATGCTTTATCCCCGTTCTGCGTCATAAGGTGGCCACTACATCGGTATTTTTCATAACCAACGGGTTCTGACGGCTGTTTCCTCCCAAACATCGGCTGCCAAAACATGAATCTTCAAGCCAATTGAATTCTCACCTTATAAAAAAATTGCCCCATATAGAGTGTGTATGTGTGAGTGATTACCATGTGTGCCCACGATAGATTGGACGCCCTGTCCTGGCAAAAGGGTGCCAAAATAAACCTATCTGCCCAACCCGAGACGTTCTCCCCTGGATGGGCATGGGGAACCCCACCGCGACCCTAATAGAGGATAAAGCGGGAGATAATGAATGAATGAATTATTATTATTATGCGCAAATAATGTTTATTTATAATTGTTTATAATCTCCTCATACACAACAATCGCCACAATTGTCTTTTCTATTCCTTCTCATGAACAAAGGTTGCCACAACTTCTAGAATTCTCCAAAAAAACAGTTGCAATGATTAGTATATCCCTCATAAACAGTCACGACAACGAATATATCCCTCCACAACAATAGAGTTGAATCTAGGCTCATGCCGGAGTTTAGCGCTCAGGCTTAACGAATCATGATTTTAATTAATGCTTTTATTTTTGCAAGAAGAAAGAAGATGAAAAAAAGTCTTTGTCCTGATTTCAGTTACAAAAACGCCGCCGGACTTTTCGGAGTGCAGGACGTTGCTGCTCAACTGGAAATTCAATTTAACTTTTCTGCAGGGAAGATGAGCAAGCATTTCATATGTCATCATCTCAGGAGGACTGATCACTTCTCCATCCTTGTTATTTAAGTTAAATGAAATAGTTTGAGATATTTAGCTGTAGCCCAAATTCTCCTGACTTTAAAACAACATCACGACAAATGTGTTAGATTTAAACAAAGACGAAATCCATCCATCCATCATCTTCCGCTTTATCGTCTACTAGGGTCATGGGGTTCCCCATGCCCATCCAGGGGAGAACGTTTCGGGCGCTGGGCAGATACACCCAGGACAGGACGCCAATCTATCACTGGACACTCACTCACTCACACACACACACACACACACACTCTATATGGGGCAATTTGGAGAACAATTGACCTTGATCCATGTTTTTGGACTGTGGGAGGAAACCAGAGAACACGGAGGAAACCCACATGGACACGGGGAGAACATGGAAACTCCACCCAGATTGGGATTGGAACCGGGAATCCCTTAGGCTGAGAGAAGAACATGCTAAACACTAAACCACCATGCAGACCCAACATAAAATTAATCCATCCATCCATTATCTTCCGCTTTATCCTCTACTAGGGTCACAGGGGGTTCTCCATGCCCATCCAGGGAAAGTTTTGGGCACTGGGCAGATACACCCAGGACAAGGACACCAATCTATCACTGGACACACTCACTCACACAAACACACACACACACACACTCTATATGGGGCAATTAGTGGAATTCAATTGTTTTTCAATGATTTTTGTTTTTGGACTGTGGGAGGAAACCGGAGAACCCGTAGGAAACGTACGCCGACACAGGGAGAACATGGAAACTCCACCCAGATTGGGATTCGGGAATGCCTAACGCTGAGAGGAGAACACGCTAACCACCAAGCCACCATGCCGCCCACAAAGACAAAATGAAATGCTAAAATATTGATCTTATTGAATTATGATATACTGTCCTCTTTAATGCTGTAGGTTGGACAGGTAATAGAATACATTAGAACTTTAATATCACTATAATGAGTATTCTGGGTTTTTTTTTACAGCTTGCCATCCATCATGCAAGGAATGTTCTGGACCCTCTCAGGCAGAGTGCTCAGTCTGCCCCCGGCACTCCAGCCTCCACAATGGTTACTGTCGTACCAGCTGTCCTGAAGGCCAATATCTCAATGCTGTGGGCGTCTGTAATCGTGAGTCTAAACATTCATTTATATGCATTTTCTCATATATCCATCCATCCATTATCTTCTGCTTTATCCTCTATTAGGGTCGCGGGGGGGGGTTCCCCATGACCATCCAGGGGAGAACATTTCAGGCCCTGGGCAGATACACCCAGGACAGGGTGCCAAACTATCACTGGACACTCACTCACTCACACAAACACACTCTATATGGGGCAATTTGGAGCATTCAATTGACTTGATCCATGTTTTTGGACTGTGGGAGGAAACCGGAGAACTCGGAGGAAACCCACGCAGACACGGGGAGATCATGGAAACACTCAGATTGGGATTTGAACCTGAATCCCTAGTACTGAGAGGAGAACATGCTAACCACTAACATACATGCTTCTAATACTAGTCAAAAGCCTTTGTTAATGTTCATAACCACACTCATACTCAAGTGTTATAAGAACAAAGGCTTGTGACATAATGATTTATAAAGTATATATTTTAACAGGCGGCACGGTGGTTTAGTGGTTAGCACGTTCTCCTCTCAGCGCTGGGGATTCCCGGTTCGAATCCCCATCTGGGTGGAGTTTCCATGTTCTCCCCGTGTCCGCGTGGGTTTCCTCCGGGTTCTCCGGTTTCCTCCCACAGTCCAAAAACATGGATCAAGTTAATTGAGTTCTCTAAATTGCCCCATATAGAGTGTGTGTGAGTGTGTACCCAGCGATGGATTGGCGCCCTGTCCTGGGTCTATCTGCCCAGCGCCCGAGACGTTCTCCCCTGGATGGGCATGGGGAACCCCACCGCGACCCTAATAGAGGATAAAGCGGGAGATAATGAATGAATGAATGAATATTTTAACAGTTCATCAACATTATAGTGACATAAAGCCTTATAACATTCGTGTTTAATGAGTGCTTGTCCTAAAATTGACTTTATAAGTGCTCATAACTGTTTATAAAAGCTTATAAGCTCTCTTTACAGGCATGAAGTAAAGTGTTGTCATTACTGCATACATAGTAGTACATAATGCCTTATCCATCCATCCATTATCTTCCGCTTTATCCTATATATTAGGGACGTGGGGGGGGGTTCCCCATGCCCATCCAGGGGAGAACGTTTCGGGCGTTGGGCAGATACACCCAGGACAGGACGCCAATCTATCACTGGACACACACTCACTTACTCAGAAACACTCTATATGGGGCAATTTGGAGAATTCAATTGACTTGATCCATGTTTTTGGACTGTGGGAGGAAACCGGAGAACCCAGAGGAAACCCACAGGGAGAACATGGAAACTCCACCCAGATGGGGATTCGAACCGGGAATCCCTAGCACTGAGAGGAGAACATGCTAACCACTAAGCCACCGTGCCACCCCATAATGCCTTATAAAAGCTTATAAATGCTCTTTACAGACTTTAAAGTGTAATCCTCTTGTTTGAAGTAAGAATGTCGAAACATCCAAAGAATCAAACGTTTAAATGAGTTCATGTTATAATGCGTTATGTCACTTTGGCTTATGAAGCCTTATGTCAAATAGTTCAAATACTTTATGATCATGGTTATGAACATATATATATATATATATATATATATATATATATATATATATATATATATATATATATATATATATATATAATATTAAGAAAAGCTTATGGCAAATGTTATAAAGCTTTATAAACGCACTTAAAATGCATTATGAACACTAGATTCCTAGAACGTGTTATTGATATTTTAAACACTCTGAGAACTGTAATTCAAAACGTCACAGTCTACTGAAGACCAAAAGCAAATAAAAATCAAAGCTGCATTGTTATCTTGACGTTGATGCAACCAATCGGTTTAAAGTCGACTCTATTTCTCCAATACATTACAATAAATAGAAAATGTTTGCCGTTCGCTGTCTCTACGTGGTGCACTTGATTAATTATAGATGACTGGTGGGTCTTTGCACACAGGCACTTTCCATCTGTCCCAAGCAATCACATATTCTCATCTTCTCTGCACTTTGGGTTAACCTCCTACACACGCTGAATAGATGATAAGATCTTGGTAATAGACAGACTTTAGCTCTGGATCAGTCACGGCTAAAAGGATTAAAGCTGTTCTTATGACGGCGGACAGGACGGAATGAGGTCTCGTCATTTCATCACACTGTCATTTCTGCTTTCTGCTGCTAATCCATCCATCCATCCATTATCTTCCACTTTATCCTGTATTAGGGCCGTGGGGGGGGGGGGGGGGGGTTTCATGCCAATACAGGGTAGAACGTTTCGGGCGCTGGGCAGGTACACCCAATCTATCACTGGACACACACTCACTCACACAGACACACAAACACACTCTATATGGGGCAATTTGGAGAATTCAATTTACCTTGATCCATGTTTTTGGACTGTGGGAGGAACCCGGAGGAAACCCACGCATACACGGTGAGAACATGGAAACTCCACCCAGATTGGGATTCGAACCGGGAACCCCTAGTGCTGAGAGGAGAACATGCTAACCACTAAACCACTGCTGCTAATCCATTTGTTTAAAAAAGTGAGACAGAATACAATCCAACTGCACGACCGGTATAACATGTATTATATGTTATATTATGTTATATATTATATTATATGTATTATATGGTACATAACGTACATCAAAGTCACTTTATAAGGTTCACTAGATATAAAATAGTTCTCTTAATCTCAAAACCTAAAAAATGTAAACCGGAATTCATTTTGGCTTTTTAAAATTGTCATTTTTAACATAATTATAGATCGATTAATAGAGAATAATAAAAGGGGAGTTGTATGATTCCTGTTATTATAAACACATTGATGGGTGATTGAAGGAGAATCAGAGTTCACTGGGTTTCTTGTTCTTGGAATGAATTCTTTTTAGTGGATCAGTACAGAAAGGGATTTTTGCTTAATCATTAAAAAGCTAGATGAGTGGGTGGATGGTTGGATGCACAGGCTGACGACAGGGCACGAGGTTCGGGCTGGTGGATGAGTTAAGCAGCCAGATGGAATGTGTTATGGATCGGTTGGTGGGAGGAACGGGATAGGTAATGATCTATCTCATTCATGCCATAAGATGCATGGGTGTGTATATATATACATGTATGTGTGTGTGTGTGTATATATATATATATATATATATATATATATATATATATATATATATATATATATATATATATATATATATATATATATACACACATATACATATATATATATTAATCGGGTAATTGCTCAAGGGCACTTCAGCACTTTCTGGGACTGGAAATTGAACCAGGAACCTTCAGGTATATATACATGTATGTGTATGTGTGTGTATATATATATACAGGGCGCCAATCCATCGCTGGGCACACACTCACTCACTCAAACACACTCTATATGGGGAAATTTGGAGAACTCAATTAACTTGATCCATGTTTTTGTAATGTGGGAGGAAACTGGAGAACCCGGAGGAAACCCACACGGACAAGGGGAGAACATGGAAACTCCACCCAGATGGGGTTTCGAACCGGGAATCCCTAGTGCTGAGAGGCGAACGTGCTAACCACTAAGCCACCATGCCGCCCATATATATATATATATATATATATATATATATATATATATATATATATATATATATATATATATATATATATATATATATATATATATATACACACATATACATATATATATTAATCGGTTAATTGCTCAAGGGCACTTCAGCACTTGTTGGGACAGAAAATTCAATCAGGAACCTTCAGGTCGCAAGGATGGTTCCTTAACCAAGCCCTGCAAAGATATACTGTACACATCATATAATCATGCGATTGTTTTGATATTGTATTTCTTTAGCATCTGTTACACTGCAAGTTTCTCCGTCACTTGGCTGTTAGTGTCTTCCAGCTGTAGCACTGCAGATACACTCTATAACGCGACATAAAGCTGCTGCGGCTGCAGAAAGGTCTCGATGTTCAGTTTCGTTTCCCATTACGTTAAGTTACATCAGTGTTTCTCATTGCTGGTGCTGCAGCCCCACTCCCCCGAAAAGTTTTGCTGCTCTTCACAAACCTGATTCAATTAATCAGCTCATTCTCAGGCCATTTTTGAGCCTGTCACTGGGTTACAGCAGAAAATCACCAAAATGTGCAGGTTGGAGAGCCTTAAGGAACCAGGATGTAGAAACATTAACCTTAGCTTGCCCTCATTCATTCATTCATTCATTATCTTCTGCTTAATCTTATATGAAGGACTAGGGTTCAAGGATTCAAGGAGACTTTATTGTCATTTAGGTAACCTATGGTACATGAAATGTAAACACAATTCTATTTCATGGACCTAGTTTGCTCGAAGTTGTAGAATAAAAATTTTTTTTTTTAAATATTGGGCGGCACGGTGACTTAGTGTAATCCATCCATCCATTATCCTCCACTTTATCCTCTATTAGGGTCGTGGGGGGGTTCCCCATGCCCATCCAGGGGAGAATGTTTTGGGCGCTGGGCAGACACACTCAGGACAGGGTGCCAATCTATCACTGGACGGACACACACTCACACAGAACACACTATATGGGGCAATTTGGAGAATTCAATTAACCTTGATCCATGTTTTTGGACTGTGGAGGAAAGCGGAGAACCCAGAGGAAACCCACGTGGACGGGGAGAACATGGAAACCCCACTCAGACTGGGATTCGACCTGGAATCCCTAGCTGCTAACCACTAAGTCACTATCCTGCATAGCAGGATTCATCCATCCATTATCTTCCACTTTAACCTGTACTAGGGTTGCGGGGGGGGGGGGTTCCCCATGCCCATCCAGAGGAGAAAGTTTGGGGCACTGGGCAGATACACCCAGGACAGAGCACCAATCTATCACTGGACGGACACACACTCACTCAGACACACACAAACACTCTATATGGGGCAATTTGGAGAATTCAATTGACCTTGATCCATGTTTTTGGACTGTGGGAGGAAAGCGGAGAACCCGGAGGAAACCCATGCGGACGCGGAGATCATGGATACCCCACCAAGACTGGGATTCGACCGGGAATCCCTAGCTGCTAACCACTAAGTCACTATCCTGCATTGCAGGATTCATCCATCCATTATCTTCCACTTTAACCTGTACTAGGGTTAGGGGGGGGGGGGTTCCCCATGCCCATCCAGAGGAGAAAGTTTGGGGCACTGGGCAGATACACCCAGGACAGAGCAACAATCTATCACTGGACACACACTCACTCACTCAGACACACACAAACACTCTATATGGGGCAATTTGGAGAATTCAATTGACCTTGATCCATGTTTTTGGACTGTGGGAGGAAACCGGAGAACCCGAAATCAGGAGCTTACATTTCTATAAAATCATTTTCAGCATGTCTGAAGGAAAGGCATGTGTGAGATCTGATTCTGTAATATGACCTCACTCATGCCATCAGTGCAGAAAGAAGCTTCTCACATCTAATCAGATGGGACGTCAGGAAACGTCTGCAGACCTCCATTTGTGATCACAGAGAGGCTTTTGTGTCTGACTGATAACGATGCGATCACAGACACATCTCTCACTCGTGTCTCTGAACATAACCTTTATATTCCGCTTACGTTTGTCACACTTGTAATCTAATGGCACAGATCTCGTGTGTGGTGGAAATCCATTTTGCTGATATTTATTCCACACTTTTGTGCTCAGAGTGTCATGACGGATGTCAGCGCTGTACAGCCGACCTGCAGCAGGGCTCTGCCACGGTGTGTTTGTGGTGCAAAGGCTCCCGGATGCTGCTGCTGGGAGATCGCTGTGTGGAGGACTGTCCGCCGGGACACTACAAGTACAATGGAGCCTGCAAGAGTGAGTAGAACATGGGTTGTGGAAACCACTAAATAGAACATCTGAGCAGAAGCATTGAGCACCTTTAGCTTTTATTATTTATTATTATATTTAATTAATGATGTGGAATTTATTATAAGACTCATATATTTTAGTTCTGTAGTGCAGAGTTCTGACAACCAAGGACCAAATTCCTCTCCTAACCTCAAATTCGCTAAAAGTAAAAAAAAATTTGCTGTATTATTTAGATTTATATATAAAAATGATTCCTATATATATATATATATATATATATATATATATATATATACACAAATACTTTTAACAAATATAGTTTGATACATTCATCCATTTCTGTGTGATACTTAATGCTATGCTAGGGGAAGGTGGGGGAGGGTCCCATACCCATCCCCATCCAGGTAAGAGAGTTTTGGTTGCTGGACAGATACACCCAGGATAGTGCACCAATCATCTATCACTACACTCACTCACACAGAAACACAAACTCTATATAGGGCAATTTACAGCAGCCAGTTTACCTTGATCCATGTTTTTGGACTGTGGGAGGAAACCGGAGAACCCCGAGGAAACCCATGAGGACGTGGGGAGAACATGGAAACTCCACCCAGATCGGGATTTGAACCGGAAGGCAAGCGTGCCAACCACTAAGCCACCGGGTTGCCAGATAAACAATACATTATTTAAAGATATTACATTATTGATAGAAATACAGATTCCCGATGAGCAGTAAACCATTATCCTGTTAATCAGTGATCAGTGTTCACTTTAAAAATGGGACTAGATTATGTCACAGAAGCAGAGCAGATTATTAATTTTATTTTTAATAAGCAAATTTCTAAGTCAAACCTTGTGTCACTTTTTTATAAATGCAATGAGGCACTCAAGGTTGTGTAATATTGTGAAAACAATCACGAGAAAGGTGTAACAACATTCTCATCTTTTCTGTGATTTATTCACAATAATGCATCCCTTACTGCTTTATAATATTTATAATACCATAGCCAACATCACTTATATATTATATATATATATATATATATATATATATATATATATATATATATATATATATAGTATGTATGTATGCATGTATGCATGTATGTATGTATGTATGTGTGTGTGTATGTGTACACACACACATATATATATACACACTATATATATATATAAATGTATGTAAATGCATATATGTGTGTGTGTGTGTGTACTGTGTGTGTGTGTGTGTGTGTATATATACTGTGTATATATATACTAATTCGTATGTATGTAATGCATATGGGTGCTATAATGTTGCTCTAGATGATTTTTAGCTTAAAATACATCATGCTAAAATTATAATTATTGATTTTGTAACTTTACTGTTTTTACTTTATTTTCCAGAATGCCACTCATCCTGTATGGAATGTCGTGGGGATGGACCTTCATCTTGCACCTCTTGTGCTTCCCTGTCTGTTCTGGCCCCATCTGGTGTGTGTACCTCACGATGCCCCATTGGTTATTATGCTGATGACCAGCAAGTGTGTCAGAGTAAGTACTTCAGAACGTTTATACATAATGATGACACTGTAAATTATTTTCCTGTTCATTCTGTGTGTGTGTGTGTGTGTGTGTGTGTGTGTGTGTGTGTGTGTGTGTGTGTGTGTGTGTGTGTGTGTGTGTGTGGGGTATTCACAGAGTGCGATCCACAGTGCCGCAGCTGTGAGATGGCAGGAGTGTGTTCTTCTTGCATGGACCCTTCAAAGGTTCTGCTATTTGGCGAGTGCCAGTATGAGAGTTGTGCTCAGCAGTATTACCTTAACACCAGCAGCCATAACTGCAGAGGTAAGATTATTAACATTAAACCAGTGCTTATGTTCTCCACCAGAATGACACTGGATGATATCCAAATTACACGGTGCAGCCCAGTACCATTTAGCATAATAGTTTCTTAATGGATCGTTGAGCACATTGGCACTGCCCCGCTCGAACACGAGCAGAACCTAATGAGTCAGACGCTCAGAAAATGGAACATGACTCGTCAGCATTACATGGCTGCAGTTTATGGTATTTAGTTTATAAGTCTGAGTTAGGCGGCACGGAGGCTTAGTGGTTAGCACGTTCTCCTCTCAGCACTAGGGATTCCCGGTTCGAATCCCCATCTGGGTGGAGTTTCCATGTTCTTCCCGTGTCCGTGTGGGTTTCCTCCGGGTTCTCCGGTTTCCTCCTACAGTCCAAAAACATGGTCAAGTCAATTGAGTTCTCCAAATTGCCCCATATGGAGTGTGTTTGTGTGTGAGTGTGTGCCCAGCGATAGGTTGGCTCCCTGTCCTGGGTGTGTCTGCCCGGCGCCCGAGACGTTCTCCCTTGGATGGGCATGGGGAACCCCACCGCGACCCCACCGTGACCCTAATAGAGGATAAAGCGGAAGATAATGAATGAATGAATGAATGAAAGTCTGAGTTACAGTATATAAAAGCGATAAGGCATGAGAGGGCATGCATTATTATGAATAAATCATGAAAAAGAGGTGGAGTTAGAATATATTACAGGAAAGAGTACAGTTACACATCCTTTCCAAGGTTTATTCACAATACTACACAACCTTGAGTGCTTTATTGCTTTTATAAAATGGTTATATATAACGCTATACTCTGGAACCTCAGTTTTCGTTGCTAATCTGTCCGTAAACAATCGATGAAATCCAAAATCGATGAAAACTGAGGCACCTATTTCCAGTAACAGTAACTTAAAACACTTAATGGGGACAATGAGGACACGTGTCATGTGATCACACCCATTATACCCGAAGCAACTGGCGACAACAGAGACGTCATTTTGGCGGAGAAAATCGATAAACAACAGATCCAGTGATCCAGAAGTTCCATCCTTCGATTATCTTCTGCTTTATCCTCTACTAAGGTCACGGGGGGGTTCCCCATGCCCATCCAGGGGAGAATGTTTCGGGCGCTGGGCAGATACACCCAGGACAGGGTGCCGATCTATCACTGGGACACACTCACTCACACAAACACACACTATATGGGGCAATTTGGAGACCTCAATTGACCTTGAGCCATGTTTTTGGGCTGTGGGAGGAAACCGGAGAACCCGGAGGAAACCCCCTGGAGAACATGGACACGGGGAGAACATGGAAACTCCTCCCAGATTGGGATTCGAACCGGGAATCCCCTGCACTGAGAGACAAATGTGCTTAACACAGAGCCAGCGTGCCGCTCTAGAAGTTCCACTGTATGAATGGTTTTGAGCACTGAGTGCTGAGTAAAGGGATATCGGCTTAGTGCTAATCAAAAATTCTGTTTATATTAATCTGTATTTCAATTCATGGAACACAATTCAGGTGGCTTAGTGTTTAGCATGTTCTCCTCTCAGCACTAGGATTCCCGGTTCGAATCCCCATCTGGATGGAGTTTCCATGTTCTCCCCGTGTCCGCGTGGGTTTCCTCCGGGTTCTCCGGTTTCTCCCACAGTCCAAAAACATGGATCAAGTCAATTGAGTTCTCCAAATTGCCCCATATAGAGTGTGTCTGTGTGAGTGAGTGAGTGTGTGAGTATGTGCCCAGCGATAGATTGGCGTCCTGTCCTGGGTGTATCTACCCGAAACGTTCTCCCCTGGATGGACATGGGGAACCCCTCTGCGACCCTAATAGAGGATAAAGCGGAAGATAACGGATGGATTGAACACAATTCATAGTAATGTATTGTATATTGCACATTGATACGAATGTGAAGCGCTTAGAGATGTGCATTATTGTCAATAATGTCACGGCTGGACAAACAGCTCAGCCAATCAGATTTAAGGACCCGAACTACCGGTTTTATAAATACTATAGCAAGCGGTATAAATCAGCAGTCCCAGAAACGTGTACAGTATATGTATCTGCGGCGGTTGATGTGAAAGCGCACATCTCAAGGTAAAACATAATAATTGTTTATGTTTCTTTCCTTTTCATCCATTCTTATACTAAATGAACCAACCCCCATCCCATAATAACACCTTTATTTCAGCTCATTATTCTACAATGGTCTCTGATGCCATAAGTATATTGTTGTAAACTAAATTACACATTGGCGAGCGACATGATGGAGGAACATGGGCTGTGTTTGCGATAAGCAAAGGGAAATCAACTCTCTCATTATTGGCTAATGCCTTTCAAGGAAATCTTTGATGCACGCCGTCGGTTCTCTTTCAACTTTCATGTCGTGACGGATAATTTAGTGAGATTTACGTCTGTTTGAAATGCCCAGTTCAAAGTTCCGTAGCGCTGATGTAGAGAAAGCCTCGGTTGAAACAACAGGGATAATAAAGATTAAGGAAAAAAGGAAGGGACAAAATCTCGGTGTGGTTGAATACATAAAGGACTCTGAGTGGTTGAGAGAGATAAGGAGGACAGATGGGACGAATAAAACATTCAAGTTCAAGTTACAATAGAATGTTGTCTCAGAGCAGTTTCCACTATTCTGAGCCTGAGCTCGCGAGGAGCAAGCTGAAGTGACAGTGGCAAGAAAAGATGTTACGTTGGGTTTTTTAAAAGAAACCTTGGGGAGAGCTTGGCTCAGTGGGCGTCTCATCGTCCTTAAATGCCCTGGCAGCGGTGTCATTTATGTAGGACAGGCATGTAAAGATTGTATAATGATCAGATGTCCGATTTAAAAAAATTAAAAGCCATATCAGTTCAGCGAGGCCATCCTGCAGGACTGCACCACCACTCGTCCAATCCAAATCCAGCTTCTGTCTAGTAATGGTCGTTGTCGTGATGTTTGGACAGTGTTATGGATGAAGAACTGATGATACCTCAAAGAAATCAGATAGAAAAACATCCATCCATCCATTATCTGCTGATTTATCCTCTATTAGGGTCGCGGGGGGGTTCCCCATGCCCATCCAGGGGAGAACGTTTCGGGCGCTGGGCAGATACACCCAGGACAGGGCGCCAATCCATCGCTGGGCACACACTCACTCACAAACACACACTCTATATGGGGCAATTTAGAGAATTCAATTGCCATGTTTTTGGACTGTGGGAGGAAACCGGAGAACCCGGAGTAAACCCACGCGGACACGGGGAGAACATGGAAACTCCACCCAGATTGGGATTCGCTGAGAGGAGAACATGCCAACCACTGAGCCACCATGCCACCCTAGGTAGAAAAACAATTAGAACAAAAAAAAGGGTAATCATTAAGAGGTAGAGAGATTTTAAATCATATAAAATGATTCCTCATGTTCACTGCACCATTTACAAATTCAACTTACATTCATTCTTTCATTATCTTCCACTTAACCCTCTACCTGGGGCATTTCAGGCACACACACTCACACACTATGGGGCAATTTAGAGCAGTCAATGTACCTTTAATCCATGCTTTTGGACTGTGGGAAGAAACCCAGAGAAAACCTGTAGAGACAAATAGAGAACATGGAAACTCCACCCAGATCAGGATTTGAACCTGGATCCCCAGTGCTTAGAGGAGAACATGCTAAACACTACACCTCAATGCCTCCCTCAGTTTTATTTTATTTTGTAAAAGTCTCTATAAATGATTTAAACTAAATTAAACACATATGAGATCAGACTGGGGAGCACGGTGGCTTAGTGTTTAGCATGTTCTCCTCTCAGCGGTAGGGATTGCCGAATCCCAATCTGGGTGGAGTTTCCATGTTCTCCCCGTGTCTGCATGGGTTTAATTGGGGTTCTCCGGTTTTCTCCAAATTGCCCCATATAGAGTGTGTCTGTGTGAGTGAGTGTGTGTCCAGTGATAGATTGGCGCCCTGTCCTGGGTGTATCTGCCCAGCACCCGAAATGTCCTCCCCTGGATGGGCATGTAGAACCCCCCCTGCGACCCTAATAGAGGATAAAGTGGAAGATAATGGATGGATGGATGGAGATCAGACTGTATTAACTGGATGCTGGGTGTGGTAGCTCAGTGGTTAGGACGTTGGGTTATCAATCTGAAGGTTGGGGGTTCAAATCCCAGGTCCACTAAAGTTACCAGTGTGGGTTCTTGAGCAAGACCCTTAACCCTCATTGCTCCAGGGATGTTGTGATTAACCCTGTGCTCACCTTGTAAGTCGCTTTGGATAAAAGTGTCCAATAAATGACCAAATGTAATGGAAATGTAATGGATGCTGAAATCAAAAGCTGTTATTTTACCCGATAATGTGAGGATCGCTGAATCTCATCAAAAGCCTTTGAATCTTTTAGTTGCTGAATGAGGTGGTTGTTA